>CM076571.1:419710829-420310829 GCA_034641835.2 Pinus albicaulis
GGCCTACAAACAACAGATAAGTTGGCTCATGAACAGTCGCAACTATTCACTGTCATGTTGGCTAATTATAGGTGTTGACTATTATAAATAGCCCACTGGACTATTCAGAAAACATAGAAAACACAGAGAAACAATTTCAGATCTGTCTGATATTTTTTGTGGGCTTCTGTGGAAAAACAACGAGATAAATTCTGAGATAAGTACGAAGATAAGGTATGTATTTCAGTGCATATAAGGAAGCAAGTTCAGTAAGGGAGTGTGGCTATTTGTTTGACTGTTCAGCAAAGGAGAACAACCCTTTGTTTTGGAACTAGTGATCACACTCAATTCAGCATCCGTTACATCTTCTCATAAGGTCAATCATTAATACATTTACAAATGCTATAAGATCAATATCAAAATCATCATAATTATACATAACATAAGATTCAACATAACATTAATTGAGATAAATAAGATAGTCATCATAATTTATAAACATTGCATCATATTTTGAAATCATCATCACGATTACAGATAATCATCAAATAGGTACATCAAAATCATCATCACAACCAACAATATAATCATATGGTACATCACAATCGTCATTACATCCACTAATAATAATAGTAAAAATAACCAGATCCTCGACTTGAGGTCCTCAAAGAATATTGTATGGGCCGTAAGGTTATATCAAGGTTAACATAACGTAAAATACAATCAACTAGAGCAGGGAACTACAATCCTCAACCCATAATTAGTGATAAGGATTTGTACCTTATAGAATATTTTTAAAATAAATAGATGTTTAGTCCCATGCATGTGACTGTTGGGGGATGAAATGGCATCCACTTGTATTATGATATTCCATAAGGTAGATCAACTATGAGAGGTGTAACTTCCACATTTGATCTCTAATTGAGGTGATTTGTGTATCACCATAATGTTATATTTCCATACAATAACATCAATGGGATATTATCTATGCTTGAAAAGTTTTGAGCCCCAAAAATTATATTTGATTTCTCAAAATGACTTGGAAAGGTTCTAGACCCCAAATTTCCAAATTGGGACCAACCACTGAAATGGGATTTGCAAGCCAATTCCTCTAGTTTTTCCACTCAAAAAATATCAATTTCGCTGATAATTTATATTATGATCCATTTTGAATCAATTTTCATTGTCATAATTCCACTCATACCATAGAAGTTTAAACCCTAAAACCTTAATAAAGTTCTCATCACTGTTATGGCAAGGAAGATATCATCCCCTCTAAGGGAACTAGGTCTATCAATTCTTCATATGTCATTGATTTATCATTATAGTGGTGGATCTACTATATATATATATATATATATATATATATATATGAAATTGGAGTAAGACTCTTCTTGCAAGAATTTGGCGGGAATTGTGAAGATCATTTTGAGATGTGAACCAGACTTATATGATTATCACGACTCTACAATTTTTTCTAGGGAGATTCATCATCTATAATAGAGAATTTTGGGTGAGTTCTCTTCCTTCTTGTCTTTACTTTCCAAGAATTAGGGTTTCTAGCTTATTAAAGGAATTGTTAGCTAATTAACCCTAATTGATTATTCCAATTTCCTTTTCTATTTTGTTGGTAAAGCCTAATATGAAACATAATTGAATTACCCTAATCACCTACATTACTAGGTTATTGGTAACAAGATATTAAGATCTTAATGTACTGCTTTTCCCTCTTATTTTCTTCAGCTTTTCTCTTACCCTATGGTTTCTTCGTTTGGCCCTAAAACAGTTGTGTCTCCACTTTCTTCCATCCATATATTCATTATATATATGGTAGAATGAATATGTTCATTTTTTATAAAATAAGGCTTCGGTGACCTTTACAAAAATATAAGCAACTAAAATATTGGAGAAATACCATAAAGTACATCAATGGCAATACCTCTAGTAACAATAAATACAACCACAATGTGTGAGTCAATAAGCACAAAACTCATATGCATACACGATAAAGTGATGCGACTACCATAATTCCACAATGCACTTTATTAATGAGTGACCCTTATGTAGACCACATATGATGAATAAACAAATTTCAAATAAAATCACTTACATGTGCTAATCTATAACCTATGTAGTGAATATGCAAATGCATGTATACATGTTTAGTGGGAAAGTGAATGCCTCTTGCCTACTAGATACTAGGTTGATGGGAAACCCTTGTATACCATTATAAACAGACATATAATATCTTCGCAAAAGATATAATGAATTCCCTTCAACTGCCCAATTGTATTATGTCATTCTTATCTAGTTGTAGAAATTAGAAAAAATGTATATCACACAACAATGACTAAGCCAATATGCAAGAATTAAACCCATAAAAGACAAAGGTACCTGTGAAGAGATGCTCCTTGATATTTTAATTGTTTATACAAACATTATTCAACATAATATCAAAATAATATCAAAATCTCCCCTTAACTAGGCAACATCAAGTTTTAACGACAAAATTTCTTTAACCACTACCCAAACCTTAAGACTTGTAAAGCTTCAACTAACACACAATGCTCTAATTAGTGGAAAATCTTATCTAATGGATAAAAATAATTCAACCTGCTCAGAATTCCAACACTACCCAAACCTTAAGACCTAGAGAATAGCCCAAAACTTCAACTAACACACACAGAGCTATAATTAGTGAAAAATCGTATTTAAGGAATAAAAATAAACCAACCTATTTAGAATTCCATCCACCCATGGGTAAGTAAGAAGTGGATAAAATAAAGATGATATCCACACAAATGTAAGTTGAACCAAAGCCTATATTCCTCTTTATCATTAATTAATATGGTAAAACAATGGAAAAGCGAAGGTAAATACAATGAAACACAATTAAAACTCGTTTCATCACCCTACAATAGCTTTATTGTTGTTATTTTTGAATTTAGAATTTAAATTGAACCATAGTCGATATGAATTCACTATCGAGATTTATACAAAATCATAGTAAGTAACCAATACATCTTTATTTATCTAAACTAACATACCAACTCTATGCACAAGCACAAATGATTTATTCTAGCATGAATATTGATTTAGAGAAAGTTTAGGTATTTGAATTTTGATTTTTGTGATTAATTGAGAAATTTTTTAATATATTTTTATTTATCTATATTAACATACTAACTCTATGCACAAGCACAAATTATTTATTGTGGCATAAATATTGATTTAGAGAAAGTTTAGGTATTTGAATTTTGGTTTTTGTGATTGATAGAGAATTTTTTTGATGAATAGGTGTTGGATTCTAGCTCTTTATTTTTAAAGGGCAATTTTTTTTCTTGTTTTGCTTTTCTGCTCCCATTTCTCTTTCATCCTTACCTTTCTATTTATATATCCTTATTGCTCCCTTACAAATTGTCTTTCATTAAATTCAGATAAGAAATTAAAAAATGACTTTTTAACCTTTATTTTTTGTAGTATTTTTCTTTTTTGACCCAAGATTTTTACCCTCTAGCTTAATCTTAGGTATTATTTTTGTAATAATTACAAATTAAGAAAATGATCTAAATTAAAAAATTAATTAAATAATCAGAATATAATTGAGACATTTATTTTTAAATTAAATAAATACCCCTATATTTTTTTAGTCAAACTAGCTGTTATTTTCCAATAGCTAGTATCCCTTTCCTGCATCTATTTAAGCTTAATGTTTGGATTTATTATATCTTGTCCTGAAAATGAACTACACTGATTGGTTTGAAACGTGTCGACAAAGTGCAATCTCATATGATTATCACCAAAAAAAATATTTACATGCTAGTTCTCATCATTTCCCTACTCAGAAGCTAGGTGTTCTTAGGACCCTAGCTACCTGAGCCTTTAGAATCACTGACGACCTCCACTTTGAAGGAGAGAAATCCCATCTCCTAAACATTTTCAATGAGAATGGTTATAGCAAACTTCAGTGTCTTAGAGCTTTTCAAAAAGCAATAAGAGGTCATGTGCATAAGAAAGATCCTTGCGATCAGTTATCTAGAGTTCACCTTCCGTTTATTCAAGGCACTACTGACAAAATCGCTAGGATCCTCAGGAGACATAATATCTCCTCGACCTTCAAGCCCCTCTGCACCATTCGGAATTCACTAAGATTGGTTAAGGACCCAGTTTTCCCTAAGAAGGGTAAGGGTGTTTAATTAATTCCTTGCTCCTATGGGACGCCCTACATCGGTGAAACTAGTCGATCCAATAATCAAAGAATTTATGAACACGTCGTTGACCTTAAGCATGGTAGATCTCATTCCTCTGCCTTAGCAGAGCATGCTGAAAAAACAAAACATCACATCTGCATTGAGGATGCTAAAGTTATCGCGAGGGTTGACCATTTCCACCACCGTAAGTTAAGGGAAGCCTTAGAAATTGAAAAGGGACCAGTAAACCTTAACAGGGATGATGGGTGGAGTGTTAGCAGATGTTGGATTCCTGCCCTTCATTCCAAGTTGTTGTTTCTTCCAGCCCATCTCTCCTCCGTGTTTGTTTGCCTCTTCTAACACCCTTCTTTTTCACTTCTAATTATAATGTTTTTCGCTATATTTGATTAAAATATCTAGTAATTAGGATTTATCCTATTAAATTTTCTTATTACATAAAAACAAATATTAATTAGTATAATTATAGTACAACCACTAACTAATTCATTTTTAAATTAATTAAATATCTTATAAATAAAAAAATTAATTAATTAATTGAATGACATATAAAAATAGAAGGCACATGAAGTGAATGACATATATTGAATAGCTCCATTTAATTATTTACCATAAACTTCGATGAAAATAAAAATAGATTTATACATTCCCATACTCAATGCTCGACTTTTCATTAATCACAGTGCTTGACACCTACGAACATGACTCTAAAGCTTTAACATACTTTTGTACCCTAAACACTCCATGTACCTTCAATGACTTTTATGGAAAGCACATTGCTCTCAATTTTATTGGTTATTATCTAACAAATAAATTTTCCTTTTCACACAGTGTTCCTCAAGCTAATGGGAATAATTTATATGGCACCCACACGACTTCAAATTTGTTGTAGGCCACTTCGACATGTGATGCTTCTATTAACCCAACATGTAATATATTATTAAAACGCATACCAAGTCTTACATATCTTAATGTGCTACTTTGGCATGTGATGATTGTTTTGGCCCAACGACATGTCATTGATTCTTTTAACCCAACATTATAATATATTATTAAAACCCATACCAAGTCCTACAGACCTTATTGCGTTACTCTGGCATGTGATGATTGTTTTAGCCCAACATTTAATATATTATTGAAACCCATACCAAAGCCTTGCATATCTTATTGTAATTCGAAGTAATTGACTTGGATGGTTTTAGCCTAACATTTAATATATTATTGAACCCCATACCAAAGAATTGCATATCTTATTGTAATTCAAAGTAATTGAATTTTACACAATGATTGTGCACTCCTTAATATGAACTTTGGAATCTCTCAATGTGGATTTACCTCAAGTTTACTCTTTATTAAGAAAAACATTGATTTTGTTTTTACCTTTTGTTTAATTTTTCTAAATTAATTTGTTTTGATGTTTTTTATAAATTTATTTTTATTTCTAAAATAAAATATTTGTATTTATTATAAATTTATTCTCATTTTGATATTTCAATGTATATTTTTTTGGAAAATTAAACAATTATAAAAATCATAATTTTTATTTGCATTAATTTTCCAATCCTTTTGCATCTTTTTGGGTTTCCTTTCTTCTTCTTTTTTACATCCTTTTCCCATTTCTCAGTGCATATTTTAACATTTTATTTGTGTTATTTAGTGTTTATTATATATCTTTTTATTTTTATTTTTATTTTCATTTTTTTTAAACGTCTCTTTTTCATTTATTTGATATTCTTACTCTCTTTTTATTTATTTGATATTCTTTCTCTCTTTTTTAAATCAGGTTATATCATTTTCAATTTTTTTATACCATTAGGCATCTCATGGGTTTTTAATATTGCAAAACTAAAACAAACAAACCCCTTACAAAAATGGAAATACATCATATTCTAATAAATAAGATTAACATGGGAATTTTTTTTTTACATAATTATTATACCTATATAGTTTGGGTGTGTTTTTATATATAAGTAAAATTGTTGTAAAATGTTAAGTACCTCTACTAATATAGATCTTGGTGAAATTAATTAAGAGAAATATAACATAAGGATTATTATCCATAATATATATAATCTATAATTTATGATTATTAATTTATAATCTAGGGTTACTAACTTGTTATAGGATGATTGTAGATATTTTAATGTATTGAATTTTTATGTATATTAATTTTCATCTTGTGTATACTAATTCATTATTATTTTCATTTTATATATTTGTTTAAGCGTGTGGTATACTAATTCATTATTATTTTATTTTGTATATTTGTTTATGTGTGTGGGAGGGGTTTAGTTAAAAGTTGAATATATTTATTTAGTTTGTGTTATAAATTATATTTTTTAGATTGTTGAGTAACTAATTGTTTTGATTCTAAATGAATGGATCTAGTTTCACAACCATCATCTGTAATATCAACTCATTAGGAGAGATACCATCACATGGGGCATGAGCTCAACCCTGATTTGGGAGGGGGGGTGCACATGTGTGTGCACATGGTGAGGGATGGTTAACAAATCCACCATTAAGGAGGACTTGGTCTATTCAACTCTATTTGGGGTGATTTTCCCCAAAAGAGGGATCAAAGGCTCAACCCATGAAGGAACCTCCCTCATGAAGCCACACTCATGGACTTAGTTATGATGTGGAGAAAAAACAGGTTTCTTGTAATAGAAAATATCTTAATGTAGGTTGATCACTCATATGGGTTCTTGCAGTTTTCTCTTTTTTTCTTTTTTTAATCTTCTTCTTCTTCTTTTTGCTATAGGAATTGAAAATTGTGCCACGCCTGTACTCATGTGAAATGGGGTCGATTTTGAATGCTACCACTATAACCCCTAGGTGGGTCTTCCCTGCTCCAAGAAAGCGACCACAGGTTAGAGAGTGAAGGGATTTAAACATGAGACTTTGTACTCACATTTAATTTACATCTTCATGTGCTTGCAAAGTGAGCTTACCCAAGGGGGCTATGGAGTTTTCTTTGTTATTTAGTATTATTTTATTTATTTTAATCCATGGCAAGAGGCAAATAACAGATCTTGTAAACGATATTTTCATTTAATATTTAACAAAAAATTCACAGACACATAATATCTAAGGGATAATATTGGTTATCTGTAGGTATGGGAAAATAAACTCTAAAATATATGTATTTTATATCTCTATCTTGATTCGTAGTAACCACCCATATTTTTTATTCCTAATTCTTAAGAAATGATGGAACTATTAATTGACAATGGAAATCTTAAGTAATTGATACCATCCATGGTTATATTTAGTATTTTCATAGCCTCTTTTTCCATTTACATAACTACTCATGCTCATCTCCTAGGAAACTACTTACAACTTGATGAAATAACATTCCTTAGGGTCATCATGTGTAGGTTAAATTTAAAACTACCAACTATAAAATAGTAATTGAGTTGGATAATTTTTTCTATTCCATCTACTTATCTTAAAACTATAATGGCTATGCTTTCCTTTTATCTTTAATAAATGTATTCAATAGAAAAATGAATCACTTGCACAGATTATTGGAAATTTGTAATGGTTAATGGGTGGAATTGTTTAGGTAATAACACATGTAATTTATTTTAATAGTTGAATAAGATTTATAAAATTATCAAAGTCATAATTATCTCACCACTTACTAATTGTCATAGTAGGTTAATTGATAAGTCATTAGGATGACAACTAATAGGTCACATGTTTAAATACCTAATGAACATGGCACACTACTACAATATACAATATAGAATTGAAGAATCCAGCAAATTGGAAATGGGATGGAAAACCTTTTTTGGCATCCTTTTATGTCCTCTTTTGTGCATTCTAGTGATTTCCATTATCACAAAATAGACATAAAATTTATGCAAAGTGTTTAGGAAAATAGGGTATTTGACGTTACAGGACAAACACCTTAAGTAATCAATCATATAAATAGATCAATGATCATAGCACTGGTGTATTTATGTGTTTAAAACTCTTTAAGAGGGTAACAGTACACGACCCCATCCAACATGGCCACTTGAGGGACTTTATCAATGCAACAAAAAATAATTTTACATAAGATAGTTTCTCACAATTTACCATCAATGATAATCCTATTTTCTCTTTAAGTGGAGATCACGGACCAATTAGATGTTATGCGACAAATCAATAGTCATTAGTATCAAGGAGAATATGATTTGTTTTATGTCAAGAACATATCGTGAACATGAAATTACATAACTAAAATTTCATACTAATGCATATTGAAGAGACACTTTTTTACCTAAAGACATATTAGACCAAGTTGATCTTAACTAAATCCTAAGTATATAAATATCCTAAAACTTTAACTTAAGGGGAACTTGGCATAGGATTGAATGATTTACAAAGGTGACACACTAGAAAAAGGAAGAAGGCATGAGGGCCTATCCCCCCTTAATAACAACTTCCTAAACTCCTAACATACATTAAAGCTTGTAAAACTTAACTTTTGTAAGGGACTTTGATAAAATGCTTATTAAATTGATTACATTGGAAAAAGGAGTACTTTAAGAACATGATCATGAATGACATTTCTAATAAAGTGCATTTGTAGTTTAATTTATTTGTTGCACATGTGTTGAACTATATATTTGTCAATGTTGATGGCACTTTGATTGTCACATCATATAGTGGTTGAATTTTGTTGTTAGAATCCAAACTCTGAAAGGATATGTTAAAGCCACAAGGCTTGACTTCCATCAACCAATATTTGTTATTCTGCTTCTACTAAAGTAAGATAAATAGTGTATTTCTTCTTACAAACCCATTGAGTGATAGGTCATAAACCAAGTCTAAAATCATAAACTATAGTAGACTTCCAACCAACAAGGTTTGTAGCCCAATCTAAATTAATGAAACCAACCAACAAATAATCCCCCCTAAATTATAATGTATCCCAAACTAAATTATGTCTCAGATATACTAGAGTCTTATTTTTATTTCTTTTTAATGGATTTTTCTGGGTCTTTGCATATACTAATAAACAAGACAAATAGTAAAGGAAATATCAAGATACATATGAGGAAAAAATAAGAGGTTACTAACTAACCAATAATACAAAGTGGCATCAACTTTGGGTGTAGTGGGTGCAGGTGGTAGTAAGTTTAACTCTAGACTAAAAGAGGGAAGGGGTTGATTTATAATCTTCCATATGAAAGCAATGAACAAGGTCACATGCATAATTAGATTGGGAAAGAGAAATTCAGTCTTTGGTTTGAAATACTTGGGGGACGAGGATATGATGCAAATAACCTAATTTTATCATTTCAAATTTCTTCTAAAGGAGGTATTTCACATGGTTTAATAGTTTAGGGCCACTATAAATGAGGATAATTTCATTAAAATAAATAACAAGGATTATAATATGGATTCCTACCTTTTTTCTATATACATTGTTGTCATAATGACATGTATAAAAGATAACATCAAGAATAAATTTATCCATTTTATTATAACAAAATTCAGTATCTTTCTTAAGACCATAGAGATATTTCTTAAGGAAAAAAACAAGGTTTAAATAATTATGAACATAGTCGAGAGGTTGTTCCATGTAAATTTATTCTTGTATATCCCCATGAAATAAGTAGGATTTATCATCTACCTATTGGACCTCCCATATATGTAAGGAAGCATGGGCTAGAAGAAGGAAAATCAAATTCACTTTGGATACAGGGGAAAAGTTTTCATTATAATCAATCCCTTAAAATTGAGAGAATCATTTGGAAACTTATCAGGCCTTATGCATTTCAACACTCTCATCTAATACATGCTTAGTTATACACACCCACTTACAACTAACAAGTTTTTTCTCCCTTTTGGAATAGGTACCAATATTCAAAGTATTGATTGTTATTAAGTAACAATATTATTCATTCATTATTGTGCCCCAATCTAGATGGCCATAAGCTTATACAAATGTATCTTAATCATAAGTTTTTGAAACTTTATTTAAAAGAGAGGAGGTTCACTGGAATTGTCAACATGTACAATTCTAATTAATAGGATCACCAACTAGATCACTAACTACTCATGTTGAATGGACCCCTCTGGGAAGTTGTGATGCTCGCATAAGTTCATGTTTAATGAACTCATATGGAGGAAGGTGAGTATGCAGAGGTGAATTTTTGTCCTCATTTTCATCATCTTGTTGGTGATGCTATAAATTTATCAACCAAGTGGGTCTCCCCAATGGGAATTCCCAATTAAACCTCACACTATTTGTAGTATGAGCCCCATCTAGAGTATTGACCTGACCACCATAACTCTAAGGTTTTCCTTAGTTGCAATGGATAACATAAACGAACATGCACATAACCTTGAAATCAACAAGTGAGTTGACGCCGTGAACCACCAATTGTAATGTATAAAAGGATACATTCACGAGGGGAGATAGAGGAGTGAGTCTCTGGAAGTAAGTAATAGTACTAACTTAAGAGAGACACACAAGAGCATGAAAATATTCGTTAGTTATTCAGCGAAGTATTTCACATAGACACAACGATAATTAAAGCAAATACAACACACATTCAACAAGATAAGTACCAAATCCACTGAAATAGTTCAATTTCATTAGTACATGTGAACAAAACACATACTACAAACATATAAAGGATAGTCTTACGACATTCATGATACATGCATGAAAATGTGTTGGCTCATCGAGATTTTTATTATTAGGTGAGAGATCGAAGTACACAGTTACAACGGTGAACCACTAGCTCCAACAGTTGAACATTAAGTCACTTATTTCTTCTCCAATGAATTATCTTCTCTCTTATACCAAGCTAGAGAAGCGAAGGCTAGCTCTCCAAAGGATAAGCCTCCAAAATCCCTATGCTTGAGTTATGAAGGTGTGTTTATAACAAGAGATATGGCCTTTCATATTGTTGAAAAGTGTAACTAGGTTCAGTCTTCATATTGACTGTGTAATTATGTATTTATGTAATGAAGAATAAAAAGATAATAAAATTTGTTTTTCGGCTTGCTTCATGGCTTTCATGAGAAATATTTTTATTATAGGTCAAAATACTTCTTCTTTATGTCTTTTAGGGATTTTTCATCTTGTCATAAATGTATTAATTAGAGTCATGTATATGAAGTAAAGTCAATAATGGTATGCCTCAAGACCTTGTCAATCAGCTCGTTAAATATGGCTCAAGAATGGTGCTAATTCTCTTGATCATATAAACATAGAAAATGTTGGAAATACTCCTCACCAAGTCATCCTAACAACAACAAAAAAGTTAGCTCATGAACAATCACAACCATTGACTATCAGGTTGGCTAATTACAGGGGCTGACTACTATAAATAGCCCAGTGGACTGCACAGAAAACAAAGAGAAACAAGTTCAGATCTATATGAGATTTTTGGTGAGATTCTATGGAAAAATAGCGAGATAAAGTATGAGATAAGTATGAAAATAAGGTCTGTATTTCAGTGCTTAGAAGGAATCAAGTTCAGTAAGGGAGCAGGACTATTTGTTTGACTGCTATACAAGGGAGAACAAATCTTTGTTTTGGAACCTATGACCATAGTTAAGGGCTGTAACATATATCTAAAGCATGGCAAGTAAGAGAAGCAACTATACAGTGTGAAAAAAGAGAAGAAGCCAAGAAGGAACTAAGGTGGAGCTGAGGTAAATTCAAGAAATATAAAGAGAAACCAAGGACTAGAGACCGAGTTCTCTAAGGCTAGTGCAGAAGGTGCAGGATGGTGCATAAAAGAAGGATCATCTTAAGGAGTCAAGGAAGAAACAGTGATAAGGTCTTGGAGGCATACAAGGGTCAAGGGTTTGTGTCATGGTCATGGTACTTGTAAACTAAAAGTATATAAGAATAATTTCTTGTGGATTTTCCTCTCCAAGAGGGAGAGATTTTGGCCCTAGCTTGAAAATCCTAAACATTTTGTCTCTTGTAAATTTGATAACTGAATTTATGAATAACATAATGAGCTAACAAAGATAAGTTCTAAGATAAATAAGCATAATAATTATAACACAAGTAGTTATCAATTAAGAGAATTGGATTAAACCTAGCCCTACCAAATTCTCAACATGGTATTAGAGCTAAGGTGTTGAAGACAAGGGCTGCTTGACAAGGAGACACTCAAGGATTATAGAGAAAAAATATATTTTCCTAGAAAGAATCAAATTCAAGGTCAAAGTTTGAATTGGAAAGTCAAATCATTTTTCAAAATAATTCTCAAGCCATCTCAAAAGGACCTTCAAAGGATCCCCTCATCAAGGAGATAATATTTGCCATCAAATATTCCTGACATTGAAGACTTTATTAGAAGACACATCATCAAGCTCCATCCAACTAGAATTTTTTATATTATATTAAAAGGGGGCACCTGAGAGGAAAACAAGAAAGGTGTTTTCTGGTTCTCCTCAATGGGATGGGTTCTTAACAGTCCTCAGCACTTCAAATCTAGAATCTCTCTCTCTTGTTGGTGTAGAAAACCCAGACAAACATAGAACTCAATGGGAGCTCACAAGGCAAAAATGGAGAAAATGTGACCAAGTGTATAGATCCAGAGTGATCTAATGCAATCAAAGGTGACTAATGAATGGGGAAAACCCTTGTATTTATAACAAAATATTAGGGCGATCTAGAACTTGGTGCAAGAATAAAATATTATTAATCAAATTCTAGAACCACCCTTTAGGAATATTTTATTATATATTTGTTGGAGGGAAAAAGATTTTTGACTTGGGTCAATTCCTTTATTTGTAAATAATAAATAAATAAATGATTTATTTACTATTTTAAGGAAATGGTGGGAATATAATTAAATAAATAATGATTTATTTAATTATTTATAAATTATTTAGTCAAATTTAACTAGGAATATTATTTAAATGGGATTTAAATAACTTATTCCTAGGAAATAATCAAATAAATAAGGATTTATTTAATTGATTTCCTTGTTTTGGGTTAAATATGACCAGGAAATATAAACAAATATATATTTGTTTAATATTTCCTTTTGGGGTTTCCTGTTTAGACCATAAACAACTTAATAAAGGTGTTTTACTAAGTTATTTCACATAGTGAAAGCAATTTTACTTAGGGTAAAATTGGTCTTACATGGTGTACTTGGGTTCTTCTAATGATAGTAGGTTAGATGACCAAAAAATGGTGTAACAGATTTCCCCCCAACGTATGAGTGTTAGGAGCAAATCGTATGACCGAAGTACATTGTAAGAACTCAATCACTAGACATCAAGAGGGAAGTCAGAGAGAGAAATGTAAGGTTTTCTAATGTGCTAAAGGACTAGACCCTGAGGAGACGAGACTTACAGGTGCAACAAGTCTCTAGTTTATGAAGTGGTACCTGTGCTAAAGGCGGCGGGGGAGGCATACCTATGCCCGCCGAGACAAAGTACAAAAGAATGGTATGTCTAGTAAACAAGGAACCGAACTATAAATTACATGTTGGCATAAATAGAAGCCAGAAGATAGAATGATGAATCCCACATACATGATGTGCCTGGAATAACAGCCAGGACTTATACAATAATATTTTAGTACATGAGATACAAATACAACCCAAATGCCCCCTATACACGGGGAAGGGCTCACAAAATCTGACTGATACATGCAAATCGAAAAGGCGCTGCAAGCGGCTGAGGCCGACATCATCAAATGTAAGGAGCTACATCAAAGGATGAATATGAAGAAGTCATCCGGGCATGTGGGGGGCTACTTGTAGGGCCACCCCCTCATGAGGGTTGAGACATCTCACACACACCCGGGAATCACCAAAAGCTGCTGCTGTATCACTGGACCATCGAGTATACGGATCACGATCATGTTGAAAGGAGCTTGAACCAAGATACACCGCTCTCTAGACCTGGCTTCTGGAGTAAATGAGTTGATGTTGAAAAAATGAGGTCTGCCATAGGTGAGGTGATGAGGGATCCCCAACTAAGGCACGAGAGAAAATAGTAGAGCGACAAATAGACAGACACTAATGATGACAATGCAATGGGGAAAGGTCTAAAGGGGACCATAAAAACATGAGTACAAAATGGTATCTCATGACGGAAATCGACACAAACAAGAATGAATATGGAGGCAAAGCGGTGCCCCAAGGAAAAGTGTTGTAAGTGAGGAAATCCGATTTTGAGGAGAGGTGAAGTAAGACTTCATGGACAACATGCGTCCTGGTGAAGTAGTGAATGATGAAAACAAACATATGCTGGCTATATACAAGAAAATAAAACATGCATTTCGAACGGGAAATGCTAAGGGTAATATTTCTTAAGATAGAGTGCATTGCGAGGATTAGGAAGGGGGTGGCCTTCAAAGTCCTCTAAAAGATATGCTCCCTTACCAAGACCTTTACTGATGATGTAAGGACCTAGCCATAATGAGTCAAACTTCCCATGACTGAGGGTATCGTGGGCCTGGTTATATACTAGAACAAGGTCACCTTCATGAAAGGTACGAGGGTGTACTTTTCGGTCATACTAAGCTTTGGTGTGCTTTTTGGCCGCTTCAAGAGTTTGCAATGCAGCACGACAGTCTTCAGAGGCACGCTCAAGCATGATAAGTCATTGTTCTAGAGGTTGGGTATCAGGGAGAAGTTTGATGGCCAAATGAAGGGAAGGAATTTCACACTCGATTGGTAAGATTGCCTCCTCGCCAAAGACAAGGTGGAAAGGAGTGAAACCGGTGGCGGTTTTAACAGAAGTACGATAAGCCCACAAAGCAGGGAAGGGCATAAGATGCCAATTGGTTTTGTGCTTATTCAACGTTCGTTGAAGCATGGTCTTAAGAATTTTTTTGATGGCTTCAACTTGACCATTCCCTTGGGGGTAATAGGAGGATGAATATTGGTCGAAGCGACCTGTCCGGCTTTGGCTGAGAGCCCTGTGGCTGGTTGGCAGTGTTAGGATCAATACTTTAAGGATTGGATCCACGATTACCAGGGGCAGATTGATTGCCTTTCCTCTTTCCTTGAGAAGGAAGAGAATTGGTCGCGCCCCGCTGCACAAATACTTGCCGTGGAGGGGGTAGTAAGTGCTGCGGTGGGGGTTGAGAGGGCAAAGGGGTGAGAGGTCCAAATGCTGGAGGAGTTAGGACACAAGGCTGTGGGTAAGGATAAGGGTTAGGATGGGCAACATTGAGGTAAGCAGGAGTGTGGGAAAAAGGAGGAGGTATGCCGTATCCTGGATACATCCTACCTGGAGGGGAAAAAGTGCTGGAGGTGCTGGCCCCTCCTGGAGGGAAACCAGAGCCCATAAGAGGCTGATCAGAGGTATGTGAAAGAGCTCCAATGATACCGTTGGCAGAGTGAGGTGCCCCCGGGGCGTTAGCGCCGTCGGGCTTGGGGAGGTCAGGAAGGACGGTATAAACATAACCAGATTGAGCGTAAATAAGGTCATATTTCAAGGCTATTTGGAGGGCAGATTCTTCGGTTTGAGGGAAATGGGAGGTGACATCTTTGCCAATGGGAGGTAAGAGAGAGTGAAGGAACCAGTCCATATAAACTCGATCTTCAAAGGGAGGAGCGCGACATAAGCTTCTTCTTCGCCGCCATTCTTGGACATGAGCGGAAAGGCGGGTTGAAGAGGATTGACGGAAAGAAGTTAAAAGCTCGGTACCAGTGTCGTATCAAAGAGGTAGCTGGAAATAAGATAAGAAGGTTTGGGCAATGGTCGCAAAAGTGGTATGGGAGGAGGTGGCCTGCTCAACATACCATTTAAAGGCTTCGCCGGTAAGTGTGCGTTGGAACAATCTAAGACGGATGGAGTCATCAGTAATGGAATTGGATGAACACCACATATGGAAAGATCGGATATGGTTGGAGGGATCTTCACTAGCAAGGCCTTCGAACTTGGGAATGTCGGAGGGGAGCTTGGTTGGCATAGCAGGCCAACTAACATCGTGGCGGATAGGATCATTGATCAGTTGATTGAAGTCGGGGAGACTGAGACCGGCCATATAAGGGAGCAATGGGGCAGTCGAGGTAGGTCCCATAGTGGTTCCGCTGGAAACAGACCCAGCAGTAGAACTGGGGTTGCTGCTGGCGCTAGGCCCTGAACTAGACATGGTGAAGGTAACAGGGGGAGAACCAGGAGTAGGGGGAGAACCCGAACAATTATAAGAAGAGTCATAGTGTGGACTTTGGGGAGGACTTACTCGATGGCGACGGGAAGGAGGAATTCGACCAATCAGAAACTGAGGGTGAAGGCCAAGAAGTCTCCGGGATAAGCGCCTTGGGGGTGCAATAATGACGGGAAGAAGAAAAACCGACAAGGGCAGGGAGGGACAAAATCAAGTGAGGTCAAGGGCAGAGAGGTGCAGTGTCAATTGATTTTAAAGTCTTTTCCAGGCGGTGTTAACCAGGCTCTTCTTCACTTAGGGTCAGTGTGTGGTGTGTGTTGATTTTAATTTTTTAAACCCAGACGTTTTGAGAGTAAAAGAAAAAGTGTGCTGTGTAACTGAAAATAAATATGCAAATAACAGTATATAATGTTGAAATAACAGAAAATTAACAGCTAACAATGCATCAATCTAACCCAAGAAGGCGGGTCTCTCAAAACTAGTCTAAAAAGAGGGAAAAAATCTAGTCGAAACAAACGAAAAAGAGGCTGATAGATCTAAGGTTGGGAGGGACAGGGATCTAAAGGACAAATCTGTTGGAAAGAGGTGCAGAGAACAACAAAGAGGCAGAGGCAAGGTTGCTGTAACAAAAGGGGAAATCAGCTAAAGGGAGGAGGGACAAAGAGGTGGCCCTAGAGGTAAACCCAAACAAAACTATATGAGGTGATTTGAAAGGGATAAGAGCTGAGCTAAAGGGATCTAAAGAGGAGGTATCAGATCTAAAAAGAAGGCTGAAACTCTGAAAATTCAAATGTCTGAAACAGCTAAAACTCGCCCACAATAAGTGGAGGGTACTAAAACCCTAAGGGGCAAGATTCCCACTTATTTGAGTGAAATAGATCAGAAATAGGTTCAAACGGGTAGAGATGGAGGCTGGAAAACCCTGACAGAAGCTTCAGAAAAACCCAGAAAAATTGCTGGAAAATTGCAGAAAGAAGGGCAGGTCGCAGATTCTGACCTGTTTTCAGTCCAGGTCGCAGTTTTGGGGCAGAAAAGTGTGCCCTCCAGTCCAGGTCGCAGTTTTTGGGCCGATAAGTGCAACCTGCAGATCCGGGTCTCTTGGCGACAGATTTCAGAAAAAATTGTCGTCTCAGCTGCGGTTGATGTTTGTCACCTGCGCAATAGGGCCAGAAACACACGGAAGTTAAAAATTTTAATGTTTGAGGGTTTTAGAGGTGAAAGGCACCATAAAAATAGGAAAATCAGAAAACTGAAGAGAAACCCTAGGGTATAAAATCGCTGGATATGCAGGAATATATAAAACGACAGCGGTTGCAAAAGAAAACCTGTGTGGAGTCGCCAATTGTTAGTATGAATCTTTCATCGTAAAAGACTACTTTAGCTACGCATAAAAAATAGCCCTAACATCAAGTATGTCTGCCAATATCTTTAAGTCTGCAGTTAGTCGATCCAAATAATGCTACACAAATCCATATCTAAGCATAAAAGACATTAAGCAGTAAAAATGAAATATGGCTCCATGCATCCAATAGACAAGACAAGAACAATGTATTTGAAAGAATTTTTTATATTATATTAAAAGGGGGCACCTGAGAGGAAAACAAGAAAGGTGTTTTCCGGTTCTCCTCAATGGGATGGGTTCTTGACAGTCCTCAGCACTTTAGATCTAGAATCTCTCTCTCTTGTTGGTGTAGAAAACCCAGACAAACATAGAACTCAATGGGAGCTCACAAGGCAAAAATGGAGAAAATGTGACCAAGTGTATAGATCCAGAGTGATCTAATGCAATCAAAGGTGACTAATGAATGGGGAAAACCCTTCTATTTATAACAAAATATTAGGGTGATCTAGAACTTGGTGCATGAATAAAATATTATTAATCAAATTCTAGAACCACCCTTTAGGAATATTTTATTATATTTGTTGGAGGGAAAAGGATTTTGACTTGGGTCAATTCCTTTATTTATAAATAATAAATAAATAAATGATTTATTTACTATTTTAAGGAAATGGTGGGAATATAATTAAATAAATAATGATTTATTTAATTATTTATAAATGATTTAGTCAAATTTAACTAGGAATATTATTTAAATGGGATTTAAATAACTTATTCTTAGGAAATAATCAAATAAATAAGGATTCATTTAATTGATTTCCTTTTTTTGGGTTAAATATGACTAAGGAAATATAAAAAAATATAGATTTTTTTATTATTTCCTTTTAAGTTCTGTTTAGACCTGCGTAACCTAATATAGGTGTTCTACTAAAGTTATTTCACATAGTGAAAGCAATTTTACTTAAAGGTAAAATTAGTCTTACATAGTGTACTTGGGTTCATCTAATGATAATAGGTTAGATGACCAATACATGGTGTAACAGAGCGAGAGGTGACCCAGTGTTAGCAGCAATTTTCCACTTTATGGTGTAAATTCCTACAAAGGCTTCTGTATTCTAGGGTTTCTTGGATGGCCTATTCTGGCCAAAACAACAAAAAAGTACCTCTACGTTGTTATCTTGTGAAGGATAACATTTCCCTCCATTACTAACTTTTTCTATAGTCACTGCTTCTTGATCCATTAGTTTTGACTTATCCATACACTAAAGAGCATTAAAGATTGTATTCTATTACACAAAGATGATATGAAAGGGAAAACCTGTTAAAGCATAATATTTCAGTTGATGTATCAAATTCTTGGTTGCATACAAACAGAAACTGTTTGTTCCATACAAATAGAAACCACTTGAAGATATCTATGAACCACTTGAACATCAAAAATGTTCAGTCTCGTAACTCTTAAGTAAATCTGTAAAGAATGTGACATTAGCCTTCTTGGCTTAGTGAAAGCCCTAATGTTCTATCCTATTTGACAGTCTTAAAAATCTCACAAAAACCTGTAAAGATTTTGGCATTCTGTACGCCCAGCCTCTAAAAGCCCTAACTTTCTATCATCCTCTGTGTAATTTTAATAGAATACCGTCAAATACCAGAATAATGAATGTCCATTCTCCCAAAAATTTGAAATGTGCAGAATAGAAAGAGAAATCATTCAATCAAATTACTCGAAATGTATCAGAATCCCCATCCTTTAACTCAATGAATTTATTCGCAAACTCTGTCATTTTTTTAAACAAATTTTTGAGCACAACCTCCTCTAGTCCATTTATAGAGAGCCTTAGCTTATGAAATATTGTCTATAAGCCAAAATAGGGTTAAAATTTTCCATTGAAAGCTTAGAATAATTAAAACTAAAAGAACCAAAGAACCAATGTATAATCAACTTTTTTTTCTCTAATTCTGCTGCTTAAAACAATGTTTTGAGCAAGGCCTATTTCGACAAATTTAGTTCAGAGAATACAGTGGCCTATTTAATGAATTTTCTCGAAGACAGAGCATACAGGATTCGTGAAAGCTACAAGAAAAATTATGGGATTTTTCAATTTAAGCATTCTCTTGTAGAAAAATACCTTTTTTCTAAACTCGTTTTGACGGTGAATATATGCAACTGATTTGTTGGAAGTCATGCATGAAGAGATATGGGGGCTCGGGGATTTATTCCAGAGCGATTGCAAACCAGGATTGTAAAAAAGTGAGCTCGTGAGCTCGTTTTAATGCGTGAGCTCATTTCAGGGCAGGGAGAGGAATAATGCAATAGAGGAAAAATACAAAGAGGCATTAAATGTAAAGGCGCCATATGTATTTGAGTCAAATGATTTCAAATAATTTGGAATAGTTTAATATTTTTTAATTTGGAAAAAAAATGGAACAAGAGGGAAAAGGAATGAAACTAAGTGAGGGGGTGGGATAATTATAATGGCTTATGTCATTTCTTTGAGTCACATTGAATCGATATACATTAAGATTCTATATAAATCAATTATAAATTAAATAATTATTCATTACTAAAGGTGGGGTTTTATATAAATTATTTATTTATTGATGTTAATTTGTAGTTTTTAATAATATATTTGTGTTAAAGAAAATTATTTAAATTAATGTTGTATCAAGATTTTTGTTAATTTTTCTATATTATATTTTAATTTACTTTAAACGTGTTTTAAATATGCTTTCACCTTTATGTATGGAGGTTATTTATTTGCATATTCAATGTTTTGTTGTAGCATTTTTCTTGAAAAAATGACTATTGTGATTGTGATGGTGAGAAGGTATTCTATAAATAGCGTTAAGGGTTATTTAGAATAAATAGGAGACTCTTTCTCATTATCTAAGACTAATATTTGAGAGAATGGATATACATTCCCTAATTATCACATAAACAATAGGTTAATCTTGGATTTATTGGTTTCTCTCCATGGAGGTTCGCTAAACAAAGGGAATACCTCCTCCTATGTGAATTTGATTGTCTCCATCTCTTAAAGGATTTTCAAACATTAATAATTAAATCTTCATTACTTTAAAGATGTAGTCTTGTCGAATATACCAAAAACATAGTAGGATTCTTTCATTGTGGACAAAATCAAGTACATGTCTAAGGGAAGTATTCCTCTATGGATGGTTAACAAGTTCATCAATAAATACAAGCAAATGCTTCAATCTATATATTTAATGATCTTTAGTCATCATCTAAAGAGTTCAAGAATCAAATAAATTCCAACCTAAGTTCTAAGTATATGGTAAGCTTGTACTTAGAGGTTCTATTATTGTAAAATTTGACAACTATGGAAGTTGTGGCAAGGTATTGGAGGAGGGACTGTCATTTTGGGGCAGAGCTAGCCTCTTTTTAAATGATAGTTTCTAAAATTGAATCCATCTTCAATGTATGTACGTTGTCTAGCTTTGAGTTTGGTTTCCCTTTCATCCTAGAGATCAGAGAAAGACATGCAATGTATTATGACTTCCTTAGGGTTTTCAGAAGATTCAGAAGTTACAAATTTCTCCAGATTTTTTTTCTTGTCCTTCATCTCAAGTGCCATTGGGCTTGCCCTCCTTCGACGAACTAGTGAAGGAGAGTCTTTCCGCGACGATGAAGGAAGGAAAAACTAATGTTGAGAATATTTGAATCCATCTGCAGTGTTAAAATTTAGAGACAAAGGAGAATTTAGAATTTTAACATTGTAGATGGATTCAAAGACCCCTTTGTCTCTAAATTTTAACACTACATATGGATTCAGAGACCCCTGTAGTGAAATAAAACACTTCAGTATCAAAATTGCAATTTTCTATTGCTGGAGTGACACAATTAAAAATTAAACATAAATGACTAATTCATATACTTGTTGTACTTATTATTTGGTCATATTTTTATTCTTGGGCTATAGTAGTCATTTATGTTAATCATTATTAATCTTGTCACTAATTATCTAGTCATATATTTTAGTCGTGGACTAAATTAGTCATTTTAGTTAGTCGCTTTTAGTTTGGTCACTTATTATCTAGTCATATATTGTATCCGTAAACTAACTTAGCCATTTAAGTTAGTAATTTTTAGTTCGGTCACTTAAAATTTCTCAAATTTAGTATTAATTTAGCAGGTGAACTTTTACAACTTGTAATTGTAAGATCATCAGATGAGGTGATCCTCTAACTCAATGTTGTGTATATGGCAAAGCTAGAAGATGTTATTGAGAAGAGGAATATCATGATGTCATTAGTTTCAACTAGACACTAATGTAAACCCACTTTGAAACCACCAAGGGGGATCTGAAGGGCAATATCTAGTGCTCTTGTGTGTATGAGGGTTAAAAAATAAGGCCCCCTCTTATTTGCATGAAGTGTTCCTAGTACAAATCCATCTTAGAGTCAAGGCCATGAAAATATGAAGTCAAAGTACTAAATTTATTGTTTATAAATAACCTCTTTAACAAATTGACACAAACGTATAATGATGTCATTTACATTGGAGGTGTATGTCACCTGAATTGTGTTACAAATTTAATCGCTCCCCCACAAAAAGGTATCATGCTCCCTTGTGATGGTGCATCAACCCTAATGGAGAACAATCTCGTGATGTAAAAGGAATTTAAACATGATGTAACTTTAATAGTGTACTACATTCACCCCTTGGCTCACCACTCATGGAAAATGTGAGGCTATTTCAAGAATTGATGTGGATAATATCATTTTATTTTCTCTTATGTATAGTATTATACATTGACACAATTGTGGTTTTTTAGCAAATAAAATATTTCTATCAAGGGTTAGCTCCTTGTTCATTAGGGTTGAATAGGTTGTGTCATTATGAGTGATTTATTCATTGTCAACTCCTTATGTGGGAGAACACTACAAGCTCCATGTCAACATGAAGAGTAGATATTGTGAGCAATTCTTATCGAGGTTTTTCAAATTATCCAGTTGTTCTACATTTGGTATACATGTTATAAGCGCATTACCCACAAACGCACACCCTCGAGACCAATACCTAGTTCTCTAAAAATCAAATGGTACCAATATTCTTAGTCAGAGGTGAAGGATATTCCTAAGAGGTTATTTTGTTGGTTTGAGGTGTTGTGTTTTGCCTTAGATACTAAGTGGTTAAGGGCTTCAAGAGTTAAGATTTAAGGGCCAAGGGCTTGGGGGGAAAGGGATTTAGGGGTTAAGGGCTTAATAATTAAGGGATTTAGGTGTTAGGGGCTAAGGGGTTAGGTTTTAAGGTGTTTGGGGGTTATGGATTAAGGTTTAAGGGTCACGGGTTAAGGGGTCAGTGGCTTATGAGGCTGTAGAGTGTGGGGGTTAAGGGATTATGGATTCGGGGTTAAGGGATAGGGAATTTAATGGTTATGGGTTAATGACTTATTGGTTGTGATAATGGGGCCCCTAATGCCCTTATCACCACTATGAGGGGTTCCCCTTTCAATTTCTCTTGTTACCTTCCCTCTAGGCCCACTAGCCCCTATGACATTAGGTCTTAATCCCCCTTCTCATTCTCTAATGCCTGGATTATAGATCTTAGTAAACCATGCTTGGACATCCCACTTCTACCCATCCATGCTACATGTGTGTCCCCCAGTCCTGTTCAATACACCACAAAATACTCCTCCCACCTTTTCGGTCATATCATTCAACTTATCCTAACATTATGGGTGAAATTGGTGTTTATGTTGTAAAGTGAGCAGAGAAAAAATATTACTTGTTTTTTCTATTGAGAAGATGTAGAAATTAATTGTCATGATTGGAATGTGCATGCATCAATCTAGATTGGCTTGTTTTTCGAGCTTAGACATGAATAATCATTTGGTCATACTCCATCCTATCGATGGAGTCTGATACCACCACGATACCACAAAGGCATCGATGGGAAATTTGAGAGATTATTTTGAAAGCTTGTATGTTGTGGTATTTATCTCCTTCTGAATGTGTTTGAAAGATAGCTAGTCCAAAGAGTTGGGGGAATCTATGATATCTTGTAGGATGGGGTGTAGGTAGATGTTTTCTATCATGAATTATTGACCCAATTGATCATGATATTTGAATCCCCCGTGATCTATAGGGATTTGACTCTTTTGATGGATGCAATTTCCAGAAGGGTACAAAGAGCAGTGGAATCAACTCAGTTGTTGGAGCCTTAACTTTGGGTATGCCTTACTTTCTTGCTATAAGACTGGGAGAGGAAGAGTACCACACCCACTTTGCAGCTAGGTGGGATAACTTGTGCAACACCATCAAATAAGTCACAAGGGCATCCAAGAGGGAGTGGAGGAATTACCAAAATCCATTATTTTGTGGTTTAGGGTGAATCTTGTCTTCCAAACACTATTTTTTATCAATTTAATTGTGATCTTTGTTAGAATTTCTTGTGAAAAAAATGTGTTTTTGTTCCAATCCCACAAGATATTGCTGATTAGAATGCATGGGACACCTTTAGAATAATCTTCCATGATGTTGAGCAGCTAAGTTTTGAAATTTTCTTCCAAGCTTAGATAGGACAACGAGCCTGTCATGTTCAATTTTGCAAGGGTGGTGGTGATGACCTACACTGTGTTGGGACAAGAGATAAATAAGTGTGAAGAAATATCATCATATGACTTGCATAAAGGATAGATGTTGGGGTGATTCATAAACTATCATGGATATTTCTCGTGAAAAAAATGTGTTGTTGTTCCAATCCCACCAGATATTGTTGATTAGAATGCATGGGAAACCTTTTTAATAAATCTTCCATGATGTTGTGTAACTAAGTTTTGAAATTTTCAACCAAGCTTAGATAGGACCATGAGCCTATCATGTTCAATTTTTCAAGGGTGGTACTGGTGATGACCTACACTGTGTTGGGACAAGAGATAAATAAGTGTGAAGAAATATCATCATATGACTTGCATAAAGGATAGATGTTGGGGTGATTCATAAACTATCATGGATATTTTTCATGAACAAAATGTGTTGTTGTTCCAATCCCACCAAATATTGCTGATTAGAATGCATGGGAAACCTTTTTAATAAATCTTCCATGATGTTGTGTAACTAAGTTTTGAAATTTTCTTCCAAGCTTAGATAGGACCACGAGCCTATCATGTTCAAATTTTCAAGGGTGGTGGTGATTACCTGCACCGTTTTGGGACAAGAGATAAATAAGCGTGAAGAAATATCATCATATGACTTGCATAAAGGATATATGTTGGGGTGATTCATAAAATATCATGGATATTTCTGCAATTTATGTTGAAGCCCCGAAAATCGGGTCTACAACAAGGGGGATACCCACCGATTCCAAAACTTGGTTAGCAACTCCTTTTCCGTTTGGTATAGTGGGTCCGACTGGGGATATGGGACTAGTTTCCCAATGTGTGTGTGTGTGTGTTGAGAATTGATATTTCATTTCTAAAAGTTCCTAAGTGAAATGATTTTATTCTAACTCTAATCTAATAACATGCAATTGTATTCTAATAAACAAAAATATCTAATTCTACACTAACCCGGGATGTAATCTTTCTGTTATGCGATCTAAAATGATTTCAAATAACAATTGGTAATAAAAATCATTCAACTGTTATGAGAAAAGAATTCAATGGAGATAAACCACTTCGTATAAAAAGTTAGACGAAACAGTTGTGAAAAACATATCGCATAATAAGCTACTCATATATTAAGCATAAATAAATAGCTATCACCGTACAGAAGTGCCAAATGATAACTCAAACATTCACGCATCAATATATAAACAACTGAACATGAATATCACTTTAACACAAAGGCATAAATAGTTAAGAGATAAAAGTACCATTTATAACTAGTTCTACTCATGAGCTTCAAGCAATAATGATTTATCTCTTCTTAATCCAACATCCACTAAGAGTACAAAAGTGCAACATCAGTAGTAGATATTAAATGTAGATATCAATAAATCATGTTCCATTCATTCATCAAAACCTCCTCGGAGGGTGCAAAAGTGCATGTTCTGAAGACAAGTTTTTGACAAATTTTAGGACCCTTCTCTAAATGCATGAGAAGGGTTTAAATACTACTAACTAAATCTAAAAATAATTTATTACAAAAATGTAGGATACGGTTTAAATGACCGTCCTCATTTCAGGAAAAAATAAAGCAAAATTAGTACTAATACTGAATCTAAAATTAAAACTAACAACTAACTATTTGTGTATCGGTTGCTTGAAATCGCAAGAATTCAACATTTGTTTGAGAAGATTAGGTTGACCGACTTCCGACTTTAACTATCCTGCGAAAACGGAATCGGCAAGATTTGGCGCCATCTTCTCGGCAGAATTGATGATACATTTGAGAGTCATGCACTGGCTGTGTGGTTTTACCAAATATGACCAGTAAGAATCCCAATTCAACTTAGTTAATCTTTTGATTGATTCTGCCTTTTCTTGAACCTTCTGTCTCCAGCCTGTCTGCAGTTGCTGTACTTTCGGTAGATACCCTGGAGTGGTTTCTGAGATCAGATTTTCCTTGTCCAAATTTTCATTTATGCAGTGAATAACACTGTTTGCTGCCGTGGCTGCTTCTTCTGTCGCTTTCTCTGCTTTCCTGATTTGTGCATCCCATTTGTTAAAGAGCATTTCTTTGTGATTGTCGTTGATTATTGGTGCACCTACTCTTTTCCCCTCCTCTGTTTCTTGCCAAGCCAAATATTTGGTAACTCTTTTATTAATTAAATCATAATAATTTCGTAAGTCTACGACTTGATTAGTGATTTTATCGCTTATTTCACAATAAGAGTTCCACTGTGATATTCTTTGGCATAATGCTTCTAGTTGCTGCAGTAGTTGATCATTTAAGGAAATGGATTCTGTGATGAATTATGTAAGCTTAGGATCATCCTTGTGCATCCCTTGCATAACTTGTAACTGTTTTTCTCTTTCAGCCAAACTGTTCGGGTACCCTATCTGCATTTGTTGGAAGTCCTGCTGTAATATTTCAAGTTGTTTTTGTGCTTCGTTGTTGGCGTTGGCTTGTTGCAGTTGTTGTTGCAAAACCTGTATTTGATCTTCTTTCTCTTTCAGTAGTTTCCGTACCTCAGATGCTTTATCAATGGTCGCAGAGGCATATGCTCCTGTGATCTGAGACAATTTGGTGAGATTTTCAGTGGGATCGGTGGTAGGACCTTGCCATAGGATGTCTAATTGCTTTGCATCATGAGAGAGCACGTTTTCCAATTTCCTTTTCTTTCTTTTTCTTCTCACTACTGCCTTGTGTTTTGGTCTATAAAATACATCAAGAGGAGGAATTTCCTCTATTTTGAGCATAATTTCAGAGGATGGGGTAATGGGAATATGTTCCATTTCTAAGACATTGTTAATTGTTCCTGTGACTATATCTTTTGTTTCTCGTACATTACTCACAGGTGTCTTTGTGCTTTCTCCTTCAATATTGATTAAATCATTGAATGTCTCCCATTCTTTATCTAGCTCGGTTCTGACTGATGGCTGGACGATGAGAGGGGGAGGATCTAGCTGTGGAGAGGTCAAAACCTGTTGCTGTGGGAGCTCCTTTGACTGGGCAGTATCCCTTACTGACCCTTCACTTTTATCATGGTCACTTTCAGACCTCTTAGAGTGTTCTGACGTTTCTCTCCCGGACTTAGATTTAGATATGTCAGTGCCTGAACTTCCACTGAGACTAATACTGGGAGTTGGTTCCCTTATGGGTTCCAAGCGTAATTTATCCAAAGGGATATTAGCTAACCTCCTTTCCCTGTATATCTTGAACTCTTGAAATTCTACTGAAGGAAATTGCATTTGGGCCGAATGTAGAACCTCTTTAAGTGTACCTTTCTGTTGGAACATGTCATCAAAAAGATCATCTTCTTTAGAAAACACCTTTATTTTGACTGCAATAGTGAAATTTTTAGCAATATCATAAGGGTCGAACGGTCTTCTTGGAAATTTGAACAATCATAGACATGTTATGTTGTTTACTTCTTTGAATGCATGGCCTACATCAAATAGTGAAAAGGCCCCACAGGCCACAGGAAATTGTGGCCAAATAACCTTCTTTTTGTCCTTCAAATCTTTAGTCAAACCTCCTTCTCCGCAGGTTTGATAAGAAATTTCTCGTGCCATGAGTTTATCAGGAACATACAAAGGTAAGACATGAGGGGAAGCGAGACTTCCAAATACCCTGACATATGTAAACAGTTCTTCTCTGAACCATCTCGCGACAGGGAGTATATCTACCTCTGCTTCGGGAGAAAATCTTGGAGCGTCTTTATCATATAACATTTTGTACAGGGGCAACATGATTCCATGACAAATCTTGTAAAAATACGGAGTGAACTTGGAATCCCACAATTCTTTATGATAAATATGAATGGGTAAGGGGTCTTGAGTCGTCCATTTCCAACCCATTAAAGGAAACTTGGAAATATAACAGATTGCATCCATCACATATGCAGATAAGTAGAAAGGGGGGTAAATTCTCTGAGAAATAGTTCTTTTAGACTGATAATTTAAAATTACTGTGGCTAAGTTGTCAGATAATATCTTAGCCCAATCCACAACAGTAGCATTAATGGCGGAATTCAATAATGGTAGCCATTCAGATGAAAATTTATTAATGTCTGGCTTCCCAAAAAGTCTACAGAGCATAGCAGCAGCAAATCAATACGGGGAGGTGAGAGAACCAGTACTATACATACCATGTTTATCCTTTTTTAGTGGTTCGTCCCTCCTTGACTAGTCCTTGGTGCATTCTGCCAAGTGTTCATTTTCTTTAGCAAACTTCTCTATGAACTGTTTGTTATAAGTCGCCTGTGGCTCTGGTAAATGATACACGAGTCTCAAATCTTGTGGAGTGAATGAGCCAATGAGTCCTTGACTCTGAGTCTTAAATTGTCTGTTTGTGATGTCAGCACTGTCCAGTACCCATTTAACCATGTCCATGTATGGAATAATTTTGGGCCTTGCCGCTATCCGGTGCAAGAAAGAGCAAGCTAGCTCTATAATAGACGCCTCATAAGACCCATGTGAGCCTGCAGTAGCTGTAACCTCCATTATTTTGGGATTATCTTCCTCAAGTAGACTGTACATGCCTTCCCAAGTAGTAATACCAACATCTTTATTACAGGCGGTGTCTGTATACAAGGGCTTCATTTCTTTGTCTTCAGAACTCGGAGCTTTTCCTTTCTTTCCCATAATATCTTGAATACTTCTTTGCATAGTTTTCTGTTCTTCGTTCCTGCAGTTTACAAATGAGGTGAGAATAATGATAAGAAAAAGGTGACAGGAAAGCTTTAAATGCCGAAGACATATAAAATTTACCACCTTATGTGAAATGGCTCTTCAATCAGAACAAAACCATATTTCATTAATGATTGGAAACTAACTCATTGATTAACATTAAAGCGCATAACCAGGTCTCGGTTTATGGGAAAAAAAAATTTCGTACAATGAGCCCTAAATATCTGCGATAAGGCAATCTGTGATTTGCTTCGCAATATCGTAGATCGTAGTATCGCAGATCACAATCTCATGGAATTGAAAAATCGCTATATCGCAATATCGCAAAATCGATGGAGTGTAGCATATGACAATCATCCTTTAGTGTGTTTTCTGTGAAATGAAATTTGCGATATGTGCCATCGCATATCGGTGGTTTGAGGTTTTTCAGCGTAAGTGATATTTGAGGCATGCGATGCGATGAATGTTTTTAGTGCATAGTTTCGCATCGCGATCTCGCAATCTTAGAATTCTGCTTGTAAGGAGGTATCCATTACCTTTTTTTCGATGCGATATTTCTTTAAGGAATGATTTTATCCTACCTTATCATAAAACTTAAGCTTTTTTAGATTTTTCAAGGGGTATTCTCCTAAGTTTATGATAGAAAGTTTTATTGAAAAAGGAAATACAAGCACTAATCCTACCTTATCATAAAACTTAAGCTTTTTTAGATTTTTCAAGGGGTATTCTCCTAAGTTTATGATAGAAAGTTTTATTGAAAAAGGAAATACAAGCACTAATCGATTTTTAAAATTTTTTGACTAAGGGCCCCCACTTATTTAGTAGTAGTGAAAATACTAAATAAGAAGGGGGGTTGTTGCTGGCCACAACAATTGGCGATTTCACTTGGAAGAACCAGTTATCTCTGCTTTTCTTTTGAATTTTCTAAACTTCCAAAACAGAAAATTTTCCAGAAAATCAAACTTTATTATAGAAAGACAAAGTACATCATGCTTTTATCTGTCAATGATATTTCGTTTCTTCTATATTTAACTTTGATTGTTTACTTCCTCAAGCTAGTCCTTGTATCTACATCAGTCACTACTTGGTTTATAAAGATAAAAAAAAGGTTTCTCTATAAATCAGTTTTAAATATGCTCATTTGTCGTAGGTAGAGCCTCTGCTTCCAGCAGGCATTTATAGCCTCGACAGGGTTACCTGTTACCCAGAAATGATCTTGTATCCTACTTAGAGAAATATACAATTTTCAAAGAGAAATCCATATCCACACTTATCGCTTTCATTTTCTTTTTACCCTTAAAGAACAATGTCTTGGTTTGGTAGCCAATTTATAACAGTGCCATTCACTTCAGTTATAACTTTGCTGAACAAGTTGGCTCGTGATGAGACCCCTTGTCTTTTGATTGCAACAATCTTGAGTCATTGCCCTATTGTTGTATGCAGTATTGGAAAAGTGAGCAAGCTATAATATCTATGATCATGATAAGTCGGCTCGTGATGAGACCTCTTACTCTTTAAGTTAAAGTGTATCATTGGATTATTCCCTGAACGTTGTACTTTCCTAGGTGGGGAGGAAGTCATTGTTTCCTTAAGATAGCTCTAGACGACAATGGTAGAGTTTTTGGAAAGAGATTTTCTACTGAGAATATTCGTTTTGTTATTGATACCTTTTATTGGACTGATATAAAACAATTTCCCACTAAAGGTCGCTTTTTATCAAAATTTACAAGGTTGAAACTAGTATCATTTCTAGGCTTAGAGCCTTTAACTGTATCTTTCAATAATAATGATCAATTTTCTAGAAGAATTATATTTATACAAGTGAAAAAACAAAATCTAAAAAAGAATTTGAGTCTTTTTCGTGAATTCCAAATGTAACCATTTACAACTGGGTTTATTATGAAAATAAAGAAAACTAATCTACAAAATGGAAGAATGATCTCCTATGGAAAATATTTTTTGAGGATCTGTCCGTTAACAGGTAAAGACTCTCTTTTTCCTGTTAAATCCTGTAATATAAAAGTAGATGGACCTATGACTTCTGTGATTTGGAAAGGGCCAAGCCACATTCGTTGAAATTTCGTATGTTTCCCTTTTTCCTCATGAGTCTTGTCCCATTTTAAAACTAGATCTCCCATTTGAAAGTCCTTTCTGGATATCATGTTTGAATCAAAAGAAGCTTTTACTAATGCTTGGTGATGAGCATGAGTTATTTTGGCCTGTTCTCGTTTCTCTTCTAGCTTAATTATTTCCAGCTCCCTTAGTTGTAAGGAAGAAGTTGGTGCTTCATCAATATATTGAACTAAGGCCAAAGAGGGAATTTCTAGATGAGTTGGAAGAACCACTTCTTTCCCATAAACTAAATTAAAGGGAGAAGTGCCAATGGAGGCTTTCTGCGTTATTCGATCTGCCCATAAATCATATATTAAAGACTTATGTCAATTTTTGTGATTTTGATCAATGGTTCACTTAATGATTCTGATTAAGTTTTTATTTGTAAATTCAGCTAACCCATTCCCCTGTGGGTAATAATTGGCAGAGTATTTAAGTTTGAAACCCATTTTGAGTGCAAATTCAGTCATAGCATTACCAGAAAAATACGATGCATTATCAAACATTAAAGTAGAAGGTAAACCAAACATGGTGATTATGAACTGATCTATGAACTCAATGATGTGCTCGGCATTAGCCATCTTGAGAGGAACTACTTCTACCCATTTAGTAAAATAATATGTTGCTGTAAGGATATACCTATGTTGTTCAGAAGAGTGAGGAACGATCTCACCTATTATGTCCAATCCCCATTGATCAAAAGGCTACTCAATGTTGACTGGTTGTAGCAAAAATGATGGTTTCTTTTGTCTCCTAGTAGCGGTTTGACAAACTTGACATTTCCTTATGTAGCTATGTGAGTCTTTGAATAGTGTGGGCTAGTAATAGCCTGCGCGGAGGATTTTATTTGCAGTAGCGTCTCCAGCATACTGTCTGCCTGCTGGCCCATCATGGAGTTCCTGCAAGACTTTTTCAGCTTCAGATTTCTCAAGACATCTAAGGAGAACATAATCATAATTCATTCTAAAAGGAACATTGTTCACAAGCTGATATTGTTTAGCCTTCAACCTTAGAGCTGTTTTCTTAGTGTAATCGAGATTTGGAGGAGCATATCCATTCTTTAGATAAAATATGATATCAACGTATAATGATTCAACATTGTTTAGGCTTACCTCGTACATTTGTATCTCTGCAGATGGTATTTCGGAAATAAGCGATGCTCCAGCTACCATTTTGCAAAAGCCTTGACCTTTTACAATACTTGCTGGTTTGATTTCTATGTCATATTCTTGTAAGGCAGTAACCCAATTGGCTCTTTTCTCACCCACATCTTTCTGTACTAGGAGATTTCTTACCGTTGGAAACGATACTATGATTTTTGTATGGGTTTTAAGTAGAAAGGGTCTGAAATATTTAATTTCTTTGAAAACAGCATAAGTTTGTTTCTCTACATCTGAATAATTTAACTCAGCGCCCTATAAATTTGAACTGAAAAAAGAAATTGGGGCTTCTGCCTTGTTTTGATTTGCTTGAGTGAGTATCGCAGCATATGATCTATCAGAGGAAAATGTATATAAAATAAAAGGATCGGAAAAATTTGGAGTTGCTAAAGATGGAGCATTAACAATTGCTTGTTTGATAAGATTGAATGCCTCATATTCATCTTGGCCCCATTTGAAGTTTGAGTTCTTTTTAATCATTGCTTGTAAAGGAGATACAATTCTTGAAAAATATGGCACAAATCTCTTTACAAAATTAATCTAGCCAAGGAAAGATTGCATATCTTTTTTATTGTGAGGTAGTGGTATTTCGGAAATCTCCTTGATTCTGTCAGGATTAATATCAATTCCAGATTTTGACACTATGAATTCAAGAAGTTTTCCTTCAATTAATGCAAAAAAGGATTTTTTCGGGTTAAGTGAAATTCCATACCTTTGACAACGTTGGAAGATCTGTTTTAAATCTCTAAGATGATTGCCTCGTTTCTTGGTATATACAGTTATATCATCCAAGTAAATTACCACTGATTTGTTAATTAATCCCTTGAATGTGATATCCATGGCTCTTTGAAATGTGGCACCAGTGTTGATCAGGCCAAAACACATCTTTTGATATGCGTAAGTGCCCCATTTGGTTCTGAATGTGGTTTTCAATTGATCATCGGGATGGACCAACACTTGGTTGTAGCCAGAGAAACCATCCAAGAAGGACATTAATTTTGATCCTGCAACTGCCTGCAATATTTGCTCCATAGAAGGCAAAGGAAAATTATATTTTTGGTAGGCTTTGTTAAGATTTCAAAAGTTAATGCAAATTCTAATGTCTCCGTTCTTCTTTCTAACGGGAACCATATTGGAAACCCATATAGAATGTCGAACGGGAAAAATGATTTTGGCTTTCAATAACTTATTGAGTTCAAATTTGATCTGGTTTTCTAGATTGGGATGGATCTTTCTCAGCTTTTGCTGTACAGGTTTTTCATCGTTTATCATTGGGATAGTATGTTGGATGGTAGAAGTGTCATAAGTTTTGAGTTCATCGTAGTTCCAAGCAAAGATACTTTTGTATTATTTCAAGAGACGAACATACGCTAATTTTTCTTCAGGAGCTAGGCCAAGGCCTAAGTTGATATTCTGTGGTTTGGTATCAGTTCCTAGATTTACTAATTCATAGTTCAAAGTTGAACTTTGCAATTTTGAATTGGTAGATCTTTTGAATCGATCTTTCAAATCATAAAGGTCTTCTAACTTGACTACTGACTTTGGCATAGCATTATTAGTGCTATCTTGTTGCAATTGTCTGTCATGTTGGTGCTCATCAATTATCTGATTGGTGTAAGATCCTTCAGATGTGAGGAAGCTTAAAATATCAGGATCATCATTGAAAATCCTCCAATTGGTAATTTTATTAGGAATTAAGGGTCTAAAGATTAATTCGATAGAAAATTGATCAGGGCTATAGTCTTCTGAAGGAATGAGCTTGGAAGCTACGTTAGCTAGGAGGTCTGCACTAGCATTCTGGAGTCTAGGGATTTATGAAATATTAAATGCTATAAAAATTTTAGTCAGATCTTGAACTAAAGATTGGTAATGCTTTAAATGACCTGATAAACAATGTATAGTATTGCGTACCTGTCTGATTACAATTTCAGAATCTCTAAGAACTTGTAGATATTTGACGTCTAATCCGATTGCTTTGTATAATCCTTGGACTAAAGCATTGTATTCTGCGGTATTATTGGTGCACTCGAAATCGAGTCTACAAGTTAGCATAGTTTTGTTTCCCTCTAGAATAATTAACACGCATCCTGCTCCTGCTCCTTCATTAGACTTAGAACCGTAAAAAAAACTTCCAAAATAAAGATTTATTTACAGGATCATATATAAAATTAATACATTTAGAACTATCTATTTGAGAAATATTTTCTACTTGAGATAAAACAGAATGTTCCAAGTAAGGTGAAGTATGAGCATTAAAATTTCCTAAGAAAGAATCAACTGAGTAGTTGCCAATGATATTATTGCTGTATGCTACCGGTTCATTTTCTCCTTCCAGTTTTGTTACTATGTATTTCTGATGTATTTCTCGCTCAACCTTTATCTGATTTGGTTTACCATTGTAAGGGAGCCACATGTGCGACCAATCAGTTGCAAAGTATCCATGAAGTTTTTCTGACCAAACTCTGCTAGGAATTAAGCCATAAAATTCTGGAATATCTGCAACTAAAATATCGATAACTTGACATACCTTTGGATTAGATGACAGTCTTATGGTAACCTGATTTAATTTGCCGATCACTTCAACTTGAGATCGATCTAGTTGAACTATGTGCACATCAGATTTTTGCGGTTCAACGTTCAACTTTGGACATATTGATTTTGGTAAAATATTAGATGAAGCTCCAAAATCCACTAAGCAATTATGCAAATTTTTATTGAAAACTTCATAAGTAAGAATAAATGGGGGAGTATGAGATCTCGACCTTCCTCCAATTAAAGTGATATCATTTGGATCAACTTTATTAATCACATTAGTTGGAGGTCTTCCCATTTCATGGGAAGCTTGAGAGATTACAGCGACAGGCAGAGGTTTTTCTGGTATAGCATGTAATTCTTTCAAAAGTACCTTTTGCTGGTGTTTTAACTTGCTCAATTCATTAAAAGTAATGTTAGCCCTAGTCTTCTTCATGTCTTGTATGATATTATACACCATTTCATCCGAAACGATCAACGTTTTTTATGGAGTTGATGAATCTGTTTGGACTGGGCTAGTTTGAGTCGCTTTAGATGTCGTTTTCTTGGCTGCGACGTTATCCTTAGTCATTGAGCTTGCGCTCTTTGGCTTAGGAGTAGGTTGAGGAGGATCAAGCTGATTTCTACTTCGAGTGTTAACCGGGGATGCCTCTAGATCTTCTTCATCTGGGAGGATGAAATCCCACATACCTTGTACCTCTACAATTTCTTCTTCATCGGTAGTTTCTTCAGTAGCAATCTCCTCTTCTTCTTCTTCTGATTCAACACTTGTGATAGCATTTGGCGGCTTTGAATCGGTCGAAGGGTTTCTTCTATAAGGCTTGTATGGCTTTTTAGAAGATGTTTCTGCCACTTGTTTCTTAATGTCAACCATTTCGTTGGACATGGTTTTCAGAACTTTTTGCAATCCTTCTAAATCGAACGAATCTTTCGATTGTTTTTTCTTGGGGTCTTCCTTAAAAGTAACCTTCTTGGACTTGCGTTCCTCTATCGCGTTTTTCTTTTCTAAGGCTATGATGCATTTCTCTACCGCTATTTCTTCCTTCATATTGTCAGCTAAAGTTGTTTTGTTAGCCCTATCAACGAATATTGCTATGTTTGATGGTAAAGCAGAGATGTACCATTCAATTCGTACTTCTTCACTAGGCTTGGAAGCAGTAGGAATTTTATTTAACAGTTTATTGAAATGTGAATTAAAATCTTTGATAGGTTCTTTTGACTCGGCCCTAAGGTTAGACAGGTCATTGATCAGTGTCGTCGTAGACCTGTCATCACCAAACTTAGTCAAAAATTGTTCTTGGAAGATATCCCAACTAGTGATAAATCCAGATGGTAATGAGAAATACCATGATCCGGCTGCTCCTTGTAGAGTATAGGGAAAACGTTGGACGAAAGCGTCTTCATTGGTAACTCCATTGAGATTTATGGACAACATAAAGTTATTTATATGTTCTTCTGCTAGCATGCCTGCTTCAGGATTAAACTTAGGCAGCCATTTTTCAGGATGGGCTGGTATTTGACTCAAGGACGCAGGCATTAAGACTGCCCTTGGGTTATTCCATGGAGATTGGGCCATCGCTGAACTACCAAAAGGGGAAAGCACAGAAGATGATCCCTGCGGTTGGGAAGATGAAGATATTACGATTTCAGATGTTTGAGAAGGAGATTTGGAAGTTCCAGTGGACTGGTGGACAATAATCTGAAGTGGAGGGATGGATGGTTGACTTCGCGGTGAAGAGGTTAAGATGGATGATGATGATGAAGAGTCTCGCTATCAGACCCTTTAGGTGATTTTGTTGCTCTCTTCCTTGTAGGTATATGTAACTCGGTTGGCTGAACACCAAACTTTTCGCTCTTTAATTTGGTGAGAGGATGAGCAGGGTTATATTGCGAAGTCATGCTGCCTTGAGATTTATCAGATTTTTGAGGTGATATTGAAAATCGTTGAAGTTTATGGATCAAAGATTCAACTTCAGGAGGTTCAATAGCAGATTCTTCTGAAATGTCAGGGTTTGTGGTAGCGGCTATTGTTCTTTCGACTTCTAGCTCTAGATTTAAATATTCTAAGTGCGATGGGGAAGTCGGGGGAGATGGTGAGGGAAATTTACTCTCAGAATGGTATTTAGATTTTTACTTAATTTCTATTCATAGTTCAAGGCCCTCCTTCTAGCACCGAATATGTTGAAGCCCCGAAAATCGGGTCTACAACAAGGGGGATACCCACCCGGTCTGGACCTTGGTTAGCAGCTCCTTTTCCGTTTGGTATAGTTGGTCCGACTGGGGATATGGGACCAATTTCCCAATATATGTGTGTGTGTGTGTTGAGAATTGATATTTCCTTTCTAAAAGTTCCTTAGTGAAATGCTTTTATTCTAACTCTAATCTAATAACATGCAATTGTATTATAATAATCAGAAATATCTAATTCTACACTAACCCGGGATGTAATCTTTCCATTATGCGATCTAAAATGATTTCAGATAACAATTGGTAATAAAGATCATTCAACTATTATGAGAAAAGATTTCAATGGAGATAAGCCACTTCGTATAAAAAGTTAGACAAAACAGTTGTGAAAAACATATCGCATATTAAGCTACTCATATATTAAGCATAAATAAATAGCTATCACCGTACAAAAGTCCCAAATGATAACTCAAGCATTCACACATCAATATATAAACAACTGAACATGAATATCACTTTAACACAAAGGAAGAAATAGTTAAGAGATAAAAGTACCATTTATAACTAGTTCTACTCATGAGCTTCAAGCAATAATGACTTATCTCTTATTATTCCAATATCACTGAGAGTACAAAAGTGCAACATCAGTAGTAGATATTAAATGCAGATATCAATAAATATTGTTCCATTCATTCATCAAAACCTCCTCGGAGGGTACAAAAGTGCATGTTCTGAGGACAAGTTTTTGACAAATTTCAGGACCCTTCTATAAATGCATAAGAAGGGTTTAAATACTACTAACTAAATCTAAAAATAATTTATTACAAAAATGTAGGATACGGTTTAAATGACCGTCCTCATTTTAGGCAAAAATAAAGCAAAATTAATACTAACACTGAATCTAAAATTAAAACTAACAACTAACTATTTGTGTATCTGTTCCTTGAAATTGCAAGCGTTCAACATTTGTTTGAGAAGACTTGGTTGGCCGACTTCCGACTTTAACTGTCCTGTGAAAACAGAATCGGCAAGAGCTGGTGCCATCTTCTCGACAGAATTGATGATACAGTTGAGAGTCATGCACTGGCCGTGTGGTTTTACCAAATACGTCCAGTAAGAATCCTAATTTAGCTTAGTTAATCTTTTGATTAATTTTTCCTTTCCTTGAGCCTTCTGTCTCCAGCCTATCTGCAATTGTTGTGCTTTCAGTAGATACCTTGGAGTGGTTTCTCAGATCATATTTTCCCTGTGCAAATTTTCATTTATGCAGTCAATAACACTGTTTGCTGCTATGGTTGCTTCTTCTGCCGCTTACTCTGCTTTCCTGATTTGTGCATCCCACTTGTTAAAGAGCATTTCTTTGTGATTGTCGTTGATTATTGGTGCGCCTATTTTTTTCCCCTCCTCTGTTTCTTGCCAAGCCAAATATTCAGTAACTCTTTTATCAATTAAATCGTAACCATGTCATAAGTCTACGAATTGATTAGTGATTTTATCACTTATTTCGCAATAAGAGTTCCACTGTGATATTCTTTGGCACAATACTTCTTGTTGTTGTAGTAGTTGATCATTTAAGGAAATGGATTCTGTGATGAATTATGTAAGCTTAGGATCAACCTTGTGCATCTCTTGCATAACCTGTAACTGTTTTTCTCTTTCAGCCAAACTGTTCTGGTACCCTATCTGCATTTGTTGGAAGTCCTACTGTAATCTTTCAAGCTGTTTATGTGCTTCGTTGTTGGCATTGGCTTGTTGCAGCTGTTGCTGCAAAACTTGTATTTGATCTTCTTTCTCTTTCAGTAGTTGTTGTACCTCAAATGCTTTATCAATGGTCGCAGAGGCATATTCTCCTGCGATCTGAGATAATTTGGTGAGATTTTTAGTGGGATCAGTGGTAGGGTCTTGCCATAGGATGTCTAATTGCTCTGCATCATGAGAGAGCACGTTTTCCGATTTCCTTTTCTTTCTTTGTCTTCTCACTACTGCCTTGTGTTGTGGACTATAAAATACATCAAGAGGAGTAACTTCCTCTATTTTTAGCATAAGTCCAGAGGATGGGGTAATGGGAATATCTTCCATTTTTTAGACATTGCTAATTGTTCCTGTGACTATATCTTTTGTTTCCCATACATTACTCATAAGTTTCTTTGTGCTCTGTCCTTCAATATTGATTAAATCATTGAATGTATCTGATTCTTTATCTAGCTCGGTTTTGACTGATGGTGGTTGGACGATGAGAGGGGGAGGATCTAGCTGTGGAGAGGTCAAAACCTATTGCTGTGGGAGCTCCTTTGACTGGGCAGTATCCCTTACTAACCCTTCACTTTTACCATGGTCACTTTCAGACCTCTTAGAATGTTCTGATGTTTCTCTCCCGGACTTAGATTTAGATCTGTCTGTGCCTGAACTTCCCCTGAGACTAATACTGGGAGTTGGTTCCCTTATGGGTTCCAAGCGTAATTTATCCAAAGGGATATTAGCTAACCTCCTTTCCCTGTATATCTTGAACTCTTGAAATTCTACTGGAGGAAATTGCATTTGGGCCGAATGTAGAACCTCTTTAAGTGTACCTTTCTGTTGGAACATGTCATCAAAAAGACCATCTTCTTTAGAAAACACCTGTATTTGACTGCAATAGTGAAATTTTTAGCAATGTCATAAGGGTTGAACGGTCTTCCTGGAAATTTGAACAATCGTAGACATGTTATGTTGTTTACTTCTTTGAATGCATGGCCTACATCAAATAGTGAAAAGGCCCCACAAGCCGCAGGAAATTGTGGCCAAATAGCCTTCTTTTTGTCCTTCAAATCTTTAGTCAAACCTCCTCCTCCGCAGGTTTGATAAGAAATTTCTCGTGCCATGAGTTTGTCAGGAACATATAAAGGTAAGACATGAGGGGAAGCAAGACTTCCGAATACCCTGACATATGTAAACAGTTCTTCTCCGAACCATCTCGCGATAGGGAGTATATCTACCTCCACTTGGGGAGAAAATCTTGGAGCGTCTTTATCATATAACATTTTTTACAGGGGCAACATGAGTCCATGACAAATCTTGTAAAAATACGGAGTGAACTTGGAATCCTACAATTATTTGTGATAAATATGAATGGGTAAGGGGTCTTGAGTCGTCCATTTCCAACCCATTAAAGGAAACTTGGAAATATAATAGATTGCATCCATCACATATGCAGATAAGTAGAAAGGGGGATAAATTCTCTGAGAAATAGTTCTTTTAGACCGGTAATTTAAAATGGTTGTGGCTAAGTTGTCAGATAATATCTTAGCCCAATCCACAATAGTAGCATTAATGGCGGCATCCAATAATTTTAGCCATTCAGAGGAAAATTTATTAATGTCTGGCTTCCCAAAAATTCTACTGAGCATAGCAGCAGCAAAGCAATATGGGGAGGTGAGAGAACTAATACTATACATACCATGTTTATCCTTTTTTAGTGGTTCGTCCCTTCTTGACCAGTCCTTGGTGCATTTTTCCAGGTCTTCATTTTCTTTAGCAAAATTCTCCATGAACTGTTTGTTATAAGTCGCCTGTGGCTCTGAGTCTCAAATCTCAAATCTTGTGGAGTGAATGAGCCAATGAGTCCTTGACCCTGAGTCTTAAATTGTCTTTTTGTGATGTCAGCACTGACCAGTACCCATTTAACCATGTCCATGCATGGAAGAATTTTGGGCCTCGCCGCTATCCGGTGCAAGAACAAACGAGCTAGCTCTGTAATAGATGCCTCAGAAGACCCATGTGAGCCTGCAGTAGTTGTAACCTCCATCATTTTGGGATTCTCTTCCTCAAGTAGAGTGTACATGCCTTCCCAAGTAGTAATACCAGCATCTTTATTACAGGCGGTGTCTGTATACAAGGGCATCATTTCTTTGTCTTCAGAGCTTGGAGCTTTTCCTTTGTTTCCCGTAATATCCTAAATACTGCTTTGTATAGTTTTCTGTTCTTCATTCCTGCAGTTTACAAATGAGGTGAGAATAATGATAAGAAAAAGGTGACGGGAAAGATTTAAATGCCAAAGACATATAAAATATACCACCTTACGTGAAATGGCTCTTCGATCAGAACAAAACCATATTTCATTAATGATTGGCAACTAACTCATTGATTAATATTAAAGCGCATAACCAGGTCTCGGTTTATGGAAAAATCTTTTTCGTACAACGAGCCCTAAAGATCTGCGATAAGGTGATCTGCGATTTTCTTCGCAATATCGCAGATCGTAGTATCGCAGATCGTAATCTCATGGAATCACAAAATCACAATACCGCAATATCGCAATCTCGCTGGAGCGTAGCATATGACAATCATTCGTTAATGTGTTTTTCTGCAAAATGTGATTTGCGATATGTGCCATCGCATATCGGGCGGTTTGAGGTTTTTCAGCGTAAGTGATATTTCTTAAGGAATGATTTTATCCTACCTTATCATAAAACTTAAGCGTTTTTAGATTGTTCAAGGGGTATTCTCTTAAGTTAATGATAGTAAGCTTTATTGAAAAAGGAAATACAAGCACTAATCGATTTTTAAATTTTTTGACTAAGGGCCTCCACTTATTTAGTAGTAGTGAAAATACTAAATAAGAAGGGGGGTTGTTGCTGGCCACAACAATTGGCGATTCACTTGGAAGAACCAGTTATATCTGTTTTTCTTTTGAATTTTCTAAACTTCCAAAATAGAAAATTTTCCAGAAAATCAAACTTTATTATAGAAAGACAAAGTACATCATGCTTTTATCTGTTAATGATATTTCATTTCTTCTATATTTAACTTTGATTGTTTACTTCCTCAAGCTAGTCCTTGTATCTACATTAGTCACTAATTGGTTTATAAAGACAAAAACAAAGGCTTATCTGTAAATTAGTTTTAAATATGCTCATTTTTCTTAGGTAGAGCCTCTGCTACTAGCAAGCATTTATAGCCTCGACAGGGTTACCTGTTACCCAACAATGATCCTGTATCCTACTTAGAGAAATATACAATTTTCAAAGAGAAATCCATATCCACACTTATCGCTTTCACTTTCTTTTTACCCTTAAAGAACAATGTCTTGGTTTGGTAGCCAATTTATGACAGTGCCTTTCACTTGATTTATAACTTTGCTGAAGAAGTTGGCTCGTGATGAGACCCATTGTCTTTTGATTGCAACAATATTGAGTCATTGCCCTGTTGTGGTATGCAGTATTGACAAAGTCAGAAATCTATAATATCTATGATCATGATAAGTCGGCTCATGATGAGACCTCTTACTCTTTAAGTTAAAGTGTATCATTGGATTATTCCCTGAACGTTGTAATTTCCTAGGTGGGGAGGAAGTCATTGTTTCCTTAAGATAGCTCTGGACGACAATGGTAGAGTTTTTTGGAAAGAGATTTTCTACAGAGAATCTTCGTTTTGTTATTGATACCTTTTATTGGACTGATATGAAACAATTTCCCACTAAAGGTCGCTTTTTATCAAAATTTACAAGGTTGAAACTAGTATCATTTCTAGGCTTAGAGCCTTTAACTGTATCTTTCAATAATAATGATCAATTTTCTAGAAGAATTCTATTTATACAAGTGAAAAAAAAAAATCTAACAGAGAATTTGTGTCTCTTTCGTGAATTCCAAATGTAACCATTTACAACTAGTTTTATTATGAAAATAAAGAAAACTAATCTACAAAATAGAAGAATGATCTCCTATGGAAAATATTTTTTGAGGATCTGTCCGTTAACAGGTAAAGACTCTCTTTTTCCTGTTAAACCCTGTAATATAAAAGTAGATGGACCTATGAATTCTGTGATTTGGAAAGGGCCAAGCCAGATTCGTTGAAATTTCGTATGTTTCCCTTTTTCCTCATGAGCTTTGTCCCATTTTAAAACTATATCTCCCATCTAAAAGTCCTTTCTGGATATCATGTTTGAATCAAAAGAAGCTTTTACTAATGCTTGGTGATGAGCATGAGTTATTTTGGCCTGTTCTCGTTGCTCTACTAGCTTAATTACTTCCAGCTGCCTTAGTTGTAAGGAAGAAGTTGGTGCCTCATCAATATATTGAACTAAGGCCAAAGAGGGAATTTCTAGATGAGTTGGAAGAACCGCTTATTTCCCATAAACTAAATTAAAGGGAGAAGTGCCAATGGAGGCTTTCTACGTTATTCGATCTGCCCATAAAGCATATATTAAAGACTTATGCCAATTTTTGTGATTTTGATCAATGGTTCACTTAATGATTCTGATTAAGTTTCTATTTGTAGATTCAGCTAACCCATTCCCCTATGGGTAATAATTGGCAGAGTATTTAAGTTTGAAACCCCTTTTGAGTGCAAATTCAGTCATAACATTACCAGAAAAATACGATGCATTATCAAACATTAAAGCAGAAGGTAAACCAAACCTGGTGATTATGAACTGATCTATGAACTCGATGATGTGCTTGGAATTAGCTGTCTTGAGAGGAACTGCTTCTACCCATTTAGTAAAATAATCTGTTGCTGTAAGGATATACCTATGTTGTTTAGAAGAGTGAGGAACGATCTCACCTATTATGTCCAATCCCCATTGATCAAAAGGCTTCTCAATGTTGACTGGTTGCAGCGGCAATGATGGTTTCTTTTGTCTCCCAGAAGCGGTTTGACAAACTTGACATTTCCTTACGTAGCAATGTGAGTCTTTGAATAGAGTGGGCCAGTAATAGCCTGCGCAGAGGATTTTATGTGCAGTACCGTCTCCAGCATAATGTCCACCTGTTGGCCCATCGTGGAGTTCTTGCAAGACTTTTTCAACTTCAGATTTCTCAAGACATCTAAGGAGAACAGAATCATAATTCATTCTAAAAATAACATCGTTCACAAGTTGATATTGTTTAGCCTTCAACCTTAGAGCTCTTTTCTTGGTGTAATCGAGATTTGGAGGAGCATATCCATTCTTTAGATAAAATATGATATCAACGTATAATGATTCAACATCATTTAGGCTTACCTCGTACATTTGTATCTCTGCAGATGGTATTTCAGAAATAAGCGATGCTCCAACTACCATTTTGAAAAATCCTTGACCTTTTACAATACTTTCTGGTTTGATTTTTACGTCATATTCTTGTTAGGCAGTAACCCAATTGGCTCTTTTCTCACCCACATCTTTTTGTACTAAGATATTTCTTACCACTGGAAACGGTACTATGATTTTTGTATGGGTTTTAAGTAGAAAGGGTCTGAAATATTTAATTGCTTTGAAAACAGCATAAGCTTGTTTCTCTACATCTGAATAATTTAACTCAGCCCCCTATAAATTTGAACTGAAAAAAGTAATTGGGGCTTTTGCCTTGTTTTGATTTTCTTGAGTGAGTATCGCAGCATATGATCTATCAGAGGCAAACGTATATAAAATAAAAGGATCGGAAAAATTTGGAGTTGCTAAAGATGGAGCGTTAACAATTGCTTGTTTGATAAGATTGAATGCCTCATATTCGTCTTGGCCCCATTTGAAGTTTGAGTTCTTTTTAATGAGTCCTGGCACAAATCTCTTTACAAAATTAATTTGGCCAAGGAAAGATTGCATAGCTTTCTTATTTTGTGGTAGGGGTATTTCAGAAATCTCCTTGATTCTTTCAGGATCAATATGAATTCCATATTTTGACAATATGAATCCAAGAAGTTTTCCTTCACTTAATGCAAAAAAGGACTTTTTCGGGTTAAGTGAAATTCCATACCTTTGACAACATTGGAAGATCTGTTTTAAATCTCTAAGATGATTGCCTCATTTCTTGGAATATACAGTTATATCATCCACGTAAATTACCACTGATTTGTTAATTAATCCCTTTAATGTGATGTCCATGGCTCTCTGAAATGTGGCACTAGCGTTGATCAAACCAAAAGGCATCTTTTGTTATGCGTAAGTGGCCCATTTGGTTCTGAATGTGGTTTTCAATTGATAATCGGGATGGACCAACACTTGGTTGTAGCCAGAGAAACCATCCAAGAAGGACATTAATTTTGATCCTGTGACTGCCTGCAATATTTGATCCATAGGAGGCAAAGGAAAATTATCTTTTTGGCAGGCTTTGTTAAAATTTCAAAAGTCAATGCAAATTCTAATGTCTCTATTCTTCTTTCTAACGGGAACCATATTGGAAACCCATTTAGAATGTCGAACGAGAAAAAATATTTTGGCTTTCAATAACTTATTGAGTTCATATTTAATCTAGTTTTCTAGATTGGGCTGGATCTTTCTCAGCTTTTGCTAGACAGGTTTTTCATCGTTTATCATTGGGATAGTATGTTGGATGATAGAAGTGTCATAAGTTTTGAGTTCATCGTAGTTCCAAGCAAAGATAATTTTGTATTGTTTCAAGAGATGAACATATGCTAATTTTTCTTCAGGAGCTAGGCCAAGGCCTAAGTTGATATTCTATGGTTTGGTATCAGTTCCTAGATTTACTAATTCATAGTTCAAAGTTGAACTTTTTAGTTTTGAATTGGTATATCTTTTGAATCGATATTTAAAATCATAAAGGTCTTCTAACTTGACTACTGACTTTGGCATAGCATTATTAGTGCTATCTTGTTGCAATTTTCTGTCATGTTGGTCCTCATCAATTATCTGATTGGTGTAAGATCCTTCAGATGTGAGGACGCTTACAATATTAGGATCATCGTTGAAAATCCTCCAATTGGTATTGTTATCAGGAATCGAGGGTCTAAAGATAAATTCGATTGAAAATCGATCAGGGCTATAGTCTTCTGAAGGAATGAGCTTGGAAGCTACGTTAGCTAGGAGGTCTACACTAGCATTCTGGAGTCTGGGGATTGATGAAATATTAAATGCTATAAAGTGTTCAGTCAGATCTTGAACTAAATATTGGTAATGCTTTAAATGAACTGATAAACAATGTATAGTATTGCGTACCTGTCTGATTACAATTTCAGAATCTTCGAAAAATTGTAGATATTTGACGTCTAATCCAATTGCTTTGTATAATCCTTGGACTAAAGCCTCGTATTCTGCGGTATTATTGGTGCACTCGAAATCGAGTCTACAATTTAGCATAGTTTTGTTTCCCTCTGGACTAATTAACATGCATCCTGCTCCTGCTCCTTCATTAGACTTAGAACCGTCAAAAAATAACTTCCAAAATAAAGATTTATTTACAGGAGCATCTATAAAATTAATACATTTAGAACTATCTGTTTGAGAAAAAATTTCTACTTGAGATAAAAAAGAATGTTCTAAGTAAGGTGAAGTATGAGCATTAAAATTTCCTAGGAAAGAATCAACTGAGTAGTTGCCATTGATATTATTGCTGTATGCTACCAATTCATTTTCTACTTCCAATTCTGTTACTATGTATTTCCGATGTCTTTCTCGCTCAACCTTTATCTGATTTGGTTTACCATTGTAAGGGAGCCACATGTGCGACCAATCAGCTGCAAAGTATCCATGAAGTTTTTCTGACCAATCTTTGCTAAGAATTAAGCCATAAAATTCTGGAATATCTGCAACTAAAATATCGATAACTTGACATACCTTTGGATTAGATGACAGTCTTATGGTAACCTGATTTAATTCGCCGATCACTTCAACTTGCAATCGATCTAGCTGACCTATGCACACAACAGATTTTTGCGGTTGAACGTTCAACTTTGCACATATTGATTTTGGTAAAATATTAGACTAAACTCCAGAATCCACTAAGAAATTATGAAATTTTTTATTGAAAACTTCATAAGTAAGAAGAAATGGGGGAGTATGAGATCTCGACCTTCCTCCAATTAAAGCGATATCGTTTGGATCAACTTTATTAATCACATTAGTTGGAGGTCTTCCCATTTCATGGGAAGCTTGAGAGATTACAGCAGCGGGCAGAGGTTTTTCTGGTACAGCATGTAATTCTTTCAAAAGTACCTTTTGCTGGTGTTTTAACTTTCTCAATTCATAAAAAGTAATGTTAGCCCTAGTATTCTTCAAGTCTTCTATGATATTATACTCCAATTCATCCGAAACAATCAGCGTTTTTGATGGAGCTGATGAATCTTGTTGGACTAGCCTAGTTTGAGTCACTTTAGATGTCGTTTTCTTGGCAACGACTTTATCCTTAGTCATTGAGCTTGCGCTCTTTGGCTTAGGAGTAGGTTGAGGAGGATCAAGTTGATTTCTACTTCGAGTGTTAACCGGGGATGCCTCTTGATCTTCTTCATATGGGAGGATGAAATCCCACATACCTTGTACCTCTATAACTTCTTCTTCATCGGTAGTTTCTTCAGTAGCAATCTCCTCTTCTTCTTCTTTTGATTTAGCACTTGTGATAACATTTGGTGGCTTTGAATCTGTCGAAGGGTTTCTTCTATAAGGCTTGTACGGATTTTTAGAATATGTTTCTGCCACTTGTTTCTTAATGTCAATCATTTTGTTGGACATGGTTTTCAGAAATTTCTGCAATCCTTCTAAATCGAACGGATATTTCAATTGTTTTTTATTGGGGTCTTCCTTAAAACTAACCTTCTTATACTTTCGTTCCTCTATCGTGTTTTTCTTTTCTAGGGTTATGATACATTTCTCTACCGCTATTTCTTCCTTCATATTGTCAGCTAAAGTTGTTTTGTTAGCCCTATCAACGAAGATTGGTATGTTTGATGGTAAAGAAGAGATGTACCATTCACTTCGTACTTCTTCACTAGGCTTGGAAGCAGTAGGAATTTTATTTAATAGTTTATTGAAACATGAATTAAAATATTTGATAGGTTCTTTTGACTCGGCCCTAAGGTTAGACAGGTCATTGATCAGTGTCGTCGTAGACCTGTCATCACCAAAATTAGTCAAAAAATGTTCTTGGAAGATATCCCAACTAGTGATAGATCCAGACGGTAATGAGAAATACCATGATCCGAGTGCTCCTTGTAGAGTATAGGGAAAAATTCAGACGACAGCGTCTTCATTGGTAACTCCATTGAGATTTATGGACAACATAAAGTTATTTATATGTTCTTCCGCTAGCATGCCTGCTTCAGGATTAACCTTAGGCAGCCATTTTTTAGGATGGGCTGGTATTTGACTCAAGGGTGCAGGCATTAAGACTGCCGCTGGGTTATTCCATGGAGATTGGGCTATCACTGAACTACCAACAGAGGAAAGCGCAGAAGATGATCCCTACGGTTGGGAAGATGAGTATATTACGATTCCAGATGTTTGAGAAGGAGATGTGGAAGTTCCAGTGGACTGGTGGACAATAATCTGAAGTCGAGGGATGGATGGTTGACTTCGTAGTGAAGAGGTTGAGATGGATGATGATGATGAAAGAGTCTCACTATCAGACCCTTTAGGTGATTTCCTTGCTCTCTTCCTTGTAGGTAGAGGTAACTTGGTTGGCTTAACACCAAACTTTTCGCTCTTTAATCTGGTGAGAGGATGAGCAGGGTTATATTGAGAAGTCACACTGCCTTGAGATTTATCAGATTTTTGAGGTGATATTGAAAATCGCTGAAGTTCATGGATCAAAGATTCAACTTCAAGAGGTTCAATAGCAGATTCTTCTGAAATGTCAGGGTTTGTGGCAGCGGCTGTTGTTCTTTCGACTTCTGGCTCCATATTTAAATATTCTAAGTGTGATGGGGTAGTCGGGGGAGATGGTGAGGGTAATTTACTCTCAGAATGGTATTTAGATTTTGACTTACTTTCCATTCATAGTTCGGGGCCCTCCTTCTAGCGCCAAATATGTTGAAGACCCGAAAAGTGGGTCTACAACAAGGGGGATACCCACCCAGTTCGGACCTTGTTTAGCAGCTCCTTTCCCGTTTGGTATAGTGGGTTCGACTGGGGATATGGGACCAGTTTCCCAATATATGTGTGTGTGTGTTGAGAATTGATATTTCATTTCTAAAATTTCCTTAGTGAAATGATTTTATTCTAACTCTAACCTAATAACATGCAATTTTATTCTAATAAATAGAAATATCTAATTCTACACTAACCCGAGATGTAATATTTCCGTTATGTGATCTAAAATGATTTCAAATAAAAATTGGTAATAAAGATCATTCAACTGTTATGAGAAAATAATTCAATGGAGATAAACCACTTCGTATAACAAGTTAGACGAAAGAGTTGTGAAAAACATATCACATAATAAGCTACTCATATATTAAGCATAAATAAATAGCTATCACCGTACAAAAGTGCCAAATGATAACTCAAGCATTCACGCATCAATATATAAAAAACTGAACATGAATATCACTTTAACACAAAGGCAGAAATAGCTAAGAGATAAAAGGACCATTTATAACTAGTTCTACTCATGAGCTTCAAGCAATAATGACTTATCTCTTCTTAGTCCAATATCCACTGAGAGTACAAAAGTGCAACATTAGTAGTAGATATTAAGTGCAGATATCAATAAATCCTGTTCCATTCATTCATCAAAACCTCCTCGGAGGGTACAAAAGTGCATGTTCTGAGGACAATTTTTTGACAAATTTCAGGACCCTTCTCTAAATGCATGAGAAGGGTTTAAATACTACTAACTAAATATAAAAATAATTTATTACAAAAATGTAGGATACGGTTTAAATGACCGTCCTTATTTCAGGCAAAAATAAAGCAAAATTAATACTAACACTGAATCTAAAATTAAAACTAACAACTAACTATTTGTGTATCTGTTCCTTGAAATCGCAAGCGTTCAGCATTTGTTTGAGAAGAGTCGGCTGGCCGACTTCCGACTTTAACTGTCCTGTGAAAACGGAATCAGCAAGAGTTGGCGCCATCTTCTCAGCAGAATTGATGATACAGTTGAGATTCATGCACTGGCTGTGTGGTTTTATCAAATACGCCTAGTAAGAATCCCAATTCAACTTATTTAATCTTTTGATTGATTCTGCCTTTTCTTGAGCCTTCTGTCTCCAGCCTGTTTGCAATTGCTGTGCTTTTGGTAGATACCCTGGAGTGGTTTTTGAGATCAGATTTTCCCTGTGCAAATTTTCATTTATGCAGTCAATAACACTATTTCCTGCTGTGGCTGCTTCTTCTTCCGCTTGCTCTGCTTTCCTGATTTGTGCATCCCACTTGTTAAAGATAATTTCTTTGTAATTTTGGTTGATTATTGGTGCGCCTGCTTTTTTCCCCTTCTCCGTTTCTTGCCAAGCCAAATATTCGGTAACGCTTTTATCAATTAAATCGTAATCATGTCATAAATCTACGACTTGATTAGTGATTTTATCGCTTATTTCACAATAAGAGTTCCACTGTGATATTCTTTGGCACAATACTTCCTGTTGTTGTAGTAGTTGATCATTTAAGGAAATGGATTCTGTGATGAATTCTGTAAGCTTAGGATCATCCTTGTGCATCTCTTGCATAACCTCTAACTGTTTTTCTCTTTCAGCCAAACTGTTATGGTACCCTATCTGCATTTGTTGGAAGTCCTGCTGTAATCTTTCAAGCTATTTCTGTGCTTCGTTGTTGGTGTTGGCTTGTTGCAACTGTTGCTGCAAAACCTATATTTGATCTTCTTTCTATTTTAGTAGTTCTTGTACCTCAGATTCTTTATCAATGGTCGCAGAGGAATATGCTTCTGCGTTCTGAGATAATTTGGTGAGATTTTCAGTGGGATCGGTGGTAGGGTCTTGCCATAGGATGTCTAATTGCTCTGCATCATGAGAGAGCACGTTTTCCAATTTCCTTTTCTTTCTTTGTCTTCTCATTACTGCCTTGTGTTGTGGACTATAAAATACATCAAGAGAAGGAATTTCCTCTATTTTCAGCATAAGTCTAGAGGATGGGGTAATGGAAATATGTTCCATTTCTGAGACATTGCTAATTTTTCCTGTGACTATATCTTTTGTTGTCCGTACATTACTCACAGGTGTCTTTGTGCACTGTCCTTCAATATTGATTAAATCATTGAATGTCTCCCATTCTTTATCTAGCTCGATTCTGACTGATGGTGGTTGGACGATGAGAGGGGGAGGATCTAGCTGTGTAGAGGTCAAAACCTGTTGCCGTGGGAGCTCCTTTGACTGGGCAGTATCCCTTACTAACCCTTCACTTTTATCATGGTCACTTTTAGACCTCTTAGAATGTTCTGACGTTTCTCTCCCGGACTTAGATTTAGATCTTTCTGTGCCTGAACTTCCACTGAGACTAATACTGGGAGTTGGTTCCCTTATGGGTTCCAAGCGTAATTTATCCAAAGGGATATTAGCTAACCTCCTTTCCCTGTATATCTTTAACTCTTGAAATTCTATTGGAGGAAATCGCATTTGGGTCGAATGTAGAACCTCTTTAAGTGTACCTTTCTGTTGGAACATGTCATAAAAAAGATCATCTTCTTTAGAAAATACCTTTATTTTGACTGCAATAGTGAAATTTTTAGCAATATCATAAGGGTTGAATGGTCTTCCTGGAAATTTGAACAACCATAGACATGTTATGTTGTTTACTTCTTTGAATGCATGGCCTACATCAAATAGTGAAAAGGCCCCACAGGCCACAGGAAATTGTGGCCAAATAGCCTTCTTTTTCTCCTTCAAATCTTTAGTCAAACCTCTTTCTCCGCAGGTTTGATAAGAAATTTCTCGTGCCATGAGTTTGTCAGGAACATATAAAGGTAAGACATGAGGGGAAGCGAGACTTTCGAATACCCTGACATATGTAAACAGTTATTCTCCGAACCATCTCGCGATAGGGAGTATATCTACCTCTGCTTCGGGAGAAAATCTTGGAGCTTCTTTATCATATAACATTTTGTATAGGGGCAACATCATTCCATGACAAATCTTGTAAAAATACGTAGTGAACTTGGAATCCCACAATTATTTGTGATAAATATGAATGGGTAAGGGGTCTTGAGTCGTCCATTTCCAACCCATTAAAGGAAACTTGGAAATATAACAGATTGCATCCATCACATATGTAGATAAGTAGAAAGGGGGATAAATTCTCTATGAAATAGTTCTTTTAAACTGGTAATTTAAAATGGCTGTGGCTAAGTTTTCAGATAATATCTTAGCCCAATCCACAAAAGTAGCATTAATGGCGGCATCCAATAATGGTAGCCATTCAGATGAAAATTTATTAATGTCTGGCTTCCCAAAAAGTATACAGAGCATAGCAGCAGCAAAGCAATACGGCGAGGTGAAAGAACCAGTACTATACATACCATGTTTATCATTTTTTAGCGGTTCGTCACTTCTTGACTAGTCCTTGGTGCATTTTTCCAGGTCTTCATTTTCTTTAGCAAACTTCTCCATGAATTGTTTGTTATAAGTCACCTGTGGCTCTGGTAAATGATACATGAGTCTCAAATCTTGTGGAGTGAATGAGCCAATGAGTCCTTGACCCTGAGTCTTAAATTGTCTGTTTGTGATGTCAGCGCTGTCCAATACCCATTTAACCATGTCCATGTATGGAAGAATTTTGGGCCTCGCCGCTATCCGGTGCAAGAACGAACAAGCTAGCTCTGTAATAGACGCCTCAGAAGACCCATGTGAGCCTATAGTATTTGTAACCTCCATCATTTTGGAATTATCTTCCTCAAGTAGACTGTACATGCCTTCCCAAGTAGTAATACCAGCATCTTTATTACAGGCGGTGTCTGTATACAAGGGCGTCATTTCTTTGTCTTCAGAACTCGGAGCTTTGCCTTTCTTTCCCATAATATCCTGAATACTGCTTTGTATAGTTTTCTGTTCTTCATTCCTGTAGTTTACAAATGAGGTGAGAATAATGATAAGAAAAAGGTGACGGGAAAGTTTTAAATGCCGAAGACATATAAAATATACCACCTTACGTGAAATGGCTCTTCGATCAGAACAAAACCATATTTCATTAATGATTGGCAACTAACTCATTGATTAACAGTAAAGCACATAACCAGGTCTCGGTTTATGGAAAAATATTTTTCGTACAACGAGCCCTAAAGATCTGCGATAAGGCGATCTGCGATTTGCTTCGCAATATCGCAGATCGTAGTATCGCAGATCACAATCTCATGGAATCGCAAAAACACAATACCAAAATATCACAATATCGCTGGAGTGTAGCATATGACAATCATCCGTTAATGTTTTTTTTTGCGAAATGTGATTTGCGATATGTGCCATCGCATATCGGTGGTTTGAGGTTTTTCAGCGTAAGTGATATTTCTTAAGGAATGATTTTAACCTACCGTGTCATAAAACTTAAGCCTTTTTAGATTGTTCAAGGGGTATTCTCTTAAGTTTATGATAGTAAGTTTTATTGAAAAAGGAAATACAAGCACTAATCGATTTTTAATTTTTTTGACTAAGGGCCTCCACTTATTTAGTAGTAGTGAAAATACCAAATAAGAAGGGGGGTTGTTGCTGGCCACAACAGGACCAAATATCATATATTAAAAATTACTTATGGAATAAGGTAATTGAAGCCATTCATGATGTTTGGCCATCAATTCAAGTAATTTTTGAGCAGAGAGAGTTACTATTGACAGCTGAGGCAGAGATCGAAAAGACACAAGAATAATTGGCAGATAAACCAGAATAGGCTATTAGGTTAATCAATTTCCTAAATAGCAAGAACATATAGCAACTTGAAGAGTTAAATATCAATGACATGACAACTAAAATCCTAGAAATTAGGAAAGTAACTACCAAAATAAATCTAATGAGGCAGCTTGAAGAGAAATGTGAAGGAATGAACACTGTTTTCACTAGATTTATGGTTAAATTCACTTACTTAAGGCAAAAGGGACTTCTAGATATTATGGTGATTAATGAAAAGCTAATGCCTCTGAATGATTATGAAAAAAATATCAGATAACATGCCAAGGAGCAAGCAAACAAGCCAACAAGCCAAGGTATTCCCATAGGGAAAGTATTGCTAAAAAGTTTTGAAGATCTATTTTACTTGCAGTATGAAATCAAAATTTTGTTTGTCATCAAACCTAAATTTTCCTGGTACACTGAGGCTGATGAGAATTTTAGGAAACTCAAGAATATTAGAATTCCTAAAAATGAGGAGTTGCAGGCATTAACTGATTTCTATGAAGAAATAAAGGCAAACACATGAAGAACAAAATATTTGTTTGCTGATTTCACTATAAAAACAAATTTTTACAGCAAGAAGGCAGGTTCACTGAAGATAAAGAGTATCAAAAGTGAAAGAGTATAAGTGATAAAGAGTATCAGCAAGAAAGAGTATCAGTAAAGGTAACTAAACTGAAAATATCTAAAATACCAGTAGAGAGGACACATAAGCAACCAACTGCTTCTTATCTAAAACTGTTTCTATTTATTTTGAATAAAATAGGATAGCTTGCTAGTTTGTTGAGCAAGCTGTCACTATTATTGTTGTAATAGATTTAATTTTCCTAAGTTTATTCCTAGAAGTCATCTAGGATATTTTGTAAGACATTTTATAAAATTACTTCACCCTTGGAAGTATTTTAGTGCGGAATAAAATTGTTGGATATTACTATAGATATTTTCATTGACTTGAAGGCTTTGGATTTCAATTTTGAGCAGCAGACTGGATCACCTTTTTGGCATCATACTTCAGGATTCCTATGATAAGCTGTCTGGAGTGAAGTACTCTCTTTAAAATTTTCATTGTTATCTTCTTTTGTTTCATGCATACATCTGTGTTTTAATTCTAAATCTGAATGTATAACTAGGAGTATTACTACAGGACATGTTAATAGCACCCTGTTTTTAACTAGTTATCATTTCTTTGTTTTCTTCTGATTTCTGGTGCAGGGAATTCTTAATTGCTCCCTCTCCTGTTTGACCTCTATATTCTACTTCCCTTTTCTGGATCAAAGGATACTTAAGTGCACTTTATCTCGATCATACCATCTCAAAAACCATTTTTCCGAAGATCTCAAAGGGTTATCTACCTTGCCTTGCAGACATTTGACCTTTTAGGATTTGATCCTAGTTCTGTTAGCTTGATTTAGACTCCATAGCCCAATGGACAAGTAGATTTCCCTCTATCTACCCTCCAAGTGGAATTTTCCCACCAAATCCAACAAAACCAAACCAAATTGCAGATTAATAACTAGCCTAATATTCATAAATTAAAACAAAGTTAAAACTTAAAGAGAGAGCCCTCTTTGAACCGTAGGAAGGCTAGATCCTAGATTTTGAAGTAGGTTTGTGGTTACCTCTAGTATTCTTTGACTAAAAACAAAAATCCCACAGCTTAAGAATTTACTGGAGTGATAACAGGTTTGAATGAGTAGAACGCCGTATATATGGTATTTCTACATAGTATATCAAGTTTTACCTCTTGAATTGACAATCATATTTTATCTGTGTTATTTATGAAAGCTGCTATCATAAGTAAATGTTAAATGAAATTTTGTACTGATATTTATTTATGGTTACTTATCTCATATATGATCAAACTTATGAATATGATATATATTTCACAATTGTTTTGATTAAATTATTTTGTCAAAATAATTATTTTTACATAATTTTCATCTCTTTCAACTATTGTATAATCTTCATTACCAATTGTTGAATGATATATTTCTAGATCGCATTGAAGAATGAATACTCCCAGGTATATAGAATAATAGATATTTAGTCACTGCATATGATAGATTAAATCATTTTTTCCATTTGCATGTTATAAACAAATACACCCTCATTATCCTTATTGGGAAATTGGTCCCTTTAACCTCAGTCGGAGCCACTACACCAAACGGAAAATGACTTTATCTAAGGTCCAGACTGAGTGGTTTTCCCCCATGTTGTTGTAATGGAATTCTGAGGCTTCAAAATTTGGTGCTAGAAGGAGGGCCATTGTGAATGGAAAAAAGGTCTTATCAATCTAGAAGCCAATCTAAGAGTCTCTCTCCCTCTAGATCCCCTTCAACTTATAGACCATGATCTAAATCTAAATCCTTAAGATATGAAGTTGAACATCCCTCTCCTAAGTGTCCTAGTGAAACTCAACCAATACTATCTCCAGATTTTCACCAAAACTCCCCAGAAGTTCAAGCTTTGATTGAAAAGTTAGAGAGAGTATCCATTTATGCCAAAAATCCTAAAACTTCTCAAACATCTTGAAATAGTGTTTCATATTCTTTGTACCCAAGAAGAATATTAACTTGATCAGAAACTCAGAAGACATGAATTCCTCCTTTTGAATTTCCTATTGATAATTATCGAAGGAAAATTAAGAAGATTGAGTTAGAGTCAACCACCAGCAAGGTCTTATCCAATAATCAACCCCATTCACCTCCATTACCTCCACTCATTTCAAAAACTTCTATTCCAATAATCGGTGTTAGTTTAACTAGTTCCAGTACCCAAACTACTACTCCTTCAAATAGTTCTAGCACTCAGCCTGCCTCTTCTTCAACTCAAACTTCACTTATAATCTCCACCCAAGGTCCAATGGTAGGCCAACAACCTCCAACAAATGTACAACCATGGAATAATCCAAGTGTTGTACAAATTCCAGCTCCTCTTCACCCTCTTCCTAAATACCCTCAAATATAGTTACCTAAATTCAATCCTGATGCTGGTATCCCAGCTTAAGAACACATCCATAATTATATGCTAGCCATCAATTTGAAAGAGGTAACTAAAGAAGATGATGTAGTCAGATTATTTCCATATAATCTCACATGATCTGCAAGATCTTGGTATTTTTCATTACCTGCTCACTCTATAATTAGCTGGAATATGTTCGAAGAACAATTATTAGCTATGTTTGGATATGACTGAACCACTGCATCGCTCATCAATGACCTATCAAATCTAAAGGCTAAAACATGAGAGAAAATAAAAGACTTAAATTCTATATTTAATAAATTACTCAATATAATCCTTGCTACATCAGTTCTTGGTGCTGAGGTTCAAATTGAGAGGTATATTTCTTCTCTCCCATCTAACATAACCATTTTTGTTGATAGAACGAAGTTTCCTACATTAGCAGAAAATAAGAAGGAAGCTTTGTCTATAGAGAAACATATTATAGCTCTTGAAAAAAGAATTCTCAAGAAGAAAGAAAATCCAAGAAATTATCTGTTAAAGATGATTCAAAGAAGAATCCACCAAAAGATCCTTTTGATGTAGAAGGTCTTCAGAAAGTTTTTAAAACCATGAAAAATGAAATGGAAGACATCAAAAAACAAGTTGTTGAAAGTTCTAGTAGAAAGAAAACTTTCAGGCCCTTCAAGAAAAATCAGTCTTCTACTACTCAACCGCCCAACGTCATATCTAATGTTGAGTCTGATCAAGACACAGATTACAAGAAAACATAATAAGAAGAATTTGAACTAAATGGCTTATGGGATTTCATCCTCCCAAATGATGAACAAAATGAAGCTTTACCCATTAGTACAAGAAGCAAGAATACCACTGATGCAATGCAGCCTAATAAAAAATAGAAGAATTCAATTCCTGCTAAAGAAAAAATAGTAAGTAAGAAGCCTACATCTCAGGCTACACAAACTAACTATTGAGATTCAACAAGATGATGAAGCTTAGTGAAAATCAGTCACCTTCACTAAGTGGGCCGACAGGCTATTTTTAGGTGCAAGTATATTTTTAGACTATGTCTATTTTTAGACATGGTGATCATATTTGAGAAGTTGCAGGATGCTATTTTTGGATGGTTGGTCAAGTTGGAAAAATATATAAAATTCTATTTTTAGAATATTGAGCGAAGTCTATTTATAGATCATTGATCTAAAAATAGAAGTGTCTATTATTATTAGCTCTTAATAATAATCCGACAATAAACATCAACTTATTCTCTTAGAGAACTTAATTTCAGTGTACAGATTTGGAAAATCAGTGGGCTGAAGGAATTACCCAATTCCTAGGGTTTACTGGTGGTTCATGCATGGAGGGCTCAGTTAGAACTGAACTGGCAAAGTTATGACAGAGTTGGAAGAGTAGTTCATGAAGTTTTTATTCAGTTTAACTCAGTTAATGGAGTTAAACTCAGTTGAGCTAGTTGTATCTAGTCTAACTGAATGATACACTAGTGAGAGTGGAGTGAATTAATTAGTTAATTAATTCACAAATAATAACTCATTAATCAACTGAACAAATACAACAATTAACTACAGTTCATGTCAGTTCCAGTGGAGACCCAGTGGAGAGATAGGTGAAAGGGCAAGATGGACTATCTATTGTGACTATAGTGATGCATTGATTGCACCACACACACATTGGAGTTTCCAATGAGGATTTTTTAGTCAAGGCAAGGGTAATTCGAATTCATTTAGGGGTCTTCTTCAGCAGGGATTGCGTAGTGGAGGAAGGCTATCAGGTGGCAAGAAATCAATGCATGGATTTATGGATTTCTTCTAATTAGTGTGTGGCGATTATATTGTACTGAGAGATTGATGTACTAAGCTTTGTATGAGATTGTTACATGATCTCCATGATATACATAACATGATATTTGAGGTTTTTAGCTTTATGATTTCCCATTAAACAACTATGTTATGTGCGATTGTTTTTATTGCTTCATGTGTTTGAAATTGATTTTAATTTCCGCAAAAGATTAATAGTGGAAGGATTTTGTATTTAGCAAGAAGATAAATATTGTTATATCAGGAGAATCTGGATATATAAATGCATCTTGTATATAATTTCTACATGGTATCAGAGCAATGTTAACTCTTGAAGATTGCAATTGTGAAGAATTGCTGAGTTTGTGCTGGTGGACAATTCGAATTTGCTGCAGAAAATTCTTGGTGCGACAGTTGAGTATACATTGAAATGTCTTTCAATGGGTTGCGATTGGAGTATGCCCTTGATGGCAGATCAAATTACATAGCCTGGAAGGATAGGATGGAGGCGGTGCTGGAGGATAATGGAATGAAGGAGTTCATCGATAGCGATGTTCTTAAGCCGGGATCTAGCAATGATGCATTACTTAACGCATGGAAAAAGAAGATAGCAAAGACAAGAAGAATTCTGTTGGAAGGTGTGAAGGACCATATTGTGTCCAGACTTCATAGGAAAGCCACTCCATTTGTAATGTGGAAGGATTTGATAGATTTGTTCCAAATTATCAACGACCAGAGGACATTGGCACTGAAAGATAAGCTCAAAAAAATAAAAATGGAGAAGGGAGACAATATTCCAAAATATCTCACAAAGTTTGTCCACTGTAGGGATGAACTGGAAAGTGTGGGGATTACTGTTGATGATGAAGAATTGGTGAGCTTGGCTCTCCTTGGGCTTTCGAAGAGTTGGCATAGCTACGAAGACTCTGTCAATGGACGGGAGAAACTGCTGGGATGGGAGCAACTTTGGTCGGATCTTGTGCAGGAGGAGATAAGGCGAAGTACCAGGGATGGCTCTTCATCGAAGAATGAAGATGAATAGAATTTCACTTTGGCTTCCAAAGAAAGGAAAGGGAAGGGGTAGAAGTTTACTTCAAAACCTGAAGCTAAAGGTAAGAAGCAAGATTTGTCCAAGGTGAAGTGTTTTCACTGTCACAAACATGGGCATTTCGCCACTAACTACCCACAGAAGAAGAAGAAAAAGAAGGATGTTGGAGCTACAGCTGGAGAGGCCTTAGCCTCGCAATTTGAACTTGATTTCTCTTTGATCGCATGCTTGGTTTCAAGCTCAATTTGATCGGTGTGGTATCTTGATAGTGGTGCATCTTTCCATGTGATGGGAGACAAGGAGTTTTTTAGTGACTTGGAGGAGAAGGACCTCCAAATGCATATAGAGATGGGCAACGATGGTCGATACAGTGAGAATGACATTGGGACCATTACCTTTGAGAGGGATTCAGGTAATCCATTTCTATTGAAAAATGTTATGCATGTTCTAGGTCTGAAGAAGAACTTGGTCTCGGTCGCAATGTTGGAAGACATAGGTTATGACGTTGTTTTTAGCGATGGAAAATATTTCCTGCAACATAAAACAATGGTTCAAACCAAGAGGATAGGGATTCGAGTTAAGAATCTCTATAAGATGGAGGTAGATGGCTGTGCTGCAATGATGGGCAAAGCAAAAGAAGTGGTGAGCTGGGATGAGGGCAAATTATGGCACAGGAGATTGCGCCATCTTCACCATGGCGCTTTGAAGATTTTGCAGGAGATTTATATTGGAGTTCCCAAGGGTACTCTTGCACATTCAAATTAGTGCAAGGGATGTACTATGGGTAAGTTTGTGAAGACCACCTTTCATGAGAAGGAGAACCGTGCTTCGATGATCCTGGAGAGAATTCACATAGACATTTGTGGACCTTTCTCAGTTGCTTCAACAGAAAAACACAGGTATTATGTTATATTTGTTGATTACTATTCTCGTAGATGCTGGATCTTCTTCATGTAGAAGAAGAGTGAAACATTCTCAAAGTTCTGTGAGTTTAAAGCATTGGTGGAGAAGGAGTCAAGGAAGCAAGTGAAAGCTCTATGGAGTGATAATGGTGGTGAATATATCTCAGGCGAATTCAAAGACTTCTGTAGCAAAGAAGGAATTTGAAGATAACTCATAGCGCCTCATAACCCACAGCAGAATGGGGTCGCAGAGAGGAAGAAACAAACGATCGTGGGTGTTGCATGAGAGATGTTGCATGCCCATGGCATACCGATACACTTGTGGGCACAAGCATGCAACACTACGGTTTATGTGCAAAACCGTTGTCCTCATAGAGTACTTGGCATTGTTGGGTGTGGAGCCTGATTATCTTGTTTACTTTGTATCACAGCATTGGACCCCTGTACCTTAAAAAGGGGCAGCAACGCCGCCCGAAATTAATCGCTGCCATGGGGGGTCTTGGGGGGGGCAGCAACACTTTTCGGAGCCCCCCCCTGGAAGGGGTTCGGGGGCAGCGCCCCCAAAGCTAAAAACAGATGTAAAATTGCCTTGTAAAAGTATAGTAATTTCTAGTCAATCTGGGCCGTTCATTAGGCAAATGATCTGACGGTAGAAGTTATGTTTAGATTAGGGTTTTTTTCCCTAGAAGGAAACCCCCTTGTATATATGAGGGCATTGTATTGCGGCTGTGAATTATGTGTGTATTCTTGGAGCGAGAAACAGAGAGGGAGACTGTGAGGGAGAACAGAGGATATTACAGCGGATTTGCTGTAGGTTTTGTCTCTTCATTTTTGCTGGATAATAGAAAGGAAGGACTGGCTGTTCAGGGGGGGACGTAGCCCAAACTGGGTGAACCACGTATATCTGTGTCTCTCTGGTTTTATGTGTTTTGTGTGCTTGTATTTTCTGCATATTTTACGTGTTGCATTGCTCCATAATATATAATTTTCTAACAACTGGTATCAGAGCCGAAGGTATATTTGGCTGATAAACTCGCAGGAAAAAAGGGTTCCTGGTTCGAGTGGGAGAAATGGCGGATGATGGTAAGTTTAGGGTCGAGAAATTTAACGGCCAAAACTTTGCACTGTGGAAGATGCAGATGGAATATTATCTGTATCAGAAAGATCTATACCTACCATTGAGCGGAAAAACAAAGAAGCCGGTGACCATGACAGACGCGGAATGGAACATTCTCGATAGAAAGGCACTCGGAACAGTACGGTTGTGTCTTGCAGCGTCAGTCGCCTTCAATATTTCAAAGGAAACAAAAACAGAGGGTTTGATGTAGACGTTGGCGAAACTGTATGAAAAGCCCTTGGCCTCAAACAAGGTATTTCTTATGAAACAACTATTTAATATGAAGATGTTGGAAGGTGGATCTGTTGCAGACCATTTAAATGAATTTAATACAGTTACCAGTCAGTTAAGTTCTGTAGGGGTAAACTTTGATGATGAAGTTAGAGCTCTGTTATTCTTGTGCTCATTGCCAAAGAGTTGGAATGGTTTAGTAATGGCCATTAGTAACTCTATCTCTGGATCTAGTACTTTAAAGTTTGATGATGTTGTTGGTGCTATCCTTAGCGAGGAAATGCGACGGAAAAGCTCCAGTGAGACATCAGGTAATGCTTTGAGTGTAGAGTCTAGGGGAAGAAGAATGGAAAGAAGAAAGAGCTCGGGATATCGCAGTAAATCAAGGAAAGGCAGATCCAAGTCTAGATCAGGGATAGTGTGCTGGAATTGCAGAAAGAAAGGACACCTAAAGAAAGACTGTAGATCTCAGAAAAAGGAGGAGACACACAACAAGAAAAAAATCATGAAGCAAATGTGATAGGTGATGTGTTACAAGATGCTTTGATTCTTTCTTTCGAAAATGTTACTGATGCCTGGGTTGTAGATTCAGGGGCTTCATTCCATGCCACACCTGATAATAAATATTTTCATGGCTATGTTCAAGGAGATTTTGGACAAGCTCGTTTGGGTGATGATAAACCCTGTCAAATTGTTGGAATGGTTAAATTTCTTGTAAAACAACAGAATGGAAACCAATGGCTACTAAAGGAAGTAAGGCATGTTCCAGATCTGAAGAAAAATTTGATTTCAACAGAGCAGTTAGGCGGTGAAGGTTGTTGGGAAAAATACTGAGAGGGGGGGGGGGGGGGGTGAATCAGTATTTTGGGGCATACTCAAAACTTTTTACTTTTTCATGCTCTAAAACCCATACGCTACTTTCTTGTCACATACTCGTGTATATACGCGGATACCCTTCATAACACTCGCGTATACACAGAGATCTAATTATGCCATTAATTCTTCACTTATATAATTCCATCATTTATTCATCAGATGTTCAATAAATAGTAAACATGTGCAGTAAGAACAGAATAAATCATCACACATAAGCAACACACATGAACACCAGGATTTTAGGTGGAAACCCAAGTCAGGAGAAAACCACCGCTGCCGTTGTCTCAGCCTTCAATATTTTATTATAGAGAAAACATCTTACAACAATGTGCTAGTGCAGACTCATACCAGCACGCAGGCACCCACCTGCGCTTGTTTACCAGTCTCTCCTAGAAGGGAGTTACGACCCCCTGCTCTCGTTTACCAGCCTCACCTGGAAGGGAGCTACAACCCCTTGACTGAAGGCTACAACCCTCAGCACCTCTATGGACCACGTTTCATCAATTTTCACACTGGATCCAACCCACACAATTAAGCTTAAGGAACATTCATCAATTCAACAACTTTCTCTATAGCAACATAATCAATATTCGAACTACCCATATCAACATTGACAGATAGCAGTACACATCAGAAACAGATATCAGCAACACAGCAGAACTGATCAGACATCTCATAACTTCAACAAACCCTAGTTTATCATACGCGCCTTCCTTTCACTGATCCCACGTGTATACACGCCTTCATGCATATCAACTCGCGTATACATCTGCACATACTTCAGAAACCCCTAACTGACCATACGCGCTTTTCCTTCAGTATATCCGCGTATACACGCGCGTTTACTAAGATGAACTCGCATATACTTCTTCAGACATTTTAGCGCAACACAATTCTTTAGAACAGATACATCACTCAGATTTTACCCTTTACTTCAGACAGATGTTCGCCTCATCTCAGATCTAATCATTCCATAAACAGATCTAGCAGATACAAATACATTCCAGATCTAGATACCCTTCTTCATCATTTCTTCATTGGTGCATCATACATTCAGATCTATCATTCAACTGTAACCCTTTCCATTTAGATATACTTTAGAGAGAAGTATTCATTCAGACTCAGACATCTTGCCCCACACACTTGATTTGCACAATGAATTTCTCCTCCTTATATAGGTTTACCCTTTTTCAATACCATGAGCCAAAACCACTCAACCTTCGATGGTATTCCTGGATGGGATCAATTAGATAATCCAGCGCTCAATACAATGGGCCAATACCATCGTAATGCCCCTTGGTATCATAATTTTAGAGCGCAAAAGGGAATACGCGACTTTGAGCGTTCGCTTTCGCGTGTATACGCAACTTCGCCTCATAAAAACTGCGTATATTCTAACCCTGAATGTATACGCGGGTTCCCTTCACAAAAGTAGCGTATACATTGTATGTATACGCGTGTTTCCTTCACAAAAGTAGCGTATACATTTTTGACATATTATATTTATCATTTTTCTGGCACTTACTGGAATTCTTTTCTCTGCCACATCTGAACTGATCTGAAGATACATCATTCTTACATCTTTAGCACATAGGTTGCTTATCATAAGCAACTCATCGAGTAGATTTCCATCAAGGAGAACTTCATCAAGTAGGTTGCATCATCTTCATCAAGTGGGTTGCCATCAAGGACAACACTTCTGCATCATATTGCCAACAAAGGTTGTGTGACAAATTTCACAGATATAACTTGGAAGGTCACCAAAGGAGCCCTGGTAATAGCAAAAGGCGAAAAGGTTGGTACATTGTATTTATGCAATGGTATTTCTAACTCTGTTAATGCTTTAACTTCCAAAGGAGCAGATACAGCATTATGGCATCATAGGCTCAGACACATGAGTGATAAGGGAATGAAGATTCTTCACTCAAAAAAATTTGTTGTCAGGTTTGAAGAATGTTGATTTGGATTTCTGTGAGAATTACATTTATGGAAAACAGAAGAGAGTCAGATTTCTCAGAGTTGGGAAAGAAAAGAAGAGAGAAAAATTGGAGCTTGTGCATACAGATGTATGGGGACCTGCTCAGGTATCATCTCTCGGTGGCTCTCGGTATTATGTTACTTTCATTGAAGATGCAACTAGAAAAACATGGATTTATTGTATTCAGAATAAATATGATGTATTTGATACTTTCAAGAAATGGAAAGCTTTGGTTGATATTGAGACAGGAAAGAAGTTGAAGTGTCTCAGATCAGACAATGGAGGTGAATATTGCAGCAAAGAGTTTGATAGGTATTGTTCAGAGCATGGAATTCGTAGAGAGAAGACAGTTCCAAGAACACCAAAAGAAAATGGTGTGTCAGAAAGGATGAACAAAACAATCATGGTGTGTGCAAGGTGCATGAGATTGCATGCAGGATTGCCTTTAAAATTTTGGGCAGATGCTGTAGATACTGCTGTTTATCTAATAAACAGAGGGCCTTCAAGTTCCTTGGATGGTGGTATTCCAGAGGAAGCATGGACAGGTAAAAAGGTAAACTACTCTTTTTTTAAAGCCTTTTGGTTGTGAGGCCTTTGTCCATATTAATAAAGAAAAAAGAACAAAGCTTGAGGCAAAATCAAAGAAATGTACCTTTATTGGATATGGTGCTAATGATTTTGGTTATCGCTTATATGATTATGAAAATCACAAAATCATTAAGAGCAGAGATGTAATATTCAATGAAAAGGTCTTGTATAAGAATCAGCTGCAGGAAAATAAACAAGAAAAAGAATGAAAGGAATACGCGGTTCTTGATGAGATATCTGAAAAAGTAAAGGTGCCTGAAAATAATAATAATCAAAAATCACAGCAGCAACAACCACCACAACATCAGCGGGCACCTCAAAAACCTGAAAGTGGTGTTAGAAGATCTACCAGGATAAGTAGACCTCCTGAACGATACTCTCCTTCATTATATTATTTATTGTTGACTGATTCTGGTGAACCTGAATGTTATGAAGAAGCAATGCAGGTTGAAAGTAGGAAGAAGTGGGAGCTATCCATGGAAGAAGAGATGGACTCCTTAATGCATAACCAGACTTGGGACTTAGTCAAGTTGCCTGCAGGTAAAACTACATTGTAGAATAAATGGGTTTACAAGCTGAAGGAAGAAGATGGAGGAAAACAGAGGTACAAAGCTAGACTTGTGGTGAAGGGGTTTGCACAAAAGAAAGGTATTGATTTTGATGAAATATTTTCTCCTGTTGTTAAGATGAATTCAATCAGAACTATCTTAAGTCTTGTAGCAGCGGAAGATTTAAATCTTGAACAGTTAGATGTAAAGACAACATTTCTCCATGGAGATTTGGAGGAAGAGATATACATGCAGCAACCAGAAGGATATGAGGTAAAAGGGAAAGAAAAATTGGTGTGCAGGTTAAAGAAGAGCTTGTATGGCTTAAAACAGGCTCCAAGGCAGTGGTATCTAAAATTTGACAAGTTTATGTCCGAACAAGGTTATACTAGATGTCACTCTGATCATTGTGTTTATCTAAAAAGGCAAAATGATGGCAGCTATATTATATTGTTATTGTGTGTAGATGACATGCTTGTTGCAGGATCTAACATGCAGGAAATAAATGTACTCAAAAGAAAATTGGAAAATTCATTTGCAATGAAGGATTTGGGAGCTGCAAAACAAATCCTTGGTATGAGGATAACTAGAGACAGGAAAAATCGCAAATTAACATTGTCTCAGAATGAGTACATAGAAAAGGTGTTAAAAAGATTTAATATGCACAATGCAAAACCAGTTAGTACACCTTTTTCTAGCCATTTCAAACTTAGTAAGGAGATGTGCCCAAAGACCCAAGAAGACATGGATTATATGTCTAAAGTTCCATATGCATCAGCAGTTGGAAGCTTAATGTATGCAATGGTCTGCACAAGGCCTGATATTGCACATGCAGTGGGAGTTGTAAGTAGGTATATGAACAATTCAGGCAGCCATGAATTACATTTTAATGGTTCTGGGATATTTTGGAAGATTTTTAAATCATTGTATGCTTTGGTGATTCAAACATTTATCTACAGGGATATGTTGATGCGGATATGGTAGGTGACAGAGATAATAGGAGGAGCACTACGGGATATGTATTTACTGTAGGTGGAACAACTGTTAGTTGGGTTTCAAAAATCCAAAGTGTTGTTGCACTTTCAACAACGAAGGCGAGTATTCTTTGCTAGGAGGCTAGTAAAGAAATGATTTGGTTACAAAGGTTTATGGATGAATTGGGTAAGAAGCATGATATGGGCACACTATACGATGATAGCCAGTGCTATTCATCTTGCAAAGCTAGAAGCATTCATTCAGGGACTAAACACATACATCTCAAGTACCTGTTCAGTTTACTTCAATCGATGGAAGAAGAATGAAGAAGGTGGAAGGTGAAAAAAATATATATAAGAATCCTCTTTGAATAATACTAAAGTTGTAACCGGCCGAGAACATGCTCAGTTTCAATTGGTCTTCAAGGATGACGATGAAGATGAGAAACAGCCAGGTCCAAAGAGGAGTCATTGTCCAGCAAATAAAGCAGCGGTGGAGTTGCTACAATCAGGCTCCAAGTGGGAGATTGTTGGGTGTGGAGCCTGATTATCTTGTTTACTTTGTATCACAGCATTGAACCCCTGTACCTTAAAAAGGGGCGGCAACGCCACCCGAAATTAATCGCTACCGTGGGGGGTGCAGGGGGGGGCGGCAGTGCTTTTCGGAGCCCCCCGTGGTAGGGGATTGGGGGCAGTGCCCCCGAAGCTTAAAACAGATGTAAAATTGCCTTGTAAAAGTATAGTAATTTCTAGTCAATGTGGGCCATTCATTAGGCAAATGATCTGACGGTAGAAGTTATGTTTAGATTAGGGTTTTTTTTCCCTAGAAGGAAACCCCCTTGTATATATGAGGGCATTGTATTGCGACTGTGCATTATGTGTGTATTCTCGGAGCGAGAAACAGAGAGGGAGACAGTGAGAGAGAATAGAGGATATTACAGCGGATATGCTGTAGGTTTTGTCTCTTCATTTTTGCTTGATAATAGAAAGGAAGGACTGGCTGTTCGGGGTGGACGTAGCCCAAACTGGGTGAACCACGTATATCTGTGTCTCTCTGGTTTTATGTGTTTTGTGTGCTTTTATTTTCTGCATATTTTATGTGTTGCATTGCTCCATAATATATAATTTTCTAACAGGCATGAGTACACTTGAAGAAGCTTATACTGGTAAGAATCCTGATATTTCTCATTTGAAGATTTTTGGCTCATCTGTTTACATTCATGTGAAAAAGGATGCCAGGAAGAATCTAGAGCCAACTGTAGAAGTTGGGATATTTATGGGGTACAAAAAAATATCCCATAATTATCGTGTGTATTTTCCAGACAGTCGGATGACTTTGGTGCGACGAGATATAAAATTCAATGAGGTGAAAGCCATGAAGTTGTCGTTTGAGAGGGAGATACACTTGCATGCAAAGGAGGAACTTCTTGTTCCCAAAGATGAGCCTCTAGATGTGGATCAGCCACAGGAGGAGATTCATGGAGTGGAGGAGTCCACTCATGCAGAACCAAACATCATACATAGCAGAAATCCTACCATAGAAGCTGAGATACTGAAGCTTGATGCGGCAGAGAATGTAGGAGTCCCTACATCACAGTCCAGACAGAGAAAATCACCTGACTGATTTACTGGATATATGGCTCTTATGAGCAAGTGTGTCATGACAGAGCCATCTTCTTTTGAAGAAGCAGCACCGGAGCCCACATGGGTAGATGCCATGGTTGAGGAGTATGGCTCCATTGTCAGAAACAATGCTTGGGAGATTGTTCCAAGGCCGGTGGGTAAATCAATGGTAGATTCGAAATGGATCTACAAGGTAAAGCAAGTAGCTGAGGTAGATGCAAAGCTGTACCAAATTGTGGTGGAGGGTAAGCTTTTAATCATTGTTATTTATGTTGATGATTTAATACTAATGGGTGATGAGCAGTTGATACACTCATGCAAGGAAGATCTTGCAAAGGAGTTTGAGATGAAGGATTTGGGCCTCCATTATTTCCTTGGATTGGAAATATGGCAGCGGGAAGGTGAACTATTTGTGTCTCAAGGAAAGTATGCTCAGGAGATACTAGAGAAGTTTCACGTGCAAGGCTGCAAGCCTATCGACACTCCTCTTCCAGGAAATTGGAGGAAAGAGGATGCTACATCGGTAGAGGTAGTGGATGCCACTTTTTATCGATAGTTGGTGGGTTCACTCATGTATTTAGTTAATACAAGACCGGACATATGCTATGTGGTGAACCAGCTTTCACAAGCGATGGTTAAGCCTACCAAGCTCTTTTGGAAGGCAGGCAAGCATGTCTTGAGGTATCTCAGGGGCACATCTGAGTATGGATTATCATACAGACAGATGGATGAAGTGAAGTTGCATGGCTTCATGGATGCAGATTGGGCAGGCAGCCCAATGGACAGAAAGATCACATCAGGAGGGGTTTTCAGTATCGGATCTACAACAGTTTCTTGGTACAACAAGAAGCAAATATCCGTGGTACTCAGTTCAGCGTAAGTAGAATACATGGCAGAAAGTCAAGATGCATGTGAGGCTATCTAGATGAGGAAGATCCTGGTCAATTTGTTCAGTTCACATTTAGATCCTACAGTGATACATTGTGATAATAAGAGTTGCATTAAACTCTCAATTAATCCCTTGTTTCATTATATATCTAAAAATATTTATATCTGGTATCATCATATTAGATAATGTGTGCAGCGGAAGATCATGTTTCTTCAGTACATTCCTACGGAAGATTAGGATGCATATATTCTGACGAAGGTGCTCGACAGGAGAAAATTTGAATACCATAGAGGCAAGATCGGGGTGAAGGATAATCCCTATCTTGTTGAGAAGGAGTGTTGAGATTCAACAAGATGATGAAGCTTAGTGAAAATCAGTTGCCTTCACTAAGTGGGCCCGCACGCTATATTTAGGTGCAAGTCTATTTTTAGACTATGTCTATTTTTAGACATGGTGATCATATTTGAGAAGTTGCAGGATGCTATTTGTGGATGGTTGGTCAAGTTGGAAAAATAGATGAAATTCTATTTTTAGAATATTGGGCAAAGTCTGTTTATAGATCGTCGATCTAAAAATAAAAGTGTCAATTATTATTAGCTCTTAATAATAATTCAACAATAAACATCAACTTATTCTCTTGGAGCACTTAATTTTAGTGTACATATTTGGAAAATCAGTGGGCTGAAGGAATTATGCAATTCCTATGGTTTATTGGTGGTTCATGCATGGAGGACTCAGTTAGAATTAAAGTGGCAAAGTTATGACAGAGTTGGAAGAGTAGTTCATGAAGTTGTTATTCAGTTTAACTCAGTTAATGTAGTTAAACTTAGTTGATCTAGTTGTATCTGGTCTAACTGAATGATACACTAGTGAGAGTGGAGTGAATTAATTCAAAAATAATAGCTCATTAATCAACTGAACAAATATAGTAGTTAACTATAGTGCATTTCAGTTCCGGTGATAATCCAATGGAGAGATGGGTGAAAGGGCAAGATGGACTATCTGTTGTGACTATAGTGATGCATTGATTTCACCACACACATTGGAGTTTCCAATGAGGATTGTGTAATCAAGGAAAGGGTAATGCGAATTCATTCAGGGGTCTTCTTCAGCAGGGATTGCACAGTGGAGACAGGCTATCAAGTGGCAAGAAATGAGTGCATGCATTTGCAGATTTCTTTTGATTAGTGTGTGACGACTGTATTGTACTGAGAGCTTGATGTACTAAGATTTGTATCAGATTGTTACATGATATCCATGATATACATAATATGATAGTTGGGTTTTTTAGCTTCAGGCTTTCCTGTTAAACAACTGTGTTATGTACGATTGTTTTTATTGCTTCATGTGTTTGCAATTGATTTTAATTTCCACAAAAGGTTAACAGTGGCATGATTCTGTATTTAGCAAGAAGATAAATATTTTTAGATCAGGAGAATCTGGATATATACATGCATCTTGTATATAATTTCTACACTAACCTTGCTCCTTCAGATGTTCCATCTACATCAAAGATAATGGTAGTCTCTGACAGCATTGAATATAATGTAGTGGCAGATATGAAAAAGACTAGGACTAATATCTCAATCCATGACCTTACTAAATTGAAACAGTAGCAGAAAATTTTACTTAGAGATTTGAATGCAGTTCCTGCTTCAGCCTTACCTGCTCCAGTAGTAGTTCAAGCTGCTAATCATATGGGTAAACCTCCTTCTCCTTCAACTAAAATAGATGCCATTGATCTTATTATGATAGGTGATTGATCCTTCTCTCATACTCCTCCATTCCTCTTGACCAATGAGATATTTAATAAGAATGTCCATAATTTCTTAATTGATTCAGGGGCTTCTTCTAATATCATGCCACCAAAATAAACATCTGCTAAATTGAACATAACTCCTCAAAATTCTCCCGTTCATATAGTACAAATTGATAGGACAAAAGTAGAGGTTGTAGGAGAAATAAATTATGTTTCCATTATATTATCATCAAACCCAAAGGTTTCCTAGATAATTTATATTTTGGTAGCTGATGTTCCTAAATTTTATGGTTTAGTATTGAGTGGAGACTAGTCTGAGAAACTTCGTGGATATTTCACAATAGAATAGTAACATATGTGGCTGCCCCAAAATGGAAAACCAAACCAAATTTGAGTAGACCGTGAGAAATTCATGAAACATACAGTTACTGATCTTGAAGGAATCAATGAGCCAATAGCATTCAATAATAATATTATTGGAAATTACTCGGTAGAATCATTTCTTGGAAACTTTAATGCCCAACGATCACCCTTCTTTGATAATGCGGTTATCTCTCAAATAGAAATTTTTTCCTAAACATACAATTCTAAGTGTAAAATATTTGTAAATAAACCAATAGTTAATTCTTTATTTTGATGGTTCTAAATCAGAAGATGGTGTAGGAGTTGGTTTTATTTTGATAAGTCCTAAAGGAGAAAAGACCATCCTAGTCTACAGACTTGAATTCGATTGCACGAACAATATAGAAGAATATGAAGCACTAATTCAAGGTTTATATAAGGTAATTGAACTTGAAATTAAATATCTGGAAGTAATTGGAGATTCAGAAATCATTGTCAAACAAGTAAGAAATAATATCCATTGTCATTCTGGACATCTTAAACATTATCAGTCATTAGTCCAAGATTTGACTTCTCATTTCTTAGCTTTTAATATCACCTCTGTACCCATAATACAAAATGCTAGTGCAGATTTATTGGCCAATGTAGCATCAAAATTAATTCCATATCAAGAATTTAGTCCTAGTAGGTTTTCTATTGAGTTGATTTTTAGATCATTTGTTCCTGATAATATTACTAATTGGAGAGTCTTTAATCATGATTCTGATATCATAAATTTCCTTACATTTGAAGGATATTATGATAATCATATTCTTGATGAACATGAACATGACATTCAGATAAAGGAAGAACATGATGAAAATCCAATACCAAAGTGAGTTGTCAAAGTAGAAGACCTTTATGATTTAAAAGATAGGTTCAAAAGAGTTACTAATTCTAAAAGTCAAAGTTCAAATTTAAGATTTGAGTTAGTAAATCTTGGAACCAATGATAAACCACAAAATGTCAACTTGGGGCTTGGTCTATCTTCTGAAGAAAGAGTATAATTTTTCAAGTTATTAAGGACCTACAAAAGTGTTTTTTCTTGGGATTATATTGATCTAAAAACATATGACACTTCTGTTATTCAATACACTATTCCTTTGATTTCAGATGAGAAAAAAATACAACAAAAGTTGAGAAAAATTCATCTTAATCTTGAAATTAAAATTAAAATAGATTTGAATAAGCTCCTCGAAGCTAAGATCATCTTTCCCGTTAGACATTCAAAATGGGTATCAAATTTGGTTCATGTCAGGAAGAAAAATTGTGACATTAGGATTTGTATTGATTTTAGAAATTTAAATAAAGCATGTTAGAAGGAAAATTTTCCATTACCAACCATGGAACAAGTACTACAAACTGTAGCTAGTTCTGAACTTATGTCTTTTCTAGATGGGTTTTCAGGATATAACCAAATCCTGGTACATCCAGATGATAGATTAAAGACCACGTTCAGGACTAAGTGGGGAACTTATGCCTATCAAAAGATGTCATTCAGGTTAATAAATGTAGGTGCCACCTTCCAAAGATCCATGGACATGGATTTTAGATGACTCATTAACAAATCAGTGGTTATTTATCTAGATGACAACACAATCTTTTCTAGACAAGCAACCAACCATGCTAATGACCTAAAACAAGTCTTTGAGCGATGTAAAAAGTATGGAATCTCACTTAACCCTAAGAAGTCATATTTTGTTTCAGATGAAGGAAAATTTTTAGGATTCATTGCATCCAAAAAGGGTATTTATATCGATCCTGAAAGAACCGAAGAAATGAAAAGGATTCCTTTCCCTCATAATAAGAAAACCATGCAGTCATTTCTTGGACAGATAAATTTTGTAAAGAGATTTGCCCCTGACTTTTCACAAATATTTTTACCTTTACGAACAATGATTAAGAAAAATTCAATCTTCAAGTGGGGACATAATGAAAGGGAAGCATTTGATTTAATCAAACAATCTATTATCAATGCTCCATTCTTGACTACTCCCAATTTTCTTAATCCTTTAACTTTATATATGTTCTCATCAGATACATCTTATGTTATCATCCTGACACAGCTCAATGACCATAAAATTGAAGCACCAATATCATTTTTCAATTCCAATTTGCAAGGTGCATAACTAAACTATTAGTCTATTGAGAAACAAGCATTTGTTGTCTTCAAATATATAAATAATTTTTGACCATTTATCGTCAAAACTCACACCAAGATAATAGTCCCATTCTTTGCAATAAGGCAATTATTGATGCAAAGAGAAGTAGGAGAAAAAAGGGCTAAATGGGTAACTTCTTTACAAGATTATGATGTAGAAATTAGACATTCTAAAATTCTTAGAGGTCAAGGTTTTTGCAGAATGCTAACATTGTTGAACCCTTAGTTAAACTGATATGGGAGGGTGAATCAATTTAACACATTCATGGACTTTTAAAACTTTCCTTTAAACTTATTTACACCTTCATTTCATGATCAAATTATTACATAATGTAATAAAAAACTTAATATGTGAGCAACAAGTATTAAGAAGATTAGATAAACCATATCAACACATAAACATCCTGCACATAGACAACATATATAAGTGGAAACCCAAAAAGGGAGAAAACCACATCTTATTATTGTTGTGATGCAAAGGCAAGCTCCAACTCCCTCTCACCACTGATTTTTTGTAGGCTTCAATCTACAGGAGGCTTCTACCTCAATTCTGCAAGCTACAACTTGCAAGGAGGCTCCAACTCCCATCTATTTTCTGCAGGCTACAACCTACATGAGGCTCCTACCTCAGCCATCTACAACTGACATCTATCAAGCTACAACTTGATATGGAAGCACCAACTTCCTCACTCTTTCATAAAAACACATGCTGATTTACCTGGATATCAGCTCTGTCCTATTCCTTCTTCACTGCTGTCCACCAGCCTTCATATCTGCCTTATATCATCTCTGAATCTTCACAGCTTCTCTATCTGCTCCTCCTTCTTCTTACCCTCTTTGCCTCATTTTTCGATTCTCTAACTTCTTATGCATTTGTTGGTCACATTATTTATGGAGATCACCTCATAATTGTTTACATTCCACAGGGAATTCGAAATAAACAGCCATGACTCTTTGACTTCCGTCTTCTCATTTCTTTGTCCAACTCATTCAGAGGAATATAGCAATATATACATAATTCAGTATTTCAATGGAGTTTTGTTTTGCCTTCGGAGACTTGCCATTGCATCACAAAAAATATAAAAATAAATAAAACTTTACATTTTCAGTTACAATAAGTATTTCAATTCAACCCATTCAGTTCTTGGCTTGCTGTGTGTTTGTCTTTTCTGCTGCTGTAATGTAACAATTCTGCATGCTCTCCTGCTTTCTATGCATGTAGAATGCATTTCCCAAATTATGTTCCAAATCTGGCAGCTTTATCAAAATTCACAATATTTTAAATTGCGGAAGCTCTTCAAAACATATGGTTCAAAACCACTCAATGCACATACAATGCTCTTCTATAAAACCCAAATAACTCTCAGCATATAACTCAGGCTTTAACGCTTTACCAATTCAATCTTTGATTCAAAATCAAACCTAATTCACAATACTCATATGCGGTTCTTTACCTGTTTCAAATCTCATGGTTAACCCATAGTCCAACCCACTTCATAAGTCATCAAATGAATATTTCCACTTTGGAATACAACTCAATATATATTCCTCGGTCCAATACATACATCAATGTATGTTTAACTTTCCATCATATAATAATACCAAATTTTATAAAAACATTAAACTTTAGACCAAAGCATTTTATACTTGAAGTATGAACTTCAGGTTTCAACATATATCCGTTCCAAAGTTCAACTTTGTTTTAATCATCAGCATAGTTTAATATGCACTTTTGGGCCCACACATATGTAACTTACCATGCGTTAACATCTTCATAACTTACCAATTCCATCCAACGAATGAATTGCATACAATCGATGCTCATACTTGGCCCACCATTATTTCAATGTAAATATTGATTGAATCCAATGATGGACACACCATCTTATTTTACCTCAACTATCCAACGGTTGTGGACTTTATCACATACCATGTTGGGAAAAATACTGAGAGGGGGGGTGAATCATTATTTAGAGCTAACTGAAAAACTTTTTACTTTTTCTTTCTCTTAAAACGATACGCTACTTTACTGAACCGAACTCGCGTATACACGCGGATATCCTTAAGAAAACTCGCGTATGTCCAGAGATCTTATTATGCATTTAATTATTTACTTATATCATCACATCATTCTTTCATCAGATGTTTAGTAAGCAGTAAGCATGTGCAGTAATAACAGAATAAACCATCACACATAAGCAACACACATGAACACCAGTATTTTTAGGTGGAAACCCAATTTGGGAGAAAACCACCGCTGCTGTCATCTCTATCTTCAATATTTATTATAAAGAAAACTTCTTACAATTTTGTGTTGGTGCAAACTCATACTAGCATGCAGGCACCCACCTGCAGAAGGCTGCAACCTTCTCTCGTTCTCCAACCACTACTGGAAGGGAGCTCCAACCCCCCTGAATTTATTTACCAGCCTCTCCTGGAAGGGAGCTACTACCCCTACTCTCGTTTACCAGCTACCACTAGAAGGGAGCTACAACCCCCTCACTGAAGGATTCGACCCTCAGCACCACTGCAGACCATGTTTCATCAATTTTCATACTAGATCAAACAACGTCAATACAACTTCTTAACATCAACAACCATACTTTACCCAAAACTTCAATCAGAACAACAATACCACTGTAACCAGAACTTCAGAAATAACCCAGACTTCAGAATAGATGTGCAGATACAAATTCAACCCTAAGCCTTCATCAATTCAAATAGCATACGCTACTTTTATTTACTCAAGCCGCATATATATGCGCTTCCTTGTACATCAACCCGTGTATACTTCTGTGTATATTATATTCAGAAAACCCTAACTGCCATACGCGCTTTTCATGGGGCTAACCCACGTATACACGTGCTTTCTCTGCGATGAAACTGCGTATAGATCTGAAAAAAAAAAATTCAGAACAAACGAGATCTATAAGACTTACCCAGATTTATTCATCTTCTTCAGCAGAATTGTGCCAGTTCTTCATCATTCCTTCAGTAGGTTATTATTGAGATTCATCATCATCAGATCTAAAGATCTTGAACCATCATCAGATCCATGGGTGCATCATAGATTCAGATCTATCAATTCATAACATAGTTCATTCATGCAGATATTCCTTAGAGAAATTTATTCATCAACAACCCTTACTCATGCACACCTTACACTATGATGTTCTTCTCCTTAAATAGATTTAGCTTTGACCAATACCATGAGCCAAAACCACACAACTTCTGATGGTATTCATGGACGGAATCAAATAAACCATACAACGCTCAATACTATGTGCCAAAACCATGGTAATGCCCCTTGGTATTATAATTTTGGAGCGCAAAAGGGCATACGCGACTTGGGACGTACTTGGCCTTTACAAAAGCGCGTATACATTGTGACCTGTCTTATGCACTTACTGGAATTTCTTTCTTCGTTACTTCTGAACTGCTCTGTAGATACATCAGATTTACATTATTACCAAATAGGTTGCTATCCAAAGACAACTCATCAAGTTAGTTTTCATCAAGGAAAACATCATCAAGTAGGTTAGGACAACTTCATCAAGTAGGTTGCCATAAAGGACAACAAATTGCATCATATTGCCAACAATCTCCCCCTTTGGACTTGATGGAAACCATGATGGTGTTTGATCACCACAACAGATAGATACATTGATTATAACCATTATTCAAACACCATGATACTCTCCCCTTCGATATCAAGGGCAAAGGGCTGACTAAGGCTGAATGAAGTTTTTTCTTCTATACCTCCCATCAGCTCAGATCTCGATGTGCATGCACCGAAGTTACTTTTATGTTCCCTTAGTTCATGCTGAATCTTCAAACATATTTTTCAATGAAGTACATGACTCTATGACCTTTCCTATCACCAAGGACTAATACTTACATCAATGATCCAACCAAGTGGATTTACACATTTGACTCAACTACCCAACCAAGCAGGTTTACAATGTTTGAACGAGTCCTTATATGACTGAAAATTACAATTTTACATCATAGGTCTTAACATGACCTTTTCATCAAATTACAGAAATGAATTATACAATAAAGACCAAAGAATCTCAAACATGAGATCAGATCACAGCAAATAAAGAGAATGCCAACAATGCATCCTTTCCACATGACCAATGCTCCCCCTTAGCTTGTGCATCCTGAAAACTTTCAACAATAAATCATCAATGCATCTTCATAAAAAACATCAGAGAATGAAATAGAATTATGAGAACTGGAACACCACCAGAGCTACCAAACAGCACCGCAGTTGTTTTGAAGAATGCTAACCCAGAAAAATTATGTCAGCAAACACCCATATGCGGTTTTCTATGTATAAACTCGCGTATATACGTGACTGCCCTTCATGAAATCCGCGTATCCAATTTAATCTTCTAAATTTAAGCAAATATGATCCTCTGCATGGAAGAGACTACTCCAAGCTTCTATATGAGATATTCGAACACTTCCCTGGGTAAAGGTTTGGTAAATATATCAACAACTTGTTCTTTGGAGGGAACACACTCCAACTTCACCTTTCGTTCAAGCACTTGTTCACGTAAGAAATGATACTTGATGGGAATGTGCTTGGTCTTGGAATGCATAACAGGATTCTTTGAGATACTGATGGCACTTGTATTATCACACATAATGGAGATAGGAGGTGAACATTTGATTTGAAAGTCTTGTAGGGTTTGCATCATCCAGAGAAGTTGAGTGCAACATGATGCTGCAGCCACATATTCTGCTTCTGCTGTAGATAAGGCAATAGAGCTTTGCTTCTTGCTGAACCAAGATACTAACCGGGGCCCCATATAGAATGCACCACCACTAGTGCTTTTCCGATCATCAACATTTCCATCCCAATCTGCATCAGTGTAAGCATGAAGAGTGAGATCAACATTCTTTGGATACCATAGTCCAAAGTCTTGAGTTCCTTGTAGATATTTGAATATTCTTTTGACAGCCTGAAGATGAGACTCTTTTGGATTAGCTTGGAATCGTCCAAAAATCCCAACTGCATGCATAATGTCTGGTCTAGTCCCAGTGAGATAAAGTAGACTTCCTATCATAGATCTATATTCTGGTTGATTCACCGCGGGAGAATCATCATGAGAACTGAGATTACATCCGGTTATCATTGGTGTACTTACAAGTTTGCACTCTTCCATGCCATACTTCTTCAGAATTTTCTTAAGATATTTTTCTTGTGATAATAATATGCCATCTGTTGTTTGTTGCACTTGAAAGCCAAGAAAGAATGTTAGTTCCCCAAGTAAAGACATTTCAAATTCTTGCTGCATAACAGAAGAAAATTTCTGACTCAGATTCTTCATTACTTCCAAAAATGATATTATCATCAACATATACAACCACAATCAATAGTTTATCATTTTCAGTTTTTGTGTATAAGTTGCTATCAGCAGACCCTTTTGAAAATCCTTGTTGATGAAGATATTTGTCAAGATGATAATACCATGCCCTTGGAGCTTGTTTGAGACCATATAGAGCTTTTTTAAGTTTACAAACAATTTTTTTATCATTTCCCAAAATGAATCCTTCCGGTTGTTCTATATAAACTTCTTCTTCTAGATCACCATTGAGAAAAGAAGATTTAACATCCATTTGATAAACTTTGATTTGTTGGAAGCTTCAAAAAGCAAGAAACATTCTTATGGCTTCAAGTCTAGCTACAGGAGCAAAAGTTTCTTCAAAGTCTATACCTTCTTGTTGAGCATACCCCTTGCAAACAAGTCTATCTTTATTTCTTATAACATCCCCATTCTCATTTAACTTGTTTTTGAATATCCATTTAGTTCCAATGATATTTTTGTCATGAGGTCTTGGTACTAATTCCCAAGTGTGATTCTTTTCAATTTGATCAAGCTCTTCATTCATGGCTTGAATCCAACATTCATCTTTGCTAGCTTGATTGACATTATGTGGTTCAATAGTGGATAGAAATGCCAGATAGCTAGAGGATCCCACAAGAGTCCTTGTTTGTACACCTGATCCCTTTTCTCCCAAAATTTAAGATTCTGGATGATTCTTTTGAACATATCTGGATGGAGCTTTTTCAGATAAATCATCTTCAGGTTCTTCATTGGGTTCACTGTCTATATAATTTCTATTTGATGTAGAAGGATATGTGTCATCATCATCTTCATCTGTTGTTTGTTTTTCTTCTTTTGGAGCTACATGAGACTCATCAATAACAACATCAATACATTCAAAAATCTTCCAAAGTCTTTTATTGTAACATTTATATGCTCTACTCCTAGAGGAGTAACCAATAAGTATTCCTTCATCTACTCTGGGTTCAAACTTGCCAAGTTTTTCATCATTATTTTTTATAAAGCATTTTCTTCCAAAAAATCTAAAATGCTTCACAGTGGGAGGATTACCATACCATATTTCATATGGAGTTTTATACTATTTACACGAACATGTGCCTTGTTAAGAATATTTACCGTTGTATGTGCTGCTTCTCCCCAAAATGTGTCAGGTGTTCCGGAATAATCAAGCATAGCTCTAGCCATTTGTTGAGCTGTTCTATTCATTCTTTCTGCTACGCCATTATTTTGTGGAGTGCCAACTACAGAAAATTGTCTTTTTATGCCATGTTGTTCAAAAAATTCAAGGAATTCATCTGATGTATATTCTCCTCCTCGATCAGATCTAAGACATTTGATTTTTAGATCTAATTCATTTTCAACCAGTGCTTTGAAGATCTGAAATTTCTCAAATGCTTCATCTTTGTGTTTAATCAACCTAATCCAACACATTCTAGAGAAATCATCAATAAATAAGATATAGTATTGTTCACCACGTGGTGACTTTTTCCTTACAAGTCCACATATGTCAGGATGAATGAGTTCAAGAGGCTTACTTGATGATCCTTCCTTGGCATTAGATTGCACTCTAGTTTGCTTACCGAATTGCCAAGATTTGAATATGATACTTTTAGGTAGAGTAATATTGGGAAGATCACGAACAACTTTAAGTCTGCTTGATTTTTTGATTTGAGAGAAGCTCAAATGCCCCAACCTTCTATGCCATAGCCAGTTTTCTGAAGATTTACTCAAGTTACATTGATCTTTGCAGTTCTTCAATACATACAGGTTGCTTGGAGTTTTGTTTCCTTTTATAATTGTTTTACTTGTATCAAGATCACGTACCACACATTCTTTTGAACTAAAGACAACTTCAGTTCCTTGATCACACATTTGACTTACACTTAACAGGTTATGCTTTAATCCATCCACATACATGAAATTATTAGCTTTCACCTTTTCTTTTAGAAAAACAGACCATTTTCCCTTAATGACAGCAGGAGTATCATTTCCAAATGTAACATTATTTTCTTTTTCTAGAGCACTATATGAAAGAAGTTTGTTTTTGTCACCTGTCATGTGTTTTGAGCATCCACTATCAATGTACCATTGATTTTCTTCACCTTCTGCAAATAAAGCTATGCCACAATTTTCAACCTGTAATTCCTTCTTTTTCCACACTTTGGAGCTTGAAGGAAAGTTCTCTTTTGGCTGGACTTTGCTCCTGCATTCAGATTCTTCATGGCCAAAGTTATTGCAATAAGCACATTAAACTTCATTTTGAAGAGGAGAAAAGTTGTTATAGGTATTCTTCTTTGTTCCAATATCAATCCTTTTCTTTCTTGCTTCTCTTGTCATGATGGTTTTATATGCAACACATTGAACAACTTTATGACCAAAATTGTGACATGAGAAACATTGTCCATTGAAGAAGAAATTTCTGCGATCATGAAATATTCTGCTTGAATTTACCTGTTGGTTGGTGTTTCTTTGAAAGGTATCCTTGTTAGTGTTCTTTGAATTGAGATGTTCATGCTTTACTTGTGAAGATTATTTATTCCCTTGCTGAGTGGCAGAATGTTGTGTACTGGCTGTAGCTGCTTTTAGATAATTTGGTGCTGAAGTCTGAGAAGATTCTCCGATATATCCAAGACCTGTCTTTATAAAAGGAGAACGTTGTACCTTGATAATCTCATCTAAGGTTTCATATCCTTTAGCAAATCTAAGATTCAAAGTCTTCACTTTCTCAATTTCTTTTCTTAGACTTACTATTTCACATTCTAATTTCTCATTGTGTTTCTCTTTTTCTTCAAGCTGATTTTTCAGAGTTTCTATGGATATTTTAATTTCTTCTAAGCATATTTTGAGTTGATTGAATTCATCAAGAAAATCATTGTCCTCTAAAGCATCCATAAAAGTATATTTTTCTTCTCTAGATTCTTTTTCAAATGCCATGAGAAGTCTAAGATCTTGTTCACATTCTTCCTCACTGTCAGATAATCCATCACTGTCTTCATGATTATAGTAACTTTTTCTAGTGCTAAACCGATTCTTATTCCTTCTTGCTACTTCCTTCCCTTTTTCATGTGTTTCTTTGTAAGGACACTTAGCAGCATAATGACCAACTCTTCGACAAGAAAAACATTTGAAAGGAATCTTACCTCTGAACCGTCCTGTGCCGAGTTGGAGTTTCTTTACAAAATTTACCTCATCTTCTTCTGAGATATACCCTGATCCTTCTGTCTCTTGTACTTCTTTCCCTTTTGTAGAAGCTCTAAAGATGGCTTATTTGACTTTAGATGGTCCTCCTCTTCTCATTTCACATGCAGTTAGTATGCCATGAAGTTGCACCACAGTAAGATTTTGAAGATCCTGCTTTTCTTCAAGAGTAGAAACTTTTGACTCAAATTTTTCCGTTAGTGATCTTAAAACTTTCTCAACCAAAGTAGATTCGGTTATTGTTTCTCCCAGATTTCTCATACGATTTACAATATCATCAAGACGTAAAAACAAATTAGCAATGATCTCCTCATTATGCATTTTTAGATTCTCATATTGAATTCTGAGAGTTTGGAGTTTAGCACTTTTTACCTTTGCATCACCTTCATAACTTAGAATGATTTTGTCCCATATTGCCTTTGTTGTATCCAGCTGCATGACTTTGACAAATTCTGATTTAGTTAGACTTACCAATAGAGCATTAACCGCCTTTGAATTTGTTTCATAATTCTTTCTTTCCATTGGATCTATTGGTGTTGTGGCTGGATATTGATATCCTCCTTCAAAAATAGCCCATACATCTGCTCCTAGAGACTGAAGATAGGATCTCATCCTTGTTTTCCAGAAGATTAAATTGTTTCCGTTGAAGAGCGGAGGCCTGATAGATGTTGTTACTTCTTGATTTCTCATCTTGAATGATCTTCCTTCTAGCGGCTAAGCTTTTTCAAAAGGACCTGCTCTGATACCAATTGTTGGGAAAAATACTGAGAGGGGGGGGGGGGTGAATCAGTATTTACAGCTCACTGAATTTTTTTTTTAATTTTTCTTTCTCTTAAAACCATATGCTACTTTACTGAATGCAACTCGCGTATACACGCGGATATCCTTAAGAAAACTCGCGTATGTCCAGAGATCTTATTATGAATTTAATTCTTTACTTAGATCATTGCATCATTCATTCATCAGATGTTTAGTAAGCAGTAAGCATGTGCAGTAATAAAAAAATAAACCATCACACATAAGAAACACACATGAACACCAGTATTTTTAGGTGGAAACCCAATTTGGGAGAAAACCACCGCTGCTGTCGTATCTGTCTTCAATATTTATTATAAAGAAAACTTCTTACAATTTTGTGCTGGTGCAGACTCATACCAATATGCAGGCACCCACCTGCAGAAGGCTGCAACCTTCTCTCGTTCTCTAGCCACTACTGGAGGGGAGCTCCAACCCCCCTGATCTTGTTTACCAGCCTCTCCTGGAAGGGAGCTACTACCCCTGCTCTCGTTTACCAGCTACCACTGGAAGGGAGCTACAACCCCCTCACTGAAGGCTTCGACCCTCAGCACCACTGCAAACCATGTTTCATCAATTTTCATATTAGATCAAATAGCGTCAATACAACTTCTTAACATCAACAACCATACTTTACCCAAAACTTCAATTAGAACAGCAATACCACTGTAACCAGAAATTCAGAAATAACCCAGACTTCAAAATAGATGTGCAGATACAAATTCAACCCTGAACCTTCATCAATTCAAATAGCATACGCTACTTTTATTTACTCAAGCCGTGTATATACACTCTTCCTTGTACATCAACCCGCATATACTTCTGTGTATATTATCTTCAGAAAACCCTAACTTCCATACGCGCTTTTCATGGAGCTAACCTGCGTATACACGCGCTTTCTCTGCGAAGAACCTGCGTATAGATCTAAAAAAATAATAATTTTGCAGAACAGACCAGATCTATAAGACTTACCCAGATTTATTCATCTTCTTCAGCAGAATTGTGCCAGTTATTCATCATTCCTTCAGTAGGTTATTCTTGAGATTCATCATCATCAGATCTAGAGATCTTGAACCATCATCAGATCCATGGGTGCATCATAGATTCAGATCTATCAATTCATAATATAGTTTATTCATGCAGATATTCCTTAGAGAAATTTATTCATCAAAAACCCTTACTCATGCACACCTTGCACTATGATCTTCTTCTCCTTAAATAGATTTAGCTTTGACCAATACCATGAGCCAAAACCACACAACTTCTGATGGTATTCATGGACGGAATCAAATAAACCATACAGTGCTCAATACTATGTGTCAAAACCATGGTAATGCCCCTTGGTATTATAATTTTGGAGCGCAAAAGGGCATACATGACTTGGGACTTACTTATCTGCATGCATACGCAACTTGGCCTTTACAAAAGCACGTATACATTGTGACATGTCTTATGCACTTACTGGAATTTATTTCTTCGTTACTTCTAAACTGCTATGTAGATAATTCAGATTTACATCATTACCAAATAGGTTGCTATCCAAAGACAACTCATCAAGTCAGTTTTCATCAAGGAAAACTTCATTAAGTAGGTTAGGACAACTTCATCAAGTAGGTTGCCATCAAGGACAACACATTGCATCATATTGCCAACATACCATTCGATCATCCGACGATCATCGTGTAATAAAGATGCCTACCTCTTAATTCTTCAAACCAATGCCAACAAATATGAATGTCCTAGGGTCCACAATGGCTATGAACATATATCAAACCCGACCTTGGCTAATTAAATATCCAAGTATTGTGCTCACTTCTTATATATATGGCCAGTTAACATTAAAACTTCCAATCGCCAACAATTTCATAACCCATATGTATTATGCCAAACCTCACCTTCACCTTATGGGTTTTAAAACATCATTCGAGTTTTAAACAAAACTCAATATATCCTAAGCCCAAAGCTTACCTTTTGCATATAACGATAATACGCCCAACATAAAATTTCATTTATACAAGGTTCGGCTTTATCATCAAACATAATATATATATCAACATAGATATATACTCCCCAATCAAATGTTAAGAAACATTCAATAAACCTTGGAATTTATATGAAGACCCAGCAAACATTAAGATTCATTTGGGTCCCACAACAATCATACCTTGCGTTCATAACCTTATAACTTCGTTTATCATCCAACGGTCTAGCTGCTCTCGTGCTCCAACAATACCTTGGGCGAACATCCGACGGATATCGCGCAATATCACGCAATTAAAATGCATGAGTTTTAATCTTCAAAATTTACGCGATGAAAATGTTTTTATCATTACTGCCTTTTCCACGTGTCGAACGAAGACTAATATTGCGTTCAAAAAGTGAAAACTACTTACCACTTGAGAGGCCATGCGATACCGCCAGTTTGAATTTGAAAACCATTTTTCCTATTCATGGTTCACGGTTCCAATTATTTCATTTTCTCCAGGTTCCATTCCTAAACTGCACTATTAACCAACACATTTTCTTGTATATGCGGTCTTCTCGTTGTCTTTCTAGTTCCGTCCCACAAAAGGTAGTTCCTTCGTATTACAATTTCCTGCATGTGATTTGATTACCACACTCACGGAATGGCGCTTCCATCGACTTCTTGGAAGTTTGGTTTCTATTCCTAATTCTCACTTAAATCACAACACCCTCTTATAATTCACGATCTTTAGACAGCTCAGGCGCATGGGAGTTTCTTCAATTCTTGCAATTCAAATTTATCAGTTCCCTTATAGAAAAAGCCCTATGTGGAATTCAAACCCCAGATCTTCAAGGTATTTCTTATTCACAACAATAGTTTAACTCGGGCATCATATCGGTCCCCATTGTGGCGTACATCCATGTTACTCTGTATTAAGATTCTAATTCACCCTGAGTCATCGATCCTTGCAGTGATCGATGACTACAATACTTAGAAAATGCAACCTCAATAAATATTTCCAGGTATGTATGCAACCCCTACTGTTCTTTAACTCGAATCATGATAATCAACATCAATTCCTTAATTAGAATAGAACTCCATCTAAAACCCTATCACAGAGTCCTTTTCATACATAATACACGGAGACTCAAAATATTCTTCACACAGAATAAATCAAATAATACACATCTCACAGAAGCCAATGGCCCTTTCTACTGCCCGTAGGCTTATAGGAATTTTGGGTTTCCAAATCTACTCTAACTCTCTCTGTAGCTCTGCTTCTTCCTGGTTTCTGAGCTGCCTCTTTTTGCTGCCCTTGCTACCTCTACTCCTTGTCTGTCTCCTTTGCCTTATTGCTGGTTATTCTTTGTTCTTTTGCCTTAGTGATAGTTCAGGTGTTGCTCCTTTCTTCTCCTTTGCCATCAATGACAATATTTCCAACAAACAGGAGCATCCAATTTATCATTGGAAGCAGATCTAGGTAATGACGTACAAGTGTCAGAGGTAAGCCTCAATGATCCTCAGTCTCAATATGTTGATCTTAAGTTTTATTTGAAAAATGGATATACCCCCACGTAGCTCTGTTATAAAACAAAGTGTGCTTTAAGATTGAAAGCTAAGAAATACGAAATGTTCAATGATGTACTATTTAGAAGAAACTTTGATTCTGTGTTATTAAGATGCTTAGAGAAAACTGAAGCAGAGAAAGTTTTGCAGGAACTCCACGATGGACTAGTTGGAGGACATTTTGGAGGAAACACAACAGCACACAAAATCTTGCGTGTAGGTTACTATTGGCCAATGCTTTTCAAAGATACTCATGATTATGCAAGGAAATTCAAAGTTTGTCAAAGTGCATCTGGAAGAAAAAGGAAACCAGTGTTTCCATTACATTAACATTGAACAAACATTTGAATAATGGGGATTAGATATAATTGGTGAGATCATTCCTAACTCTTCCAAATGCATAAATACATCCTCACAGCTACCTATTATTTTACTAAATGGGTGGAAGAAATTCCAATAAAAGTAGCCAACTCTAAGAATATTATTGAGTTTATTGATCAGTTTATCATAACTAGATTTGGTTTACCCACTAATCTAACTTAGCGATCAAGGAATCTAAGTATTTAATTATTCAAATAAGCACAAGAAGAACTCAATGAGAAAAGGAGATCCATATGTATTATCTTGAATGAAAAGAGTAACTTTACAACATGATGCCTTGATGTTGTAAAAGTTCCTCCCAGGGTCCTGAACAATCATTCCTCCTTCAGATTGACAAGAATTCCTCTCTTTGAACTAGTATGAAGTTATGGACATCAGTGTGTGATCATTCTCATACCAATAATAACTAGTGTAGAGAGTATGCTCTCTTTAGAATTTCTTTAGCAACTAATATGTATGTCTACCCTTGAGACTGAAACATGAGCTGAATTTATAGGGAAATGGATGTAGTTTCAGTTCCATGAAGAGGGGGATGGATTCCTCTCATAAAGGGATTTGAGCTTCATAGACCAAGGGATAAGCTCCATGAGTGGAGGGATAGAGCTCCATGAGTGGAGGGATAAACCTCGAACTGATGGCGCGTCTAGAAGCTTCCAGTTGGGAGAATATTCGTCCAACTAGGCTTCTAGAACTTAATTTTTCCTTTATTTGACTATTTACAGGGGTCTGCAGGTTTTATAAACAAAACTTGCGGGATCTGCCGTAGGCTATAGAAAATATATCTGCAAATCTGTAGGAAAAAGCTAGGAAAAGTGTGGAGTTAGACTTTTAAGGGTTTTAATGAGCTTTTATCCAATTCCAAGACTTGGTTTAGGAGCATTAGGGTTTTTGACCTCTAAGGGAGCACAATATAGGTGATGATGAACCTATATAGCTGATCAAATGTCATGGTGACAAAATAACATGTAACATATTGCCCCCTAAAGTGCGAAGTCTGAGGTTGTTCTGAAGAGTGAAGTGCTTTATCATTGCCGAGTACTTGACTATTCAAACTCGTTAAAGGAAATGAACAATCGTCCCTTTATTATAAGTTTACCCCTTTTCCGAATTGAAATGGATTATTTACGAAAAAGGTATATGTTGACTAATCATGGTCAATAGAGCTCTCTCCTGTATTATTTTATCATTTTTTGGACCTGAGAGACTAAATTTAGGAAAAAGTTCAACCACGGAGTTTACTTATGTTTTTCTTCTGACTCCCTAAAACTGAAAAACACCGAGTTTCTACTATACTGGACTCATTAAAATTTAACAGTAAAGGACCTGTCAATTACAAACAGGAATGAACCACTCCTTCTTAGGGTTTTATTCTAATACTAATATGGACTCATCCGAAGGATGAGTGTACACAACAAGCAAATGTTATTCTCCTCAAGCTTGTCAAAAATAAAGAGGTACTTGCCAGTAATGGTGGGGGGGAAAAGAGAAAAGGAATCCAGTTGTCACCCTTGTTTTACAAGCATTATACCACTTTTGAACATAACACTTTGTCACACTTGTACCTGTGTTAGGAGAATCATTTGTCTAAAAGTTAATCAAGCCATATTGAAAGTCTTCAACTGGTTTCTGGGTATTAGCTTTAGGTCAATTGTTACCAAACCATCTGCAGTGTTGTTATGTGTTCAAGAGACAGTTCAAATAAACCATTCATTGAAAAAATTTGTCTCCGTTCGCGTTGACCATCCCTGAGTCAGTCCTTGCAAATATTTCTTCAAATTTGATCTAATGGTTTCATGTCATGGGCTTTCATGCGACGGGTCACTTTCTATTGAAGACAACTCATCATCTAGAAAGTTGATCTAGAATCCTATTAGTACCTTGGGATCTGCATGCCCTAATGGTAGGTTTCTCCCCTTCGATGATAGGTTGCATCATCGACCTTTGATTGAATGATTCTATGAAGTGTTCGACTGCAAATCATTCATTCACACTTCATGGATTGTACTGAGTAATTTGAGAGCCATTGTCATTATTGGTGGTTTCTCTGACACTTGTTAACATTTTACATCATTGACTAGTAATCAAGTGGTTTCTACAATGTTAACTTCAACATAATCAATCGCATGGATAGAATCATACTTGTTTGAGAAGTGGAAATCAAGATCCTGGATCTAGTTTCCACCATCTAGGCTGGAGTAGATTTATTATTCATGATACATTAGACTACTTATGACAGATGGATGTGCCCATACTGTGTCTATTATTGATGTAATTTAAAAATAATTTTTGTACCGGAACATTTAGTTAGTTTTGATCTGTGTATGGGAATTCATACCTTAGCGATGATATATATATATATATATATATATATATATATACATGCTTTCATTGAATTTTTTTGCAGGTTTTTGACCAGTGTGTCCGTAATCCAATCCTTGGAATGATAAAGCACTTCACCCTTCAGAAAAACCTTAGACTTCACACTTTAGGGGGCAATTTGTTACATGTTATTTTGTCACCATGACATTTGACTATTTATATAGGTTCATCATCACCTATATTGTGCTCCCTTAGAGGTAAAAAACCCTAATGTTCTTAAACCAAGTCTTGGAATTGGAGAAAATTTGATTAAAACCCTTTAAATTATAACTCTGAACTTTTCTTAGCTCTTTCCTGCGGATTCGCAGATATTTGTTCTATAGCCTGCGGCAAATCCTGCACGTTTTGTTTATAAAACCCACGAACCCCCGTAAACATTCAAATAAAGGAAAAATTAAGTTTTAGAAGCCCAGCTAGATGAATATTCTCCCAACTGGAAACTTCTAAACATGTGATCAGTTTGAGATTTATCCCTCCACTCATGGGGCTCTATCCCTCCACTCATGGAGCTTATCCCTTGGTCTATGGAGCTCAAATACCTTCATGACAGGAATCCATCCCCCTCTTCATGGAACTGAAACTACCTCCATTTCCCTATAAATTGAGCTCATGTTTCAGTCTCAAGGGTAGACATACATATTAGTTGCTGAAGAAATTCTAAAGAGAGCATACTCTCCACACTAGTTATTATTGGTATGAGAATGATCACACACTCATGTCCATAAATTAATACTAGTTCAAAGAGAGGAAGGTTTGTCAATCTAAAGGAGGAACGATTGTTCAGGACCCTAGGAGGAACTTGTACGACATCAAGGCATCAGGTTGTAAAGTTACACTTTTCATTCAAGATAGTACATATGGATCTCCTTTTCTCATTGAGTTGTTCTTGTGCTTATTTTAATAATTAAATACTTAGATTCCTTGATCACTAAGTTATATTAGCTGCTCTCAATTATTATATGTTGCAGGTGATTTTAATTCATTTGTCTGTCTTTGACTGCAGTTTCTACTTACTGAAGAAGCCTCTTTGGAGTGACTGGATAAAAGACTGCAGTGAATGTCGGATTTCAAGGTAGGGGCATGTCCTCTTTCTTTGTTTATAATAATTTTGAATTTCAAATAATCTAGAGAAAATGATTTACAAATGGATGTTTGTTTCTAGCTATCTGTAGGATACTAGGGAGATTGCTCTTGTCTGCAAGAGGGATTAATCCGCATAACACTCCCGGGTATATAGTACAATAGATATTTAATCACTGCATATGATAGATTAAATAATTTTTTCTATTTGCATGTTATAAACAAACACACCCTCATTATCCTTATTGGGAAACCAATCCCTTTACCCCTAGTCAGAGCGACTACACCAAATGGAAAAGGACTTGCTCTAAGGTCTGGACCGGGTGGTTTTCCCCCATGTTGTTGCAACGAAATTCCCAGGCTTCAACAGGTTGTTACAGTCACTTCCTCTTCTGGGAGGGAGATGGGAGAGCCCTTCTATGGACTTCATCACAATTTTTCCAACAATACATGGTAAGTATTGTATCTTTACAATCATTGGTCAACTAACAAAGTATTTTCATTCCTTTTCCATTTATTTACAGTGTGCTACTCCACAAGAGGGAAAGCTTCTCATTGGACGTCATTGTCTTCCTAAGACCATAGTCAGTGATAGAGATAGCCACTTCTTGGATGGCTTTGGGCAGGTGTTGTTCTGTTTGGGGTGTACCCAGTTGACACCAAGTATCAGTTATTTCCCCCAGGTAGATGGGCAGATAGAGGTAGTAAACAAGTGGCTGGGAAGCTACTTTCCAAACTATGCTCTGGGGAAGAAAGGAGAAGATTTGTACTGGTTCCACTTGGGGGAATATTGTTACCATCTGAAGTTTCATATGGCAATCAATATATCTCTATTTTTAGTTCCATATGGAGATGATGCTCTATCAATTGTTGATATAATGGTTGGAGCAAGCAAGGCTCCTAGAACCATTGGATCCAAGAGAGTCAGGATATTTTCCGGGCTCTTAAGGAAAACATTTCTACAGCCTAAGAACAACAGAAGTTATATACATATCATGGGTCGGTAGAGAGACATCCTGGGGTGCAAAACTTGGTCTATCTCCATTTTCAGCCATGCAAACCATCTGCATTGAAGGATAAGGGGGCTAAGAAGCTTTTCTATGAGCCATACAGGGTGATCCATATTGTTGGGGGAGTAGCATATGGTTTGGAGCTCCCCATTGAGAGTAAGGTCCCCAACATTAAAAATCATGTCTCATGCCTCAAAAATGCCATTGAACAGCATGTAGTTTCCACCATGGATCTCCCACCTCTTTATGATGTGAGAAATTTGGTTTTATCACTAAAGGCTAAAACTTGGACACTCGGGGGGAGCAGCTAAGGAATAGGTTGAGTGGAGAATATCTAATTCAGTAGAGGAATATATCGGATGAGGATGCTACATGGGGAGGAGAGAAGATTTTGCAGCATCCATCCTTGCAGTTGCTTGAGGATAAGCAACATTTGGGAGGGGAGGACTGTAATATTCCTAATTAGATTTTAGCTAGTTGGAATATTAAATTTTGTTTTTGTTAATAAAATATATGAATAAGAGGGTAGGGGAACCAATAAATCTCTCTAGTAGGAATAAAACCACTTCATCAAGTTGAATAAAGCATTCCTTGGTGTGAATGGGGGTCAATGCATGTCGATGGGGTCAAGATTGACCAAATCAACAACGCAATCATGGAGGTAGTGGAGAGATATTGGAGGACAACACAGTCATAATGGGAGGGTGTCTCCATGAGAGTAGCATCTTTAATGAGTGGGACCAAGGGGGAGGAGGCTCACAAAGCATATACAGAAGGGGATGGAACCATGAAAGGCATTCTAAATATTGTTTATGTTTGTTCTTTTATGAATTTTTGCATCCTTCAGTTGTTTGGTGGATTCTGTTGTGTTGTTTAGCACAAGGGTGTTTCCGAGCGAAAATCCCACCCTCATCCTCTGGGGAATTCAATTTCCCACTCAAGAGAGGTTCCTTTGAGCTTCATTCCATCATCTGGCATCAGGCCAATCTTCAGCCACCTCTAGTAACACAGTCTCCTTCATAAATTGCACAATTCAAGAGGGTAGTTTCAGTGGAGGGTTAATAACCCAAGTTATTAAGCTTATTTTCCTGTGAGGGGAGCAACCCTTCATCCAGAAAGTCAGTGGGGAGGAGTATCAGCCATTGTTTATTCAGATTAGCCACCTCCCAGTATTTATCTAGTTGCAAAGCGTAATTAATCCCTAGGGCTGCATTTTTATATTGTGTCTTTTTTGAAACCCTTTCTGGGTTATCTTGGAATTGTGATAGAAAGCCTATATCTCTGATACCGACATTGTCTGAGCACCATATCAGCAGATCCATGCATTCCTAGTTTCCAGCAATAGTTATTTCTAGCAGGATTACACAGTCATGGCCTCCCAACAGTTCGTATAGTAGCAGTTCTGGTCCAGATTTATGCAGGACCACAACAGAATACAAATATAACCATAAACACAGAGATTTAGTGGAAATAATGCTTCCTTTTATTAAAATCAAATTACTGAAATATGCTTACAGACAGGGCGTTGGTATCTTATCTCTGAGAAGAGATGTGGCGGCTACTGGCCTCTGAGCTATGTTACGATATAGACATAATAGAAATAAACATCTAGGGCACTCATAGGATTATCTCTGAGAAGAGATGTGATGGCTACAAGCCCCTGAACTATGTTGCAATGAGACATAATGGAGATGAGCGGGCGAGGGCACTGGTAGTGTATCTCTGAGAAGAGATGTGACGGCTCCAGGCCCCTCCACTATGTTACAATGAGGCTCGAAGGCCTATTTATTGTTTAGAAACAATGTAAAACCTGAAACATCGAAAAACCTAACCCTAGGAGATGAAGTGCCAAAATTGTGGGTCCCGTTAGGGTAAAAAGGTGTTTCAACTTCCCGAGGACGTAACTTTGGCACCCTATCTCTATTTGACGCGCTCAATATCTCGTTAGATATATCTATCCAAGGAATACAAATTTTTAGTGAGCACATTGGGCTATGACCCATGTTGTTCCTAGTTTTCCCAAAAAACGTCATTTAGGGTCTCAAAACGGCTCTGGAAGTTCAGGACCCGAAAAACTACTAAAAATAGTAAGTTGTGCTGAAGCTAAACTATTGAAAGAATTGATGGCAGGAGTTCAAATGGAATAGGTGGGTAGCCACCAATATCCACCTGGATCACTAGCACCCCAAAATGGCTGTGGGAGTACAAGATCTGAAAACCTGCTAAAAATAATAAGCTGATAGAAGTGAAAAACTGAAAGAATTGATGGTGCAGGTTCAAATGGAATAGATGGGTGGCCACCAATATCCACCTGGATCATTCCTCCCTACTTAGGAAGCAATGGTCCCCATTGCATTAAGTTCCTCCATGAGCGGCAAATTCTGTTGAACTTGGTATTGAATTTGTTCAGGATGTCGTGGACCTGATGGCAAACGCGCTAGATGTAGATGTGTTGTTGGTGGGTAGTTGTTGAAGGATCTGGGAAAAGTTATCCATCATCGCATTCCTCTATTTGTCGAGGGCCTCCTCGAGCAATATTTTGATAGGATCTCTTGCTCCCTCATCCTTCTTTCCTTTTTCCATGGGGGTTGTCAGGGTTTGCAAGTCTAATCTTGCAACGGTTCAACTAGATCGAGCCCAAAATCATTATACCCTAACCGCGTTGGGGACATGAAAAGAAAAAAAGAGAAAGATCAGACCCGCTTTGATACCACTAATCCATATTTATGTATAAATGCAACAAAATACACATATAACCATAAACATGAAGATAAAACGGAAATAATGCTTCCTTTTATTAAAATCAAATTACTGAAATATGCTTACATACAGGGCGCTAGTTTCTTATCTCTTAGAAGAGATGTGGCAGATGCAAGCCTTTGAACTGTGTTACAATAAATACATAATAGAAATAAACAGCTAGGGCGCTGGTAGGCTTATCTTTGAGAAGAGATATGACGGCAACAAGCCCCTGAACTGTGTTGCAATGAGACATAATGGAGATGAGCGGGCGAGGGCACTGGTAGTGTATTTATGAGAAGAGATGTGAAGGCTCCAGGCCCCTCGACTATGTTAAAATGAGGCTCAAAGGCCTATTTATTGTTGAGAAATAATGTAAAACCTGAAACATCCAAAAACCTAACCCTAGGAGATGAAGCGCCAAAACTATGGGTCCCGTTTGGGTAAATTGGTGTTTCAACTTCTCGGGGATGTAACTTTGGCATCCAATCTCCATTTCATGTGCTCAATATCTCATTAGAAATATCTATTTGACTAAAAATTTTGAGTGAGAAACATTGGCCTACACACATTTTACTCCTGGTTTTTCCAAAAAATGTTGTTTAGTGCCTCAAAATGGCTCCGGAAGTTTAGGACCCGAAAAAATGCTAAAAATAGTAAGTTGTGTTGAAGATGAAAAATTGAACGAACTAATGGTGGGGTTTCAAATGGAATAGGTGGCCGGCCGCCAATATCCACTTGGATCATTAGCACCACAAAATGGCTTCGGGAGTGAAAGACCCGAAAATCTACTAAAAATAGTAAGTTACTGGAAGTGAAAAACTGAAAGAATTGATGGTACAGGTCCAAATGGAATAGGTGGGTGGCCACCGATATCCACCTGGATCATTCCTCCCTCCTTAGGAAGCAATTGTATCCATTGTGTTAAGTTCCTCCATGAGGGGAAAATTCTACTGAACTTGGTATTGGATTTTTCCAGGATGTCGTGGACGTGTTGGCGGACGTGTTGGATGTAGATGTGCCGTTGGTGGGTAGATGTTGAAGGATCTGGGAAAATTTATCCATCATTGCATTCCTCTATTTCTTGCTGCAGGGGCATTGGACAATAGCTAGCAATGTGAGAGAATTGTCCACATGTTGTGGCTAGAAGAGTTAGAAATTATTCTGGAATGTAATAGCAAGGTGTCAATACCTTAGTTGATTGTTGCACTTAGAGCAGTTAGAGTTAGTTCAGTAACTGTAGAAGTCGAATAGGTTAATTTAAATAAATGACTTTGTGTCTAACTAATGTAAATATGCTTGTCTGGATTCCTATGCGTGACTCAGACCCAAATCAGTCTAATTCGTTTCTATTGATAGAATGTAATTAGGCTTTTGTTTTATGTTAAGAATAAAATGGCCCTCGAGAGGGAACCAAAGAGTCATGTAATGAATTATAAATTGTAACCCCTGATATAGTGTAAAAGGGGGGGATTTAGTAGTGAAATACTGACTTGAGAAGAATTGTTCTCGGTTGGATAAAATCCAGGCTTATTGTCTATCTATGTGTGTTATTGGAACTTTCTCGAATAACTCATTCTTTCGAATTGAGAACTCTATGCATAGATTGAATAAGAACCAATACTATGTTAAAACTCCTTTGTCTCTCTCTGTCTACCTTTGAGTTAATATTATCGGTGATTACCCTGTATAGAGGTATGTAGAAGGTTGAGTAGTGGCTCTGTTGGAAGAGCGAAACCATGTCCTGTGTGTGTGTGAATTGAGCGAACGAAGCTTGAGTGGAAGGGTCGACTCCGTGTATTGAGGTTCATGGAATAATAAACCTTTGTTTACCGAAGTGAGGCATTATTTTGTTGTTTAATTGGGTGATAAGGTGGATTGAAGAAATAAGTTAAGTTCGCATGGAATTTTGAGCCAACACTGTTCAAATACCAGAAGTGGTTTTTGGAAACAATACTGCCCATTTTTCACCGCTTTTGGGTTCGGGGCGAAACCACGACAAAAAAATGCGATCCAATACTTTTTGGACACATCACCCGGAGAATACCGCCCATATCACGCAAATTTTAAGTGTTAAGTCTTAGCCGTGGAAAAAACGCGATATGCATCAGGTCTGTTCGATCTGAAGGCCAATAGATCTGACGGCAATCGCATAATAAGTTGCATGGGAGATAAGGTAAGGTATGGCCCAATGGTTTTGCAATAGTAATGTTTATTAAATTTATGAAAATTCGAATATTAGCAGTGTGGGCCCAAAGGAATAAAGGCGTTGGTCAGTATTTGTGGCGGAAGTCATGGGTTTAATGTATTAAGGTTTTGTTCTAAGCCGAGGTTGGTTATTTTTTAAAAGAGTCGGACATTTTATTTATAAGAGCTAAAAAAGGGAGAGATAGTCTCAGCACGTTATTTAAAAGAACCAAAGGTCCTATTGTTTGGCTGTGGGTATAATGTTAGACTATTGTATTTCATTTAATTGAAATTATGAAAACTGTGAAGACTCCCTTAGTTAATGGAAAGACAAAAAAAAAGAGAGACCAGCTCTCCTTAACGCCTGTACTCCATTTTAGCTATCATTTGTGGTATCAGAGCAGATTTTAAGACATTTTGCAGAGACTGAACCGACTTCCAAAGCCAACAGAAGAATTCTAGCATGGTTGTCCGAGTTTCCAGAGGTGCTGCTGGTAGAAGAAGAGGCAGGCCAGTTGCCAATGCAGAAGTATTAGAGACCTTGCAACGGGTCCAAGCTAGATTGGAAGTAATGGAATTGGGACTCCCAAGAGACCTTGAGGATGTCAGTTAACCTGAAACTGAAGAAGAAGTAGGAGAGAACATTGAGATTCCTCCTAAGTTGAGACTCTTTAAGTCTATTCTAGGGTCTACATTCAAGCCAAAACTTGAAGTGCCAAGTTTTGCAGGAGGATTGAATCCAGAAGAACTGATAGAATAGATCAATGAGATGAACAAATGTTTTGATTATGAAGAGATGGGTGAAGACAAAAAATTCAATTTTGCAGTGACAAAGTTGAAGGGACATGCAACACTTTGGTGGGATGTAGTGCAAGAAGAGAGAAGGAGAGCTGGTAAACAACCAATCAAGAGTTGGACCAGAATGGTGGCAAAACTGAGAGGTAAGTTCTTGCCTAGTGATTATCAGCTTACATTGTTTAGACAAATGCAGAACCTGAAATAGAGATTGCTGACAGTGAAAGAATACACTGAAGATTTTTATAGAGTAAGTATAAGAGTTGGACAATTCCAAGACACAGCAGAGAAGGTTGCCAGGTATGTGAATGGTCTCAAGTTGGAGACCCAAGATGAGATAGGTATTCTGTCTCCCAAGACAGTAGAAGAGGCTTATCAAATGGCCTTGAAAGTTGAAGAGAAACTCCTAAGAAAGCAGTCTGCCAAAGGAAGAGGTACTTTTCGAGGAAAGGGAAGTCAGGGTGGTAGAGGAAGGTCTATAGCACCAAAGGATGGAGCTAGCAGTAGCTCACCTCATAATGCATCCACAGAGGGTGATGCAAGGGGAAGAAGGAGTTCCTATAGAGGAAGAGGAGGCAGAAATAGAGGGAGAGAAGTGAGGTGTTACAGATGTCACCAAGTGGGACATAAACACTATGAATGCCCAGAGAATGTGGGCATAGGCTAGAGAAATGCAATTGTTGCTCAGGCTAGAGAAGAGGCAGCAAGGCTGTCTGAAACTGAAGAGGAAATTCTTCCAGAGAAGAGAGAATATTTGGTGGTCAATAAGGTCCTGTTGAAGCAAGCAAAAGAAGTTGTTGAACCAGCACAGAGGAATAATTTGTCCAGGAGTGTGTGCAAAGTCCAAAGGAAATGATGTCAGTTGGCCATTGATAGTGGCAGCATAGATAATTTGGTCTCTACAAAGGTGATAGAGAAACTAAATTTGAAGACAAGGGAACATCCAACACCCTACAAGGTGTCATGGCTTCATAAAGGGCACCAGCTGATTGTGAAGGAGCAATGTGAAATAGAGTTGCAGATGGGTAGCTACAAAGACAAGGTCATGTGTGATGTGATGCCTATGGATGTGTGTCACATACTGTTGGGCACACCTTGGCAGTATGACAGAGCAACTGTACATGATGGTAAGAATAACACTTACAAGTTCTTCAAGGATGGAGTGCATAACACATTGATACCTATGGAGGAAGGAGAACCATCAAGCAGAAAGTTTGATCCAAAGACTTTCTTGCTGAGTGGGAAGGAGTACTTACAGCAGATTGAAGAAGAAGAGGTAAATTTTTCCTTAGTTTGCAAACCTAAAGTAGTACTTACTTCCACAAAAATTTCTGATTTTCCTATTGAAATTCAAGAAGTGTTGGACAATTATTGTGATATTATTGTGGATGATTTGCCTAATGAATTGCCACCTGTAAGAAAAATCAGCCATCAAATAGATTTGATTCCAGGATCAAATTTTCCAAACAAAGCAGCCTACAAAATGACTCCCACAGAGAATGAAGAAATCAGGAAGCAAGTGCAAGAATTGGTTGACAAATAATCCAAATCTTGGGGGGAGGCCCCCAAGATCTAAAAAAAAATGAAATGGATGTGACCAGATCTGCAAAATTAGAATGCCAGAAAAAAAATGAGAGAACATGAAGAAAATAAAACCACAAAGAAACTTTTTTTATTAAAACAGAGAATAACTATAGAAGCTACATTGTGGCGGACAATCTGTCCTTTTACAAACTGAGGCTTGATATTTATAGCCTTTTTGAGTTACAATACCATGTGTAGATACCATGGGCCAATACCATGGGTAGATACCATTTACAATACCATGGGTAAATCCCATGTGTGGATAAATACCATGGGTGGATACATACCATGGGTAACTTACAATACCATGGGTGAATAAATATCATGGGTGTATGAATACCATGAGTCGATGCCATTTACAATACCATGGGTGGATGGATTACATGGGTAGGTGAATACCATGGGTTGATGCCATTTTCCATTCGGATAATTCCTCCCTTCTTAAGAAGCAATGGTCCCCATTGTGTGAAGTTCCCTCCTGATAATCCTTTTTTGAATATGAAGAGCCACTGAAGAGAAGGGTTTTGTGTAGTTAACCCATAACCGTGATGAACGAAGATCCGAGGATAGAGACACCCTGTAATGCTTGTGACCAACTGTGATATTGATAGTGTGCGGCCTTGCAAATGGACTTCGATGAAGTTTGGGTTTGTGGATGAACCAAAACCATGACAAACAAAGATCCAAGGATAGAGATACCCTGTAATGCTTATGACCAACTGTGTTACTAACAGTGTGCGGCCTAGCAAATGGACTTCGATGAAAGTGATTTTGTGCGGTTGACCCATAACTGTGATGCTGATTGTTGATGAAGTAGCAGGTGCCTACATAGCTTGGGGTGGGAGGGCATGTCTCCAAATAACCCAAGCCGAACGCTGCTATGATGAAACTGATGAATGTGAAGCAGGTCTGCAAAATTAGAATGCCAGAAAAAAATGAGAGAACACAAAGTAAATAAAACCACAAAGAAACTTTTTTTATTAAAACAGAGAATAACTGTAGAAGCTACATTATGGCGGACAATCTGTCCTTTTACAAACTGAGGCTTGATATTTATAGCCTTTTTGAGTTACAATACCATGTGTAGATACCATAGGCCAATACCATGGGTAGATACCATTTACAATACCATGGGTAAATCCCATGGGTGGATACATACCATGGGTAACTTACAATACCATGGGCGAATAAATATCATGGGTGGATGAATACCATGAGTCGATGCCATTTACAATACCATGGGTAAATTCCTTGGGTGGATGGATAACATGGGTAGATGAATACCATGGGTTGATGCCATTTTCCATTCGGATCAACAAAGGTCTAATCAGAGAAAGCTTGAGTCCATGTGCAGTGCCTGTAGTGCTGAGCCCGAAGAAAGATGGAGGTTGGAGAATGTGCACTGATTCAAGGGCCATCAACAAGATAACAATAAAGTATAGATGTCCTTTACCTAGAATTGAAGATTTAATGGACTGTTTGAGTGGGGAAAAATATTTTTCAAAATTGGATTTGAAAAGTGGATATCATAAGATTAGGATAAAGGAGGGTGATGAATGGAAAACAACCTTTAAAACAAATGAAGGATTGTATGAGTCATTGGTAATGCCTTTTGGGTTATCAAATGTACCTAGTACTTTTATGAGGCTCATGAATGAAGTGTTAAAGGAATTTATTGGTAAATTTGTAATATTATATCTGGATGACATATTGGTTTTCAGCAAAACAAAGGAAGAACATTTAAGGCATCTTAATTATGTCTTGAAGAAGTTACATTAGGAGAAGTTGCTGATAAATTTGAAGAATTGTTCATTCATGAAAGAGAAGCTGGTATATTTGGGTTTTGTTGTTTCTGCTGAAGGACTGAAGATGGATCTAGAAAAGGTCAAGGCAATTGTGGAGTGGCCTTCACCAAGAAGTGTTTTTGAGGTGAGAAGTTTCCATGGACTTGCCAGTTTTTACAAAAAATTCATAAGGAATTTCAGCAAGATTAATGCACCCATCATAGAAACAATAAAGAAGGACAAACAACCATTTAAATGGACTGCTGAAGCTGAAAGGAATTTTAAGCTTTTGAAACAGACGATAACTGAAAAGCCTATTCTAGTTTTGCCTGATTTTAACAAACCATTTCAAGTGAAGTTTGATGCCAGTGGAGAAGCTATTGGAGCTATGTTGAGTCAAGATGATAGGCTTGTAGCATATTTCAGTGAGAAGCTGAATGATACAAGAAGAAAGTATTCCTCTTATGAAAAATAATTTTATGCAATTGTGCGGGCATTGAAGAAGTGGAGGAATTATTTAATGTCTAAAGAATTTTTGCTTTATTCAGATAATCATGCTTTACAGTATATTATGCAGCAACCTAAGTTGAATCATAAACATGCCAAATGGATTGAATATCTCCAGAGTTTTAATTTTGTTTTGAAGCATATGAGTGGCCAAGCAAATAAGGTAGTTGATGCTTTGAGTAGGAGAAACATGCTTGTTCAAGAAAACCAATTTGAAGTGGTAGGATTTGATTTTCTTAAGGAACTTTATAAGACAGATTCAGATTCCAAAGAAGCATTTGAAGCATGTTGTAACCTTGTTTTGACATATAGAAGCCAGTGGTTGGATTATTTCTTGCAGGAGGACTTATTGCTTAGAAGAAACCAATTGTGTGTACCAAAATGTTCCATGAGGGAGAATTTAATCAAGGAGAAGCATAGTGGTGGAATTGATGGACACTTTGGTACTGATAAAACATATGAGCAGCTGAGTCATTTTTATTATTAGCCAAGGATGAGAACTGAAGTGAAATTTTTTGTGAAGAATTGCAAAATTTGTCAATATGCAAAAGGGAGAAGCCAAAATGTAGGATTTTACATTCCATTGCATATTCCAGACGGGCCTTGGGATATGGTGAGTATGGATTTTGTTTTGGGATTTCCCAAGAAACAGAGAGGGAATGATGCAATCTTTGTTGTAGTTGACAGATTTTCCAAGATGGCACATTTTATTCCATGTTATAAAACCAGTGATGCTACTCATGTTGCTAACTTGTTTTTCAAAGAAGTTGTTATACTGCATGGGTTGCCCAAGAGTATTGTTTCTGACAGAGACACTAGATTTGTTGGCCATTTTTGGAGGAAATTGTGGAAGAAGCTTGGTACCAATCTGAGCTTCAGCTCAGCTTATGATCCTCAGACTGATGGAAAAACTGAGGTAGTAAATAGAAGTCTAGGAAATCTTTTGAGAAGTCTTGCAGGAGAGCATCCCAAACAGTGGGACCATATTTTTCCACAAGAAGAATATGCATACAATGATTCACCAAACAGAAATACAGGACATAGCCCATTCCATATTGTCTATGGAATGCACCCCAGAGGAATATCTGAACTGAGAAACTTGGGAAAAGGAGAAATGAGGAGTGCTGATGGAGTAGAATTTGCTTCAGAGATCCAAGCCATACATGAGTAGGTAAAGCAACAGCTACAAGGAAACAACATGAAATACAAAGACATAGTAGATTTGAGTAGAAGAGAAATCAATTTTGAAGTTGGAGATTTGGTTTTGGCACACTTGAGGAAGGAAAGATTCCCAAAGAAACAGTATAACAAATTGAAGTTCAAGAAGATTGGGCCATGCAAGATACTAAGAAAATTTTCTGCTAATGCTTATGAAATTGAATTGCCTCCTGATGTTGGGATATATCCAATATTTAATGTTGCAAATTTGTACAGGTATGAAGATGGTGGCACGGATGAAGGACTAGCAGATAAAGAACAGATTGAGTGGGTAAAAAAGTTACCTCCAACACAACCATTATAGCCAGAGAAGATCTTGGACAAGAAGGTCTTCAAAAGGACTAGAGGAAAAGAGTATTTCTAGTATCTAATCAAGTGGAAGGACCAGCCAGATGAAGATGCTACTTGGATGACTGAAGTTATGTTGCAGAAGCTAGGCAGTTCTATGAAAGAGCTCATGGACAAGAGCCCATGAAGAAATTTTCCCTCAGGAGTTTGATGCAGGGGCATTGGACACTAGCCAGCAATGTGAGAGAATTGTCCACATGTTGTGGCTAGAAGAGTTTGAAATTATTCTAGAATGTAACAGCAAGGTGTCGATACCTTAGCTTACTATTGCACTTAGAGCTGTTAGAGTTAGTTCAGTAATTGTAGAAGTCGAATAGGTTCATTCATGTCAGTCTAATTGGTTTCTATTAATAGAATGTAATTAGGATTTTGTTTTATGTTAAGAGTAAAATGGCCCTCGAGAGGGAACCGAAGAGTCATGTAATGAATTATAAATTGTAACCCCTGATACAGTGTAAAAGGGGGGATTTGGCAGCGAAATACTGACTCGAGAAGCATTGTTCTTGGTTGAATAAAATCCAGGCTTATTCTCTATCTATGTGTGTTATTGGAACTTTCCCGAATAACTCATTCTTTCGAATTGAGAACTCTGTGCATAGATTGAATAAGGACCAATACTGTGTTAAATATCCTTTGTCTCTCTCTGTCTGTCTTTGAGTTAATATTCTCAGTGATTACCCTATATAGAGGTCTGTAGAAGGTTGAGTAGTGGCTCTGTTGGAAGAGCGAAACCATGTCCTTTGTGTGTGTGAATTGAGCAAACGAAGCTTGAGTGGAAGGGTCGACTTTGTGTATTGAGTGGAGCAGGATATGCCCTACTTATTCATGGAATAATAAACCTATATTTACCGAAGCGAGGCATTTTTTTGTTGTTTAATTGAGCGATAAGGTGGATTGAAGAAATAAGTTAAGTTCACGTAGAATTTCGAGCCAACACTGTTCAAATACAGGAAGTGGTTTTTGGAAACAATACTTCCCATTTCGCACCACTTTTGGGTCCGGGGCGAATCCATGACGAAAAAACGTGATCCAATACTTTTTGGACATGTCACGTAGAGAATACCACCCATATTGCGTAAATTTTAAGTGTTAAGGTTCAGCCGTGGAAAAAACGCAATATGCATCGGGTTTGTTTGATTTGAATGCCAATAGATCTGACGACAATCGCGTAATAAGTTGCATGGGAGATAAGGTGAGGTATGGCCCAGTGGTTTTGCAATAGTAATGTTTATTCAATTTATGAAAATTTGAATATTAGTTGTGTGGGCTCGAAGGAATAAAGGCGTTGGTCAGTATTTGTGGCGGAAGTCATGGGTTTAATGTATTAAGGTTTTGTTCTAAGCCGAGGTTGGTTATTGTTTAAAAGATTCAGACATTTATTTATAAGAGATAAAAAAGGGAGATATAGTCTCGGCGTGTTATTTAAAAGAACCAAAGGTCCTATTGTTTGGCTGCGAGTATAATGTTAGACTATTGTATTTCATTTAATTGAAATTATTAAAATTGTGAAGACTCCCTTAGTTAATGGAAAGACAAAAAAAAGAGAGACTAGCTCTCCTTAACGCCTGTACTCCATTTTAGCTATCATTTCTCGAGGGCCTCCTCGAGCAAGATTTTGATAGAATCTCCCACTCCCTCGTCTTTCTTTCCTTCCACCGCGGGGGATTGTCGGGGTTTGCAAGGCTAATCTTGCAACGGTTCAACCAGATCGAGCCCGAACTCCTTATACCCTAACTACATTGGGGACATGCAAAGAAAAACAGAGAAAGAGCAGACCCGCTCTGATACCATTGATTCAGATTTATGCAGGAATGAAAAAAAATACACATATAACCATAAACACAAAGATGCAGTGGAAATAATGCTTCCTTTTATAAAATAAAATTACTGAAATATGCTGACAGACAGGGCGCTGGTAGCTTATCTCTGAGAAGAGATGTGGTTGCTACAAGCCTCTGAACTATGTTACAATATAGACATAATAGAAATAAACAGCTAGGGTGCTGGTAGGTGTATCTCTAAGAAGAGATGTGACAACTACAAGCTCGTGAACTGTGTTGCAATGAGACATAATGGAGATGAGTGGGTGAGGGCACTGGTAGCATATCTTTGAGAAGAGATGTGACGGCTCCAAGCCCCTCCACTATGTTACAATGAGGCTCGAAGGCCTTTTTATTGTTGAGAAACAATGTAAAACCTGAAACGTCCAAAAACCTAACCCTAGGAGATGAAGCGCCAAAATTGTGGGTCTCGTTTGGGTAAATTGTTGTTTCAACTTCCCTGGGACGTAACTTTGGCATCCGATCTCCTTTTGACACGCTCAATAGCTCGTTAGAAATATATATCTGAGGAATAAAAATTTCAAGTGAGTAACATTGGTTTATGCCCCATTTTTCTCCTAGTTTTTCCAAAAAACTTCATTTAGGGCCTCAAAATGGCTCTGTAAGTTCAAGACCCGAAAAACTGCTAAAAATAGTAAGGTCTGTTAAAGCTGAAAAATTGAAATAACTGATGGTGGGGGTCAAATGGAATTGGTGGGTGGCCACCAATATCCACCTGGATTATTATCGCCCCAAAAAGGCTCCGGGAGTGCAAGACCCGAAAACCTGCTAAAAATAGTAAGCTGTTGGAAGTGAAAAACTGAAAGAATTGATGGTGCGGGTCCAAATGGAATAGGTGGGTGGCCACCGATATCCACCTGGATCAAGTTCTTCATGTATTAATGTATAGGGTCATTTGAGGCTTTTTTTTTCCTAGCTTGAGTTTCTTTTCCTCAAGATCTTGTACTCATTTTCTGTTATGATATCTAATAAAATGGCTCTTTGATTTGCTCATGTTTTGATGTATTGATATTTTACTACATTTTCCAGTTTTATGTTCAATATTCATGTTTTTCCTAATTTAGAATATTACAGTGATGGATTATGCTTTTCATGATATTAAGCATATCATGCAACCATATTTGGATGATATCCCTACTCATTCTAAGCATCAAGTTGACCACCCACTAAATTTACGGGCCATTTTTCTTTGTTATCGACATTACAACATTCAACTTAACTCATAGAAATGTGTGTTATGTATTTGTTTTTTTTTTACTCCTTGGTTTTTTTATTTTGAAACAAGGAATTCTTATTGATCCTCTGAAAGTCCAGGTAATTTTTGATTTGCCTGCGCCTTCTACCTTCATTCAGTTACAAAGACTCCAAGGGAAAGCTAACTTCCTGAGGAGTTTTGTCCCTGACTATGACGATATGAAAAAAGGATTTACTCACTTACTGAAAATTGGATTCCCTTCCATTGGGATGACAGTGCACAAAAATCATTTGATGCCTTGAAATATGTACTCATTCGTGCATCTCTATTATATCCCCCTGATTATTGGCGTGACTATTTCCTGTATCTAGCTTCCTCCATCTCTACTATAGCCATGGTTTTGGTCCAGGAAGACGATATCGGGACTAAACATCCCATTTTATTATCTCATTCAAAACCTCAAAAAAATCGAGATTCGATATACTCATTTTGGCTTTGACGGTCGTTCAAGCCGTCCAGATATTTAGCCATTACATCTTGCTTCGGAAAATTATGGTAGTTTCATATTGCAACCTTATGAGATATATACTCTCACATCAATTGTTGGGGGGAAAGTACTCTAAGTGGATTGTTATTCTCCAAGATTTTGACTTGGAATTCATCAAATCCAAGTCAAATAATTCCCTAGTTTTAATCGAACTAATGTTTGATCTTATGTCCCTTGATGCAGAATCTATGTCTAAATATTATGTTAGCACTCCACCGGATCTCCGAATGCTAAGAAGGAGACCAGCAAAGGTAACCACAGACTTTTTTGACCTAGAAGCAATCCCTACCAGGATGGAGAGGGCTCTCTCCATGATATCATAGCCAAATTGTCTAGATAATGAATATTTTAGTCTAGGTATAGTAGGCTCTAGGGTTTGATTGATTTGGATTTGGTGCTGGATTGTAAATTAGGTCTAGTAAAAACTAGGTTAGGGCACTGAAAAACAAACTTGAAGAGGTGTGATGGGGCAATATAGGGACACAATTTATCACTTTTAGGTATCTTGGTGAGTGTGAGAGACTACTAGGGTTTTCAAAAAGAGAATGGAAATCATGAATTCTTTTATATCAGAAGAAAGTGAAACATAATTGTGATAATTTCTCCAAAACAGAGCATAAAAATAATGAATTATGCTTATCAACTTAGAAATCAATCACATTAAGATATGGAAATGAATATGGAAGGCATAATACATTCAAACATATGAAAACATAAGAGGTAACACTTATAAAAGACATACCATAAGAATCCCACCACAATAGTTGCAACTCTTTTTATTAGTTCTTGCCAAAAATGACTGAATACACTAGTGTAAAAAGATCGATTCTATAGCATCCAACCCTTTCAATGAAAAAGGAAATGAAATAGATAGACCAAAACAGACTTCTCCCACTCTCAAGGGCCGAATCCATGACTTGTGGAGTTGTTCCCAAAAATCGTCAACTAGAATCCTAATGACTAGGGAGGTCAACAAACTCTCCCTTTTTTTGGTGAAATTGATTCACTTGACCCCAAAATACAAATTTACTTGATCTATATACCTCTAGTAACTATAATAGACATAATTACATTTGATTTACACATTTACATCAACAAAATTTAATGAAATTCATCAACCAACTGAGAAAAACTAGAATTTCTGAAGATAACAGGAAACTGGAAAAAGCGCAGCGTGAGTGCAAAAAGTGCAGCATGCCCATGTGAAAAGCATGGCGTGAGCGTCCAATTGAATTTTGAATGCCTTGCAGAAGTCAAAATTGAGCCCAAGATAGCTCATTGGAAAGTTGTTCCAATCTAGTTGTCAACAAGGTCTTGAAGCACTGAAAATGATGGAGTTAAGCTCCTAAAAAGAGAATTCTCCCAAGACTGGTCAAAAAGTGCAACGTGAGGCTAAAAACACTGGCAGAAAGGTGATTTGAGGTGGTTTTTGGGCTTTTCCACCTATCAAAATCTCAGATTTTGGAGTGCTAGTAGTCAAAATGTGATGTAGAGCCCACTATCTATCCAACCCAAGTGATTTTTCATCATTTAGAGGTTCCCAGAAAAAGCGCAGCGTCGCCCACGTTGTGCTTTTTGCAGGCTGACTGTACAAAAAGCTTGTAAAATTTGACCAAAATTCCCAAAATGCTAAAAAATTGCCCAAGAACTTTCAAAACTGTTGAATGAGGTCTTGATGATGAGTATCATGCTACCCAGGATGCATTAGCAAGAAATTCAATTTTACCCTTCTCCTTTTGGTTGATTAGGGTTTCCTTGAGCTTATCCTGTAATTGCTTAACCTTGACATTACAAATCTTGTTTCTTGTATGGTAGTGGTAAGCCATGTGTCTCAAAATTTGATTGTCCTTGTTGGCTTTGTGAAGGATCTTATCCAGGTGTATGTTTACTCTATCAAGCAAAAATTCCCTGTTTTCATTAATTTCCCTGGCAATCCTATCCATGGCAGGAACTTTACTTTATATCTTAAAAAGATAACCAAATGAGTCCAATTGTACCAATAAAGAAATGAAACCCACAATTTGTGAACCCTTCAAGATTTTCGCCTCTCATTTGATTTTCTTTTGCTCCATAGGGCCAAAGATATTAAAAAAATATGTACTTCAAGGATGTGCTTTAGAAAATTTACATATTAAAAGAATCGTTGCAATGTATATGCTTCAGAGTGTGTCCAACAAAACTTGGAAATCGCATCCAAGAAAACACAAATTCTTTCATCCTTCTAGCCACAAAAAATATGTCAGAATATTAGGTGTTTTTTTTTCAATCTTTGTGGTGGATTAGAGTCTATTTTATAGTATATGAGAGTTCCTTAATAGTGCTAGTTCGACTACCATGGAGGGATTATACTATTTGAATTCTATTTAATAATCATTTTAAAATATTTCTTTTGAAATTTCCTCCATGGGTTTGGCTTTAAAGGAAATAATTTTAACCCCTTCCTTTATCTTATGAAAAAGTACCATAATCTAACCAATAATGTGTTGCCACATCATCTCCTATTTTTGGATTTTTAACCATAAGTTAGGGTATTTACCTTTGATCATGGAGAGATTAAATTGTGCCTTAGACCAACCTATATTTTCACGCCACATCATTTCCCTTTTGGGGCTTTTGCACACAAGTTGGGTGCATCATCATTGACTAGGAAAATCCCACAAACCATGAGGGCTCTTATGGTATGCCATATACCATTTGAATTGTCTTGACGAGGAGAATATAATGACGATGATATTGAGATCAAATTAACTAATATTCATCCTCAAAAACCTCAAAAAATGTGGGGCCACTAGTGTTTCCAACCATCCTTCCATTGGAGGTTCCAACTAATGTAATCCAAACAAATATTAAGAGCACTCAATAATGGATGTTGGCATCAATGACAACACTATCCAAAAATCTCCCCCTTTGTCATTGATGGAAACACATACTCCTTTTGCGAGTAAAACTCCCTGTAATAAACAACCTTTTGCAAGAACAAATCCCTTCACCAATGTTTGTTGTAATAAACAACCTATCTCCCCCTAGCATACTACGCTTCATACAGATTTCCATAGTTGATTCTACCTATCAATATAGATCAACTTTTCCTACCAAAAATTCTACTCCATTGAAACTTCCCAAAATGCTTCTTCATATTTGTCAATTATCAACGCGTCAAAAATATATATCTTCAATAGAAAAATTTTGGCTACATAGACTCCCCCCTTTTTAATGTTTACATGGAGTCAACATGTTGAATTCTTCATAATAATGTGTGAACCAACTCTTCAGTCAGATCATCTGTTATGAAACCAGCTCACAAAATATAAGAAAAGATAGATCAATGACTTAAAAATTTTCCTCTTCGATGGGGCAACCTCCTTTACATTACCATAAATGAAAATTTTTTGGATGATACAAATGAAAAAACCTCCTATATATATATATATATATATATATATATATATATATATATATATATATATATATATATATATATATGAATATGATTCCAAGGGGTCACAATATAATCCTAGCCAACATAAAAATAACAATGTAAGGGAACAACAATAACAATAAGGGGGATACACTAACAATAACAATAAGGGGATACACTAGTATTATAGGGACCTAGCATGCCCCTCTCCTTCCAAAAATATTTGTCCTCAATGATTGAGTAGTTCTTGATGCTTCTATATAAAATTATCATCCTCCCAGGTCGAATATTAAGTGGGTAAGTTCTTCCACTTGATGAGATACTATGAAATTTATCGATTTCGTAGCTGTCGAGTTCTTGTTTTTGTGGCTACTTCAGGTTCCAATATGATTTTTCCTTCTTCATCAAGTTCTAGCAATATTGTTTGAACCAGGAGCTTGTCACCAGTTATTACAATATTTCACTTGATTGGCTGGTAATCAGACAACTTCATGTAACTGTTTCAAGCCAACTTGTAACTGAAGCTTAGCCTCTTCAGTCTGAGAGGGCTCTCTCAAAGGGGTTAATGATATTTGATAATGATGAAACTAGATGGATAAATCTACTTGGAAAATAAATTGATTGTGATGTATGTAGGTTGAAATGACTACAAGTCTGCAACCATTGGGCTTATGGAGTCAACAAATCAGTAGGTTCAGTGGAAGGGTCTCTTGACATGGAAATTGAGGCAAATAAGAGTTTTTAGAAAAGGTAAATCACACATGGAACATAGAATAACACAACCATTTCATCAATAAAGGAAGTCAGATCATACACCTATGAATTCTGAGTATTAAAGATGAAATCCACTGCAAGTAGTACACATAAAAATATAGATTATAGAAGCACTAAAAACTCCATGGGAATATCAAGTTTTTCAAGAAAAACTCTTATGTATTACTGATGTCAGACAAATTACATAAAGCTACAGTAGTGAAAAAAATATCCAACCCTTTACCAATTCGAATATCTTCGCTTTAATAGACCTTTTTACATGAGAGATAATCTACCTCTTGGCTAGATTCATCGAACTTTTCCTATGACACCTTGAATAACAATAAAACATGTGCTTTAATGAGAAAATGACAACTACACTCTAAAACTGTCCTTTTCCTAATAGGACTCAAACTACTACTTATTACATCAACTACCTTGTCCCTTAAAAAAGTTACATCTTTGACAAATAATGCTTCACATGTTCGAATAAGCTGCGATAGAACTCATCACTACTTGACATCTTAATCATTCTCCTCAACATATGGAAACAAACCCTATATTTTAGGAAAATAGGCCTTTATCTTCAACGAATTATTTAGCTGATGAGTTGTCTTCATTTCATGGTCGTCAAGTCATGGATGATTGCTGGAAATGTCCTTTGACTTGTTTAAAGTTTCCACTTGTCCAAAAATGCTCATAAACCTACTCAGAAACCTTCAAAACAGCTCGCTACGAAAGTATAGTAGTTTCGTAGTGTACTTTCGTAGCATACAAAAATGACCTTTGCCATCAGAATTTTTTCTTATTTTCTCTTGCATGGTCTTCATCATGTTCTAACACATCCTCCCTATAATTTCCCCTTCTTGAAAGCTACCAAAAGTGGTTTTATAAGAAAAAAGATACCTATAGGTGGTTTTGTATCGTTTTCCTGGCTTCAAGCCTAGGAAATGCTACTAAACTGTGCAAAACTGTGTAAATTCTAGATTTTTGCCTTGTTTCAAAAAGGTACCTTCCAGTTGTACAAATTTGATTTTGAACATGCCATTGAGCTTTCAAAACATAAACCAACTCAACCTAAAAGTCTTGAGGTGTTTCTTCTTCATTGATGATGAGTTGAGCTATGGGCTCCTCGACAACAATCATTTTTAGACCCTTCTTCTCCAACTCCTCATGGATCAATTATAACTGCTCTTGGAGGTCTTTGACTTGGTATTTCAACTTTATGTTACTATATTTCAAGTACAGGTTCATTCTTCTGACATGCTTCACCTCTTTCCTCAATGGCATAGTCCATTTGATTAATTGATGGGTATCATCTAAAGTCTTTGATACACTATCAACCTACTCTTCTCAAATCTCTTTCATTTTCTCAAACTGCACCTTCTGAATATTATGTTTCCTAGCCTCCTTCTTCATAATTTCTATTGCAAGATTAGCTAACCTCAATTTTTTTCAAGGACTTCCAACTCTATTTTTTCAATGACTTTCTCCTTTCCTTTCTTTTGCTTGCTAAATGGATCTTCTTTTGCAAGTGAAGATAAGTCAATGATAATTGGTGGTGGCCAGACAATGTCAGTGGCTGGATGAACTTATTTACTTCTTTCAAAAAGTTTTCTAGCATGTCTTGTCATGGGTTTCCTAGTTCGAAACATAAAACCTACATCCTCACCTTCAAACTCTAACTTCCTTGTTGATTTAGCTTTCTTGATCTTCTTTCTACCTTCATCTATATCCTCAACCTGTACTATATAAGTCTCTTCAATATCAATGGCATGTAGTATGTCTTCTAAATTTCCTTTAGCCACTGTTTGGCTCCTTGTAATCCTTATACTGCCATGCTTACTCACATTTGGCTCTTGTTTTGCAGGTTTACTCATTTTTTACTTTTGTTTTGTAGGTGAAACAGTAGGTGTATCAAGTTTCTGCAATTGCTCTGTTTCCATGACTACTGGTTCATATTTCTCTACCCCTACTAGTTCATTTTGTTTAGCCACTAAAGGTGATGGTATGCCTCTAGGTTTAGGATTTATTTTAGGGATAATTGCATCCACTTCAAAACCACTAACAAACAGGAAAGAGGACCAGTCTCTGTCGAGCCTTTTAACTCATATAAAACCAACAACTATTAAACCATGATGAAATAGTGAGGTTTCACTTCCTTCAGATTTTTCTTGAACTTTATCTACCATCTTTGCTAAAATTCTATGTAAATAAAAAGATATATCAAGAGATATCTTACCAACAAAGTGTAGAAGAAGATTGAAGTGGTAAGAATAGACTTTATGATATCTCCCTTCACAAGTGAATATTTCTAAATGATAATCAGTAGCTTTTAGAAATTATCCTTCATGCAACTCCTTGGAATGACATTTGTAAGATCTACCTCACTATTTTTTGGCTTGATAAATTCTTTACATTCCTGCATGTTGAATTTGTAACCTTTGAACCATTTTTCTTCTCCTTGGAATCCCTATAGCTACTGCAATAGTTTCTGGCATTATAGTGAGATTCAACATTCCCACTTTTGTAGCTATTCCATTGAAATTTAGGGCAAACTCTTTGGAAACCTATACATGGATTCCTTGCAGTCATTGGAAAAACTGAAAACATTTTGTTCTTCTGAAAACTTCTGCAGCTGTTGGGTCTTCATTTACCAGGTTCATATCTAATGGATCATATCTAAGACAATGGCCACCTTTATTTGTCTTCCTTTTTGCAGCCATGGTTCTTTAATGTCTTCTCTACCTTGCTTGATAATGTATTCCCTGCCTCGCTTGATTAGTGATACCTGTAAACCTTTGAAAATACCAGCCACAGCTTGGGCTCAGTGAAATAGCTCTCCAGAGCTCAATAATACGCATAGAGGGAATGGATAATGACAAATGACTTAATTTGGAAATATTTTGAAGTTCGATGACAACTCATGGCATAATCATGACTCATACATGCTTAAAATGGTGATGATGACTTCAGCCATGACCATTGTACCTTGATCTTTACCCTAACTGACTCAAATGGCATCTACCCTATCCCTTTCAATCATTTATTGACACCTAACAATTATTTTGACAAGACAGATAGGAAACCTTACTTTTGTAGCATACCTAGTGTATTTCTGGGTAGTTCCGCTATGCAAGTATTAGCAGTTTCGTAGTGAAAAGTGCATTTTCTCTGTGTATTTCGCTACGAAATGTGGATTCTTGGCCAAAATGACACTTTCAGTGCTATAACCTTGGGAAATGAAAAGTGTCAGAAAATTATGACTGATGTGACATCAAAGGATTTGAATGAGGTTGGGTTTAGACCTTAGGATAGGATAAATAAGAAAAATTAAAAATTTTCCTTGATCAAATAATGAAAAATTAATTCTATGACCCTACCTTCGACACATGAACCTCTATGACTTTGTCAAATTATGCTTCATTTTTTATGAGTGATAACATCACCTATAACCTTCTTTAAGCCTGAAACATGGAAAACTGGGTGCACTCGAGAAGATGCAGGAAGCTCCAATTTATATGCTATAGTACCAATATTTTGCAACAATTTGTAAGGACCATAATACTTTGGTGATAATTTATTATCCTTCTTAGCTTTCTTGAGGGAAATTTGTTTGTATGGTTCTAGTTGTAAAAATACTCGGTCGCCTACATCAAAACTTCTTTCGCTGTGATGTTGATCTTCTTATTGTTTCATTCGATTATGTGCCAAGGTGAGGTTATCCTTTAAGAGTTGGAGAACTAATTGTTGATGCTCGATGTGATCTTGCACTTCTTGAACCTTAGAATTTTCTCTTAAAGATGATGTGATCGAGGGGGGATGATATCCATAAAGTGCCATAAAATGGGGTCATTTTTTCTACAGCATGGAAGGAAGTGTTATACCATCATTCAACCACAGGTAACCACTTGACCCATTTTGTATGTTTACCATATACAAAGCAACGAAGATATCCTTCCAAACATTATTTCACTATCTGAGTTTTCCCATCAGATTGAGGTTGATATGATGAGCTATGAGCTAATTGAGTACCCAAAGAAGAAAATAATTCCGTCCAAAAATTTCTTGTTAAAATGGGATCTATGTGTTATGAATATAATTCATAACAAATAAATAAATATAATTCATAGCAAATAAATAAGTAAAAATAAATGTAAATATTAAATAATAAAAAGAAGTATTACGTTAAGTAGTCATTAAGTTAGTGAAAAGGCATGTCTAAAAGACATGCCCTATCATGAAAGGCCACCCGCCTAAGTGTATAAGCAGGGCCTCATTGTAACTTTCATCATCACTTGTACATTTTATATGTAATAAATTATTATTACAAAATACCTCTTGTGTATTTTTACATTAAAAGTCAACAAGCTATCAGTTGTGTTGTTTCAATGGTATCAGAGCCATGTCACACAATATAATATTGCAAGTCTTTGAACGTAGTTCACTGCACAATATGCCATCACGTGTACATCCGGAAGCCATTGAGAAATTTACAAAAATTCAAGAAAAGCTTCATCAATTATAAAAATCATGTGCAGAAGTTACAACATGTTTGAAGAAGAGTTATGCAGAAAACCATAATAAGGAAGATGATACTAACATTGAAGAAACGAAACAATGTGAAGCAGGAGAAGAAATTTTTTATCAGAATGATGATAATGGAGATGAAGATGTTGTAGAAAATGATCAAGATGATGATTCTGATGAAGATGATATAGATCAAGACGATGATCCAAATTAAGATGATATGGATGAGGACTATCTTGAGAAACAAGAAGATGAACAATATCATAACAATGAGGAAGATGTTGAAGAAGCCATTGATTATGATGAAGAGGAAAATGTGGTCTAAGAAAAAGAAGAATAAAATTATTTTGATGAAGAAACTAATATAAATATGGGAAACCTTGAAGAAAAGGTTATGTCAAATAGGGATTATGAGGGTGATGATGACGACCGTGATAATAAGGATGACAATGAGTACAATAATGAATCTGTTATCAATGTGGATCGATGGGAATTATTACGTGAAAATATAGAAAAAATGATTAAGCAATATTTCGAGGAATACCAGAAAACCATGCCATTCCTTGTCCTGGCATTCTCTAATGAGAATACAAGGAAAAAACTCAAGGATGCCTTTTAGGTGAATCATATTCCCAGCCTTGTTTTTTGGATAAAGATGGTGAAATTATAAACCTTTATGGCGTGGATATTTTTGAAGGATTCGATGTCAAGGGCTATCCAATGATTGCAAAGAGAATTTTTGAGGTCCATATACCATCATCATTAGAGCTTTATGGTGTGTAGAAAAAACCTCTTCCTCAAACATGGGTGGTGGTATATCATTCTAAAAACATAGGAATAGTTGTGATTGACAAGAAAATTCAATTTCCTAATCCCAATAAGAATTCTTCTTTTGACACAGTTCAAGCAAGTACTAAGTTTTGTGACAAGTACTTGTTTAAATAATTAGCACGAAGGGATCCTTTGAAAATATTAATTATCCTTGAAAAATATATTGTTCAAGTCATTGCAAAGGATATTCCACTTACTGGAGATAGGATGATAAATGGTCGTGCACTTGAAAACGAGCATGAAATTGTTATGGATTCCTTTTTAGCACAATCTAATCCAATTGAGGTGGAGAGAGTTGAAACCTTTGAATCTCGAAAAGGATGCTCATGAAAATGTAGACCTAGAAAGGAATTTAAAAAAAAAACAAAACATGCATTGGGACCAATTCAGAACCATGATTGCAGCCAAGGTTGTCACAACCAGTGCATCGGTCTTTATAGTGGAACCGAAAATGGCCATGCTAATAGAGAGGTTAATATGGAGAGGGCCAATTAAATCAAAATTACAAGTGGTTTTATATGGCCTTAGAAATATTGAGCCTGTGGAGGGTGACAGTATGGAGCGAAGACAATTGAAACTAGGTTTAGCCATTTTATTATAAGAGAAATTCGAATGTGTGCATGATATCACGGTGTTCGATCTAGAGTTAATTGAAGCAAACCGAATGGATATAAATGCATTGGACTGTAAATTTCTGTATTTTGACGAGAACATATGGTGTAGAGTAGAAAGACCAATGTTATTTTTCATGCATCATTGCCCGCATATTTATCACAATTACTGTATCGTTCATTGGCTCACAGCATGCTACAGTGGTACCCAAAACATAATATGTCCTACTTGTAGACAATCAATCTATTCTCGTCTGCAATATTTCACACTAAATTTATTGAATGATCCCGTAGAAGTGCACAATGATGACAGACCCCAGGGGAAACGTAAAATTGTATTTGAACAAGTACACGATGCTAATGATTGCATAGTCATCAAGGAATTTCTTGAAATTGTCTTTGATGATGACAGGATTGGGGATGAGGTGGAGGACACTGCATTTCTACACAAGTCCCGCTGCTTGTCGTATCTCCACCACTACCCACTGCTGATCGACGACTTCATTGAAGCTTCAGTAAATGAAAAGTTTTGCGGCCATGTGCGTGGTAGGGTCACACTGTTTGTGATACGTCACACACTTTGAGAGTAATTTGATATTCAGCTATGACTATATTATAAATACCATAAGATTATAATATAATAATAAATTAATTAATTAAGTATATAAATTAACTAATTAATTCAATTTAAAAAAATGTAATAATAATGATATGTAAATAATAATAATAATAATAATTAAAATATATATATATAATAAAAAATAAAAAATAAAAAATAAAATCGATAACCCTAAATTCAAGACAATACCAACCGCAAAATTTATAAAAAAAAGTACCAGTGACGTCAAGTTACATATGTCTCAATCAGAAGCACAAGATGAAGGAAATACGATATGAAATAGATATGAAATAGGACTGAATATTTGCCAAAGTGAATTGATTGTTAACTTGATCGCTTAGTGTGGAAGACTGAAGGAAATCAATTGATTTTACGACTTAATCCATAACTTAAGAAGCACAATTAAACATGAATTCACAACAAAGAAAAGAGATAGAAGACAAAAAACATTGATTACGGAGTTTGTCCCTGGTGGACTATGTCTTCGGGTCCGCTTTCAAGACGGGAGTCTGTTTGATTAAGGAATGATCCAAGGAAGTATTTACATAGAAATTAACCAGACTAAACGTGCTCATAGGAACCTTTGGTCTTTGTCAATAGAAATCTCTCCCTCCTAGATTTCCAATGCCTCTCTCGGCACCCAATTCCATCTCTGGATGACCAAGATATGCCTAAAAGAAAACTGCCTCCTCTCTTCACAAAATTCTGAACAAGGCTCAAACGCAATCTCCCCCTCATCCATGGAGAAATGGTGTAATTTATAATGCAAGTTAGGTTTAGGTCGAATCCCTTGGGCCAAAAATGGTATATTGTTTTGCATTTGGTGGATTGGATGTGCTCTCGATGCAATAATGTTCCAACACCTAGGATAAGGTTACATGGTGGTTAAAATAACATAGCACGGATAACCATTTAAAAACCAAAAATAAACTTTAGGCTAAAATAAGCCCGACAGTTCTGCAAATGATGGCACGGAGGAACAGTTGGCTTGTGACAGGTTCTCCTTCCCTTGTCGTCTAGTGGTGGACTGCCACATCACTGTTTAGGATAGGCAGTTTCAGGCGGTCGACTGTCCCTGTGACAGCTGCTCTGTTCCCAACGGTCAGGGCTTAAACTACGCATTAACATTCCGACTGTTCACATGTCACCTGCGGTCTCCTTCTGCACGGTCAAACTCCTATGTGGTTAGAATAATATACAATATGGTTTATTACATATTTTTTAAATTGGATGGTATGCGCTAGGTTTAGAAATTTAGGTTTACATACCATGAAGTCTTGCCACTTAGGTCCTTTTACTGTACACCATGACATTTTCATATTAGCTTAGGTTCACCATATAGTTTAAAACTTAGTATTTTTAACCATAGGTTTAATACACCTTTGACACATCATTTGAATGCAAAACTTGCACCATGAACCAATTGAATATTTCCTTCTCATCCGAATCACTGAATAACTAAAGGCTATACTGGACTTCCTTGACGATCTCAGACTATGCAAGATCCTCTTAGATCAATCCTATCCACTTGAAATCTTTTGGACCAAGAAAAGTTTGATTTAAGCAGACATGAGGTGAGGGTACATGTCCCTCAATCTTCTAATATCCATTCACCTCACCTTGCTTGGGTTCATGCCTTTGAGTCCCACTCGAAGATATCCAACATCTCCATGCCATGAAGTGTGAACCTTCCAGTCTAAGATGGTATCTTCTTGCAACTCATTCATATACTCAGGTGAAAAATCATCAACTGTAGGGATATTTGTATCTTCCTCTAGATCAATGATCATCAAAGGTTCATACAAATTCACATTTTCTACATTTAAAACTAAATAAATACACATGTAAGGAGGTAAATCTAACCGGAATGCATTTTTTCCAATATTTTCCATAATCTTGAAAGGACCATACCTGATGGGTTTCATTTTCTTACCTCCCCCTTTCAATATATCTTTATTGATATACAACCATGCCTGATCATCGACCTAAAAATGATGATCCATTCGATGCTTTTCGTGGTGCATTTTGTACTTGGCCTGACTCTTCTCTAACTGATCCTACATTGTTTCATGTATCTAATGTATCCGTTGAATGAAATTAACTGGTTTATTTTTGTCTTCATGCCCATCCACTTTATCTCCTTCACCAAACATGAAATCCATTGGTGGCTTTGGTAGATACCTGAAACCTATTTCAAATGGCGATCACTTAGGCGAAGAATGTAAGGCTCGATTGTAAGCATGCTGCACATAAGGTAAAGATTCATCCCACAACTTAGGATGTCTGTTGCAGTAACCTCTGATAATATGTATCACTGTCCTATTTACCACTTACGTCTGCTCGTCGGTCTGTGGATGAAAAGTTGTGCTCTTCTTCAACTTTGTGTCCATGTGTCCCCACAGAGTGGACAAAAACTCTCATACAAAGCAAGTGTCTCAGTTGGAAATGATGGAAGTAAGTAACCCAAAATGAACCCATACATGTTGGAAGAACATTTGTGTAGTCTCTTCAGCAGTCACTTAATTTTTGCATGGAATAAGAATGCACATATTCTTGAAACGATCAACCATGAAATACATGTAATCATGCCCTCTCCTGAACATAGGAAGTCCTCCAAAAAATTCCATGGATATGTTGTCCCATGGTCACGAAGGAAATGGAAGTGGCATATACAAACCAATCTTTCGATTGCTTGGCTTGATTTTCAAACACATAACACAACCTTTAATGTACTTAATAATTGTTTCATACATACGAGGCCAATAACAATACCTTTGAATTTGCGCCATTATCTTGCTTACACCAAAATGTTTTGAAATGTAAGAAGAGTGTGCTTCCCGAATAACATGCGCCCTTTCTGTCTGTGGTATGCACAACTTACCCAGATGATATAACAACCTGTCATGAACTTGAAAATTGAATTCTTCCACCTAAGTACCATGAGTTAGTTATTCATAAATATCTTTGAAATCACCATCTGTACTATATTGTTCTAAATAACTTTCAAGTTTTAAATAACTATTCTACAACACTACTGAAGCATTCAAAGATGGTCTAGACAACATATAAGCTACTTTGTTTGTTACACCTTTCTTGTACTTAATTACTAAGTGAAATTGTTGAAGAAATCCCATCCATCTGAAATGGCGATATTGTTGCAACTTAGTTTGATACTGAAGGTCTTGAAGCAGCTGGTGATCTATGTGAATCACTGTTTCCTTACCCATTAAGTAGTGTTTCCATTTCTTAACACTTTCAACCAAAGCAAACAATTCTTTATCATATGTTGGATAATTTGCAACTGCCTTAGAAAAAGTTCCTGAATAAAAACAAATAGGTTTCCCTTTTTGAGGTAAGACTAAACCCGTTACATAACCACTAGCATCTGTTTCAATTTTGAATGGCTATTGAATGTTTGGTAAAGCTAAGATTGGTGTTATAACATTTTTTTGCTTAAATGTATCAAAATATTTTTGTTGTTTCCCTCCCCACTGAAAGAAAACTTTAGAACCTGTTAGAGCATGTAACAATGATGAAATCAAAGAAAACTGAGAAAATTTTTTTCTCCAATATTGAACTGCACCTAAGAAACTCCTAACTTCAGTCACATTATGTGGTCTTGGCCACTTAACAATCACATTGATTTTAGCTGGATCTATTTTCAAATGACCATCTCCAGCTATGTAACCAAGATAAATAAATGAATTTTTCCCAAAATCACATTTGGACAGTTTAAGGTACAATTTTTCCCTTTGCAACACTTCAAAGACCTGTTTAACATGCCTAACAAGCTCTTTCATACTGGAACTGAAAATCATGATATCATCTAAGTAGATTATGACAAATTTATCAATGTATGGATGAAATACATCATTCATAACCCACATGAAATTTTTTGGAGCATTACACAAACCAAAAGGCATCACTAACCATTCAAATATCCCCTCCCTAGTTTTAAATGTTGTTTTCCAGATGTCATTTTCTGCAATGTGAATTTGATGATGCCCACTATGCAAATCCAAATTAGTGAAATGGACAACATTTTTCAACTGGTCAAGTAAATCATCTATCCTGGGAAGAGGATACATGTTCTTGATTGTTAATTTTTTGAAGGCCTTAAAGACGACACACATTCTCCATGTCCCGTCTTTCTTAGGAACCAAAATTATTGGTGAACCACATGGAGATGAACTAGGTCAAATGAATCCTTTTTCAACCAGCTCTTGGATTTTTTTCTTTATTTCTTCATTCTCCATGACTAACATGTGATACATTTTGATATTAGGAAGTGGGGCATCAGACATTATTGAGATTCAACAAGAAGATCCTAGTGAAAATTATGCACCTACACTAGGATGGAGCCCCAGGCTCTTTTTAGGTGGAGGTCCATTTATAGATGCATGAGAAAATTCTATTTATAGATAATATCTATTTATAGATGGTTGAGAAAATTATTTTTATAGATGATGGTCTATTTATAGATGTATGTTTGAGTTCCATTTACAGATCGCATGTCTATTTATAGATGCATGTCGACTATTATTATCCCTTAATAATAGTTGGACAATAAACAATAATCTATTCTCAATGAGCACTTGGAAATAGTTAACTGATGTGGAAAATGAGTTAGCTATAGGAAATTCGAGTTCAAAGGTTGGTTGGTGGGACATGCAAGTGGACTTAGTTGTAACTGAGTGATTTGAAGTTGTAAAAGAGTTGGATGTGTAGTTATGTGAGTTGTAAAGTAGTTTAACTCAGTTAAGTGAATTGAACTCAGTTGTGCTAGTTGTAACTGAAGATACACTAGTGAGAGATTAGTGAATTAATTATCAATTAATTCACAATTAGTGGTCTCACATGCAACTAAAGATTTACTATTGTTAACTGCATGCATGTCAGATCCAGTGGATACCCAGTTGAGATGTAGGTGAAGGGGATGGTTTGACTATCAGTTGTGACATTAGTGGGTGCACTCATTCAACCACACGCACATTGGAGATACCAATGATGATTGTGAAATCAAGGCAAGAAGGATTCCATTCATTCAGGAATTGCTATTAGCCGAGATTGCGCAGTGGAGGCAGGCTGTCTAGAGGCAATAAATTGGCACATGAATTTTCCAATTTTTGTATTACAGTGTGAGACGATTGTATATTATACTGAGAGCTCTTGGATTGGAGCTTTGTATGAGATTGTTTCATGATCCATGATATATACATAACATTTGATAGTGGGGTTTTTAGCTTTATGCTTTCCCGGTAAAAACATCTGCATTATGTGTGAATGATATTTGTTCTTAATATTGCAATTGGTGATCGTGTTTTAAATTCTACAAGATTTTTTGTAAAATGGATTCGGTATTTAACAATGGTCTATAATTGTTAGATCAGGAGAATCCAAGCAATACATAATTTCTATTAAAATTTCTACAGACATCAATTGCATCTCATGTTGTATTTCCTGTTTAGGAGGCAGATTTTTTGGTTCTTTAAATAGACTCTGAAAATAATCTACCACTTTAACCAAATTATCTTTAAACTGAGATTCACAACCTGAAAAAGCATCATGTTGATCCTTATGTTGTTCTTTTACAACCATGAGTACATATCTGCATGTGAGGCTATTTGGATCATAAATATTGATCTGAAAATGGTGTGGATAACTTGTATGGAGTTTAAGAACCTACCACTCAGTTTTAATTAAAATGATCTAGCTTTTACTTAAAAACTTTGTGGAATTATTACTTGAAAGTGGTGTATGAATTTTTATTGTTTATGTGTCTTAACTTCAATTTTTCTTGCTATAGTTTAACATGTATGACAACAACATAATGCAGAAAATAATCATTCAAACACAACAGCAATTTTAATCTAGGAGTTTACCTGAAATCTCGTGGGCTACGTCTCCTTTGAGCTTTGTCATCATGACTCAGCTCTTTGGGATTATGGTAAGTTTTTTTTACAAGTAAATAATTAATTCCAATGAATACAAAAATGATCCAAAGGACTGAAAATACCATAAATATCCCTCAATTGGCTGTCCAAAATTTGTAAACAACTTTAGGCTCTTGTTGACACGATTCCTTATGTCGGTGCACTAAGCTACTTTGAGCTTCTAAATGACACAAACTCCCTCAGAATTATGTTTCTATCACTAAAACCACTTGTGATGTATCCAATACACATCATACATCAAATACCAACTGATAAATTTCTCAAATTGAGCATTGCATTCCCCAAATAGGCTATCCTCCATGGTTTGCCTAGGGTTGCCCAGAAATTCACATCAGCTTTTCAAGTTCTAGAAGTTCTCAAACTACTATGAAACCACTTCCATTGGTTCCAAAATGACTGAAATAGTCAAGATAAATTTTTTTTCATCAAAAATAACCTCCGACAGCTCCGGTTTCACCTCAATCACCTATCGGCACCCCTTGGCACTAGGGTCAAGGAAAACTTCTCTACTGCATTTTTGACCTTTAAAAGTCTTTAAAACTTGTTAAAACCTCTGTAAATAGATTCAGAATGATTTTTTCAGTCAAGAATGACCATTGGTTCATGGCAAATTGTCTCAAACATCTCTTTCTAAGCCCTGCACTGCTGCTGGCAAAAGCTGATACTAATGACCCCTGGAACTTTACTGAGGATTTTCGGTCTTCAAAATTTTTCTACAGGTTCTTCAAACCATTTAATCAAATTCAAAACATCTGAATTATCCAATTTAGACTATTCGATCTCTGGAAAAGGACTCTAACTCCCCTGGTAAGGCCTCAAACTAAATTTGTCTCATGGTGGCCCTGATGGCTCCTTCATCTTCCCTAAAGCAAAAGCCTCTGAAGATCACTTCCATTCGACCTGAAACCTATCCCAAAGTATTCATGAGGTTGAAGAGACCCAAAATTGACTAAAATTTCATCCAATTGAGTTCAATAATGAGAAATTTATGACCAAAACAAATTTTCCCTAATTTCCTCCACTAAGTGTGGGGCAACTGCCAGTTAACTCCACTAACAGTGGAAGTCCACCTAAATTTGAGAGCACCTCCAAAATATCTGCCATATTAAAATCCACTTAACTGAATCTTAATTAAATATTAAACCTGATATTATGCTCCTTAAGCCCTCTTAACATTAAGCTCCCACACTGGTCATATGATGAGGTTCCATGGGAGGAGGGCTGGCCCCTCCATGCTCCGCCAGATCCACTCGGCATTCAAAGTGAAATAACTTCTTTATACGATGTCCATTTTTCAAACCATTTGTGGTGCCAGAATCAGGAATATGAGACATATGTAACCATATTGGTTTCAACCCAATCCTATAACTTTGATTTTTGAGCTAATCCTTAGGTCCTTGATCCAGTTCTGATCACACCTCCCAAATGAGAAGCTTTTGGACCCCAAAAGCTCTCTAGAATACTTAAACTGATCTGTATAGTGAATAATTATACTGCACCCTCTTCTCTTCAGCCTCCAAACACTTACCTTGAATGGCTAGTGACTTTGAACCACAACTGGAAAGCAATTCACACTTCCTTTACTCAATGCACTTGTCCTCATGTTAAGAGCTATTTTTCTTGCACTCACTTAGAAAATTTCTGGCGAGAAATTTGCAGAAGGAAACTGTACATCGCTACCTTGATCAATGATCCAAGGTGGCTCAAACATAAGTCATGCAACATGTGACATCAACAACAAGTCGTCATAAAATGTGCTATACAATTGACACAAAATCAATGTAAAAAGTGTGCAACACAATCGACACAAGTCGACAAACATGTGCGACACAATCGACACAAGTCGATAAACAACATGTTACATCTTGACAAACACATGTGCATGTATCAATGTACAATGAACCTATTTACAGTTCGCTATTTACAGATACAACTTCTATGCACATGTACACCTTCAACTCTTCCCTTCAAGTACCAACAAGTACATAATCCCAAAAACACGTGGGTGACTATAAGAGCTGAACTAAAAGATATTGCTGTAATATAAGGGAGTATCATACTCATCTTTTACACCTCCATGGTAAAATTTTGCAACAACAAGGAAATTACTTCAACTAGACCGCATTTATATGCAATCTTGCATCAAAAATTTTCAACATAAATACATGCATACAACCAAAATGTGCATATGTACAAAGGAGTATTTTTTACTGTGTTAAGAAGTCCATTCACTTCTTTCCAAGCCACCTCCATGGTGACTTTTTCTGCTGCAATTCTTCCTCATGTGAATCTTCCATTTTCACATCAATAATGGAATCCACAGTTCCAGTTGCATCAATCTTTCTACCCTCTTGCTGCATGTGCTTTAGACGACTAGTTGGATGCAAAGTCCAACAATGAGAGACATCATGTCCCTTATTTTGGAAATATGTGAAAAAATTATGCACCTTCTTTGAAATTTGTCTTTGCCTCATCTACTTCCTGTATGCTTTCTTCCTCATCTAGCATCTCGAAACAACATGGTTAAATACACCACAATATGTACAACAAAACTTTCTTCCATTTATGCATGTAAAATTATCATGCTTTGCAAAAACACAATCAAATTGATCATGAGAATATTTATACCTCTTGTTATGCTTTGAATGTTCATCATTTTTGTCTTCAAGAGAAGATGAACTAGTAGAGGCTACAGCTTTCATTTGCAGACTAACATCATCATTCTTGTCTTGAAAATTGTATGAACTTGCATGATTGCCATAAGCTGCATGTCTTCCATCTTCTTGCTGCAACAAAGGTTTAAAGCAATGGCAATCATCTTTGAAACAAATTTGACATATTTTCATCTTAGAACTTGGAATAAAATTTCTCTTTGAAATAGCCTCACATGCCTTCATGGCTTTGGAGTCTTTGCCATTGAATTGCACATAACCAAGACCAAGATTCTTGGGTCGTTCCTCAACCGAAACAGGTTCAGCCATGCCTTGTGCATGCTTGCCTAAACCTTTGCCTTCATAGCCCATTTTAATCATTAACTTGGACCCTATACCTCTCATATGCTTTTCGAAAGAACCAACACATCTTTCTAAATAGGAAACTGGAGAAAAATTAGAATGGATTACCTTTTCCTCATGCATTTTCTTGGTCAAAGCCTCTTGGGCTTGATGGAGTTGCCTCTCCATATCATGCAATATTTGAAGAATTTCTTCCTTCTCTTCCTTCATGCAAAAATTTTTTCATGAAGTTCAATGCTTTCTTGTTTATCCTCAAACAAAATCTGCACCATGTCCTTCAATATAATAAAGTCATGCTTCATATCATCATCGAAGAGTCTTGTGAAGGAGGAAACTTCACTTGTAGAATTTTTCATTATGATGTCAATGAAAAAAAGGAACTTCAACAAATTTCTCAAAGCTTTTCAAAAAAAATGATAAGATTTTTTAAACCAAATGGCTATAAAGACAAACTCTTTTTCAAGCAGCCAAACAACAAACAAACTCCAAGAGCTTCTTAACAAACAATTGTCAAGAGGGTTTGTTCCAAAAGTGACCTTGAGGTCCCTTGCGGTAAGGAAGATGCCTTCATGCCTTTTCTTCCTTTTTGTCCTCTCTAGGAATTAGCTAATTAGTAGCTATCCCCAAATCTCAAGAAAACTCAAACAACAATCAGTTTGCAAACAATAAACAATCAATCTTTTACACTATTTAACACCTTTCAAGCTATACAATCAAGCAATCAAATGCTCTATCAAGCAAGAAACTATGCTTTGATACCAACATGATCTGAAAATGGTGTGGATAAATTGTATGGAGTTCAAGAACCTACCACTCAGTTTTAATTAAAATGATCTAGCTTTTACTTGACAACTTTGCAGAATTATTTACTTGAAAGTGGTGTATGAATTTTTACTGTTTATGTGTTTATGGGCTACGTCTCCTTTGAGCTTTGTCATCATGACTCAGGTCTTTGGGATTATGGTAAGATTTTTTTACAATTAAATAATTATTTCCAATGAATACAAAAGTGATCCAAAGGACTTAAAATACCATAAATATCCCTCAATTGGCTGTCCAAACTTTGTAAACAGCTTTAGGCTCTTGTTGACGCGATTCCTTCTGTCGGTGCACTAAGATACTCTGAGCTTCTAAATGGCACAAACTCCCTCAGAATTCTATTTTTGTCACTTAAACCACTCCTGATGTATCCAATACACATCATACATCAAATACCAACTGATAAATTTCTCAAATTGAGCACTGCATTCCCCAAATAGGCTATCCTCCACGGTTTGCCTAGGGTTGCCTAGAACTTCACATCATATTTTCTAGCTCTATAAGTTCTCAAAATGTTCTGAAACGACTTCCATTGGTTCTAAAATGACTAAAATAGTCAAGATAGAGTTTTTTTTCATCAAAAATAGCCTCTGGCTACTCCGGTTTCACCTCAATCACTTATCGGCACCCCCTGGCACTAAAGTCAAGGAAACATTCTCTGCTGAGTTTTCAACCTCTAAAAGTATTTAAACTTGCTAAAACCTCTATAAATAGATTTATAATGATTTTTTCAATCAAGAATGACCACTGGTTCACTGCAAATTGTCTCAAACAGCTCTTTCTAAGCCCTACCCTGCACTGCTACAGGAAAAAGTTGACACTAATGACCCCTGGAACTTTACTGATGCTTTTCGGCCTTAAAACGTTCACTACAAGCTCTAAAAATCATTTCATAAGATTTGGAACATAAGAATTATCCAATTTAGACTATTGGATCTCTAGAAAAATACTCTAACTCCTCTGGTTAGGCCTCAAACTGAATTTGTCTCATGGTGGCCCTTATGGCTTCTTCATCTTCCCTGAAGAAAACGCCTTTGAAAATCACCTCCATTCGACCTGAAACCTATCCCAAAGTGTTTAGGAGGTTGAAGAGACCAAAAATTGAATAAAATTGCATCCCATTTGGTTCAATAATGAGAAAGTTATGACCAAAACAACTTTGCCATAATTTCCTCCACTAAATGTGGGGCAACTGCCAGTTAACTCCACTAACAGTGGAAGTCCGCCTAAATTTGGGAGCACCTCCAAAATCTCTACCATATTAAACTCCACTTAACTGAAGCTTAATTAAATATTAAACCTGATATTATTCTCCTTAAGAACTCTTAACATTAAGCTCCCACATTGGTCATATGATGAGGTTCCATGGGAGGAGGGTTGGCCCCTTCATGCTCCGTTGGACCCACTCGACATTCAAAGTGAAATAACTTCTTCATACGATGCCCTTTTTTCGAACTGTTTGCGGTTCCAGAATCAGGAAGACAAGACCTATGTAACCATATTAGTTTCAAACCAATCTTGTAACTTTGAATTTTGAGCTAATCCTTAGGTCCTTGATCTAGTTCTGATTAAAGATCTTGGTAGGTTTTTTTGGTTCTAATTTAGATCTGACAGTGATTCATTTTCATAATTAGGGTTGCATTAAACTATCGATTAATCTTGTGTTTCATGATCGATCTAAGCATATAGATATCCGATATCATCATATCAGAGATTGTGTGCAGCGGAAGATCATGTTGCGTCAGGACATTCCTACAGAAGATCATGATGTAGACAGTCTCATGAAGGCTCTCACCAGTATCAAATTCGAATACCATAGAGATAGGATCAGGGTGAAGGATAATCCATTTCTTATTGAGAGGGAGTGTTGAGATTCAACAAGAAGATCCTAGTGAAAAGTATGCACTTACACTAGGATGGAGCCTCATGCTATTTTTAGGTGGAGATCTATTTATAGATGCATGAGAAAATTATATTTATAGATTATGTCTATTTATAGATGGTTCAACAAATTCTATTTATAGATTATGGTCTATTTATAGATGTATGTGCATTTTCTATTTATAGATCGTATGCCTATTTATAGATGCATGTCAACTATTATTATCCCTTAATAATAGTTGGACAATAAACAATAATCTATTCTCAATGAGAACTTGGAAATAGTTAACTGAAGTGGAAAATAAGTTACCTATAGGAAATTCAAGTTCAAAGGTTGGTTGGTGGGACATGCAAGTGGACTTAGTTGTAACTGAGTGATTTGAAGTTGTAACAGAGTTGGATGTGTAGTTATGTGAGTTTTAAAGTAGTTTAACTCAGTTGAGTGAGTTAAACTCAGTTGTGCTAGCTGTAACTGAAGATACACTAGTGAGAGATCAATGAATTAATTATTAATTAATTCAAAATCAATGGTCTCACATGCAACTGAAGATTTACTATTGTTAACTACATGCATGTCAGATCCAGTGGAGACCCAGTTGAGATGTAGGTGAAAGGGACAATTTGACTATCAGTTACGACATTAGTGGGTGAACTCATGCAACCACACACAGATTGTAGATGCAAATGAGGATTGCAAAGTTAAGGCAAGAAATCTTCCATTCATTTAGGGATTGCTAACAGCATGGATTGCGCAGTGGAGGCAATTGGCACATGAATTTGCCAATTTTTGTATGATAGTGTGAGGCGATTGTATATTGTACTGAGAGCCCTTGGATTGGAGCTTTGTATGAGACTGTTTCATGATCCATGACATATACATAATATATGATAGTGGGGTTTTTAGCTTTATTCTTGCCTGGTAAAAACATCTGTGTTATGTGTGATTGATCTTTGTTCTTGATATTGCAATTGGCGATCGTGTTTTAAATTCCACAAGATTTTTTTGTAGAAGCGATTCAGTATTTAACAGTGTCATATAATTGATAGATTAGGAGAATCTAGGCAATACATAATTTTTATTAAAATTTCTACATGGTATCTGAGCATAGAAGATTGCAATTTTGAAGCAAGAGTTGAGTTTGTTGGTGGAAATTATTCGAATTTCCAGAAAGATTTTCTTGGTGCTATAGTTGAGTAAACAACGAAATGGCTTTCAATGGCTTGTGACTAGAGTATGCACTCGAGGGTAGCTCACACTACATTTCCTAGAAGGATAGGATGGAGGCAGTGCTCGAAGATAATGGCTTGAAGGAGTTCAATGATAATGATGTTCCTAAGACCACTTCGATAGATGTTGCATTACTTGATGCATGGCAAAAGAAAGTGGTAAAGGCGAGGAGGATTCTGTTGGAAGGTCTACAAGACCACATTGTCTCAAGCCTTCATGGGAAAGCCACACCATATGTTATGTGGAAGCATTTGATGAATCTTTTCCAAAGCAACAACGACCATAGGAAATTAGCGCTCAAAGACAAACTCAGGAAGATCAATATGGAAAAGAGCGACAACATTCCAAAGTATCTCATGAAGTTTGTCCAATGTCATGATGAACTGGGGAGTGTGGGAATAACTGTTGTTGATGATGATTTGGTGAGCTTGGCTCTCTTGGGAATTCCTAAGAGTTGGCACATTTATGAAGACTCTATCAACGGATGGGAAAAACTGCCAGATTGGGAATGATTGTGGTCAGATCTAGTGCAGGAGGAGTTTAGGCTGAACACCAGAGATGGCTCTTCATAAAAGCATGATGATGGAGAGGATTGTGCTTTGGATGCCAAGGCAAGGAAAGGGAAGTGGAAGAAATTCCATTCAAAATCCGAGTCTATAGGCAAGAAGCTAGATTTGTCCAAGGTGAAGTGTTTTCACTGTCACGAACATGGGAATCTCGCTACTAACTGTCCAAAGAAGAAGAATAACAAGAAGGTTTTTGGAGCTGCAGCTGGTGAGGCCCTTGCCTCGCAATTTGAACTTGAATTCTCCTTGATCGCATTCATGGTGTCAAGTGCATTGGGATCGGTGTGGTATGTGGATAGTGGCACTTCCTTCCACATGACGGGAGATAAGGAGATTTTCAGTGACTTGGAGGAGAAATATCTCCAAATGCATATAGAGATGGGCGACGATGGACGATGCAATGCAGCCGGAATTGGTACCATTACCTTTCAGAGGGAGTTAGGTAAAACATTTCAATTGAAATATGTTATGCATGTTCCAATTCTAAAGAAATACTTGGTCTTAGTCGCAATGTTGGAGGACAAAGGCTTATGACATTGTTTTCAACGATGGAAAAGATTTCCTGCGACATAAAACAATGGGTCAAGCCAAGAGGATAGGGATTCGAGTTAAGAATCTCTACAAGCTAGAGGTAGATGGCTGCGTTGCCATGATGTGCAAGGCAGAAAAAGTGGTGAGCCAGGATGAGGGCGAATTATGGCATAGATGATTGGGCCATCTTCATCATGGAGCCTTGAAAGTCATGCATCAAATATCTATTGGAATTCCAATGGGAACACTTGCTTAGTTAGATCAGTGCAAGGGTTGCACCATGGGGAAGTATGTAAAGTCCACCTTTCATGAAAAGGATAACCGTGCTTTAGTGATCATGGAGAGAGTTAAAACAGACGTGTGTAATATCCCCAAATGGGGAAATCAGCAATACATGTGTTAGGTCCCCATATTACTAGTATAGTCCCTTATTGTTGTTAGTGTAACCCCCTTATTGTTATTATTGTACCCTTGTAACCCCCATTTTATTATTATTGTGCCCTTAAATTATTATTGTTAGCTCGGCTAGGATTACATTGTGGCCCACTAGGATTAACATTATGGCCCCATGGACTCCTATATATAGAAAGGAGGTTTTGTAAATTGGATCATCCAAGAATTGTTCATTTATTTAATGTATTTGAGGTTGCCCCCTCGAAGTGGCTTATTTCTAAGGTGTTGATATCTCTTTTCTTCTATTTTTGGAGCTGCTTACACAACATTTGGTATCACAGCTTTGGATTCTAGGGTTTCGCTGCTCCAAATAGGTCATCGTGGCATTTTCGCTATAAATTTTTTTCTACAAAGTTTCAGAAGCTGAAATTTTTAGGGTGCAAATCTGAAATCCTGAGGAAGATTTTCTTAATATTTTAGAGCTTGGTTCACAATATTTTCGAAGATATGATCTGTGGAAGTTAGGTCTTTTTTCAGGCTCCTAAACAGGTCATCGTGGAATTTGCGCTATAACTTTTTTTATACGAAGGTTCAGAATCTGAAATTTATATGGTACGAAGCTGAAATCCGTAGGAAATTCGTCAAAAAATTGTAGAGCTTGGTTTGCAATATTTTTGGAGATATGAGCTGTGGAAGGTAGTGCTTTTTCAGGCTTCTGAATTTCATCTCAAAGAGGTGATTGTGGGAAAATTTCAATAACTCTCTCTCTAGAAATTGGATTGGAGTGCCGTAAAAAGTGGTCACAAGTACACAGAATTTAGTTTCTTGGCTATCAATTTCAGAGACAAAGGATGAAACAATGACATGTGTCAAGTCGTACAAGTTCGCTCTACTGAACTAGTCCATAATTAGGTCATTGTGGGAGATTGGACACAACTTTGTCTTGGAGAATCCAAATTAGGTCAGACTTGTGGCATTCGAAAGATAATTCAGAGGGCTACGTCGGTACCGAAATTAAGATATTGAAGTGATGCAATCATAGAGATAATCCAATTTCAATATCAAACTCCTCAAAAGAAAGAAAAAGGTGTGTATTTTTTTTCAGAATTGCATAAGTCTTGTTTGAAGAATCAATTTGAATTTATTCCAAGGGCATATTGTAAAATAGATATCAGTATTGGGTTCTAAAAGATGCCCCATAAAAATAATTCAACACTCATTAAGCCTTCATAATGGTCTACTATGATTCATGAAGATGAAGAATTGCAACATGATCTATCAAAATTACAAGAGCAAGTGCAACAAATTTCACTCTCGCAAAGAGCAACAAAAAATGAAATGGAAGTTTTGAAGAAAGGCATGGAAGAGAAGATGGATGGTTTGAAGAAAGGCGTGGAAGCTAAGATGGATGGCATGGAAGCTGGGATGGAATCTAAGATGGATGACATGAAAGAAAACATGGAAAACAACATGAAAAACATGAAGAATGATCTAAAAGCAGACATCGAAGGTTTGACCAAGTTGATACAAGAAATGTTTCCTAATGGTGAAAAGATAGTAGAAGAACCTCATGATGAGAACAAAATAAATATTAATCGTGATTCCATAAACTCTAATGTTGGCAGGAAGAACCACCATATTCCAAAAATGGATATGAGGAAGTTTGATGGGAAGGATCCTGTAACATGGATACTACAGATGGAGCAATATTTAGATCTCCATAATGTGCAAAACACACAAAAGGTATGCATTGCAACTTTACATTTAGAACAAAATACATTTGTATGGTATCGATGGCTTTGCTCCCATAAAAGAATTGTCACTTGGTCAATTTTTACGGAAGAAATGATAGCACATTATGAGGATACAAAGAGAAACACCTTCTTTAGCCAATTGATAAATCTCAAACAAAAGGGTTTAGTGGGGCAGCACATTGAGGACTTCCAAAAATTGAATATAAGGGTAACTGATATTCCAGAGGAACACGGGATTGATCTCTTCATAGGTACTTTAAAGGATAACATCCAACATGAAGTTCGCGTTTTGGAACCTGATTCATTGGAGAAGGCATTCAGGTTGGCAAGAAAATTGAATGTAAAATTATGGCGACAAGGAAGCCTACCACTCACTTCTATAAAGAGGGAAGTGTTGCTACTCCTAGATTTCCACAACCTACAAGGTTGACACCAAAACAGTTGGAAGAAAAAAGAGCAAAGGGCTTTGCTACAGTTGTGATAGAAAATACACTAAAGGTCATAAGTGTGCTGAGAAGAAATTATTTTACATAGATTGTGAAGAGGAAGAAGAAAATGAACAAGAAGAGGATATACACCGGGAACCAACCCTAGAAGAGGAAGAAATGAATCCGACCATATCGTGTAATGCACTGGCAGGAATTACCACTCCTCAAACTCTCAAGATACAAGGACAAATCAAGAAGAAAAAGGTAATAGTGTTGATTGATTCATGTAGCACCCATAATTTTATTCATTGTAAGGTAGCCAAGGAATTAAATTGTTTCCTATACCCAGCACCAGAATGTCAAGTGATGGTTGCAAATGGAGGAACTATAAATTGCTCCGGAAAATGCCATAATATCAAGCTAACCATGGGGGAATATGTATTGACTAGTCCAATGCTTTCCATTCCTATGGGAGGTGTTGATGTTGTACTAGGAGTACAATGGTTACAATCTTTAGGGACGGTAGCTTTTAATTTTCAAGAACTTTTCTTGAAATTTTTTTCAGAAGGAAAGGAAGTCGAATTACGGGGTATTGAAGGGAAGCCGGGAAGGATAATAAGCTCTAATGTCATGAAAAAACTTCTAAAGAAAGAACAACGAGGCGTAATTTCACAATTATGCTCACTAGAAGTTCCAACATCAAAATCATCTATTTCTGCAGATCTCCAACAAGTCTTGGACAATCATTCCAAGGTGTTTGAAACTCCCAAAGGACTCCCACCTATTCGTGATCATAATCATGCTATTCATTTGATTCCAGGAAGTGTTCCTCCAAACATCAGGCCTTATAGATATCCTTACTTCCAAAAGAGTGAAATTGAACGTATAATTGCATAAATGTTAGAGGCGGGTATAATTCAACCTAGTCAAAGTTCTTTCTCTGCTCCTGTAGTATTGGTACACAAGAAGGATGGATCATGGCGAATGTGTCTGGATTATAGGGAGCTCAATAAGCTCATCATTAAAGATAAATTTCCCATTCCTGTGATTGATGAATTATTGGATGAATTACATGGAGCAATTTATTTTACCAAGTTGGATCTTCGTTCAGGATATCATCAAATTAGAATGAAGACTGAAGATATTCCAAAAACAACATTTCAAACTCATAAGGGTCATTATGAATTTTTGGTCATGCCTTTTGGCCTTACCAATGCACCTTCTAGATTTCAAGGGTTGATGAATTCCATTTTCAAACCCTTCCTTAGAAAATTTGTGCTAGTATTTTTTGATGATATACTAATCTACAGCAGGTCTTGGAAGGATCATGTTGAACATGTTGATAGGGTGCTCAAACTATTGCAGGAGAAACAATTATATGCAAAAAAAATGCAAATGTTTCTTTGGAGTACAAGAGGTAGAATATCTGGGTCATATTATATCTCACGAGGGTGTTAAAGTAGACCCTAACAAAATTAAAGCCATTAAGGAATGGAAAGTCCCCACAACCATAAAGCAGTTGTGAGGATTTCTCAGGTTAACAGGATATTATCGCAAGTTTGTTAAGAATTATGGGAGAATAGCAACACCTCTAACAACATTATTGAAGAAAGATGCATTTTCATGGACTCCTGAAGCAACTAAGGCCTTTGAACGTCTTAAAGAGGAAATGTGCCTAGCACCAGTCTTAGCTATGTTAGGCTTCACAAAAACCTTTATTCTGGAATGTGATGCCTCAGGAAATGGAATTGGTGCAGTTTTAATGCAGGAAGGAAGACCCATTGCTTTTGAAAGTCGTCCAATCAAAGGAAAGTATTTAAAGAAACCTATTTATGAGAAGGAAATGTTAGCAATACTAAATGCACTAAAGAAATGGTGAACTTACCTAATGGGAAGACACTTCAAGGTAAAAACTGATCATGATAGTCTTAAACACTTTTTGGAACAAAGACTATCGTCAGAAGAGAAGCAAAAATGGGTCACAAAGATGTTGGGTTATGACTTTGAAATAATATACAAAAAATTAAAGCTTAATGTTGTTGCAGATGCACTCTCAAGAAAGAATGAAGAGGTGGAAGCATTGCTTTGTGCCATTTCTATTATCCAACCAGATTGGATAACTGAAGCAAGAGATGAATGGAAGAAGGACAAAGATGTATGGACACTCATTCAAAAGTTGCGGCAAGATCCTAGTACATCTGATACATTTAGTTGGAAAAATGATTCCTTATGGTACAAAGATCGCTTATATCTTTGTAAGAATTCCCAACTAAAACAAAATATTCTTCTGGAATTGCACACTTCTCCTTTAGGAGGACACTCGGGATTTTTTAAAACTTACCAAAGGGTGAAGAAAGAATTTTTTTGGGATGGCCTTAAATCTGATATTCAAAAGTTTGTGACGGAATGTTTGGTTTTCCAGCAGAATAAAGTTGAGACAATTAAGACCCCAGGACTTCTACAACCTTTATCCATTCCAAGTCAACGTTGGGAGGAGATTTCAATGGATTTTATCACAGGTTTACCTAAGTCCGAAAGAAAGAGTGTCATCATGGTGGTAGTTGATAGACTTACCAAGTATGGAAACTTTTGTGCATTATCTCATCCATTTAAAGCAAGTACAGTTGCTACTACATTTATGGACAGAATTCAAAAGCTACATGGAAGCCTAAGGGTTATTGTGAGCAACAGAGATCCCATTTTTACTGGAAATTTTTGGACGGAGTTATTTTCTTGTTTGGGTACTCAATTAGCTCATAGCTCATCTTATCATCCTCAATCTGATGGTCAAACTGAGATAGTAAATAAATGTTTGGAAGAATATCTTCGTTGTTTTGTATCTAATAAACAAACACTATGGGTCAAGTGGTTACCTCTCGCTGAATGGTGGTATAACACTTCCTTCCATACTGCAGCAAAAATGACCCCATTTATGGCACTTTATGGATATCATCCACCATCCATCACATCATCTTTAAGGTAAAATTTGAAGGTTCAAGCAGTGGAAGATCACATCGAGCATCAGCAAGAAGTTCTCCAACTCTTAAAGGATAACCTGAATTTGGCACAAAATCGAATGAAACAACAGGCAGATCAACATCGTAGCGAGAAAAGTTTTGATGTAGGAGATTGGGTATTTTTACGGCTACAACCATACAAACAAATGTCCCTCAAGCAAGCAAAGAAGGATAATAAATTATCGCCAAAGTACTATAGTCCTTACAAGGTGTTGCAAAAGATTGGTACTATGGCATACAAATTGGAGCTTCCTGCTTCTTCACGAGTACATCCAGTTTTCCATGTTTCATGCTTAAAGAAGGTTATAGGTGAAAATCTTTCAGTTCAAACAATATTGCCAAAACTTGATGAGGAAGGAAAAATCATGTTGGAACCTGAAGCGGTCACGGAAACAAGAACTCGACAACTACGGAATCGATCAATTTTAGAGTATCTCATCAAGTGGAAGAACTTACCCACTGAAGATTCTACATGGGAGGATGAGAATTTTATACAGAAGCACCCAGAGCTACTCAAGCGTTGAGGACAACACTTTTTTGAAGGAGAGTGGCATGTTAGGTCCCTATATTACTAGTATAGTCCCTTATTGTTGTTAGTGTAACCCCCTTATTGTTATTATTGTACCCTTGTAACCCCCATTTTATTATTATTGTGCCCTTAAATTATTATTGTTAGGTCGGATAGGATTAGATTGTGGCCCACTAGAATTAACATTATGGCCCCATGGACTCCTATATATAGAAAGGAGGTTTTGTAAATTGGATCATCCAAGAATGTTTCATTTATGTAATGTATTTGAGGTTTCCCCCTCGAAGTGGCTTATTTCTAAGGTGTTGATATCCCTTTTATTCTATTTTTGGAGCTGGTTACACAACAACATGCACAAAAAACACATTTTTTAGAAATTTATGCTATAATAACTCATAACAGCCCATGGATCCATTGGTTTATTCATTATAGGACCCAAATCCAAAAGGAGATTAGAAACAAATCATGATAGATGAGTTAAACAAGTCTCCCACACCTAGAATAGTTGGGCCCCCAACTCATCACTGTTGCTCAATGACAGCACTGTTGATATCTATATTGGTGTATTTGTTGTCTCATGCTCAAGCTCAATACTGAAAATATAGTTCTGCATTAGATTGTTTAGGACAACGCTCATCCTATCCTCCAAAATTCCACACCCCAACCCCCGGAGTTGTGTGAATCTCAATAATGAATAGTTAGGAGGATTGTTTATCCTTTCCTTGAACAACTCAAGGTTGCACATCGTAGTGAAAGTCTATTGCTCCAAGTCAGCAATATGTTTTGAACCTTGGTCATGCAATGGCATATTTCCACAACCCTCCCTAAGATGTGCTAAAATAACAGAAAGTGGAAACTTATGCATACCTTGGTGAAGCTTGGGAACATCTTTTAATGCTACAAGGGTTCCTTCCTCCAATTTTATGGCTCCCCCAGCTGCTGATGTTGATGGATACTCTTCCATAGTTGTATCAGCGCTGGTACAAGTCTCCTCATGTGGTGGTGAAGGCTTCTCCTCCTCTGATTTATTCTTGTAAAATTTTTTGATCAACCTTTGGGTAAAATATTCAAAAGTCGTCACTCTTTCATGACTCAAATGGCTAAACCACCAAATTTTTTCTTCACCCCCAAGGTGCAGCGCTGCAATCTCAATATCCTCTCTTTATACCACTAGATGTAGTAGGAAGAATGCATGTAGCTTCATTACCCAAGACCTTACTGTACATGTGGATGACCCATAAAAGGTAGACAATAGAAATCTATTGCCCTTCATTCTCATATTGCTGCAAGGTCTCCTTTCTTCTTCAAGCTAAGTGAAATGTAGAAGAGTTAGAGTCTCCTTGAAAGCTCTAGGTTGAGACTTATATTTTTCTAAGTATCCACTTAGGATCTCATGTTCCAAGTGTCATCCATCTCCATGCTTCTTGTATTCTTCCTCAAAAGGAAAGGGCATAGTATATTTCTTGGGAGCTCTCTGCAACATTGGTTCTTTCTTTTGATAATAGGAAGTACATGGACCTTCCTCTTCTTGAAACCCTCTAGAGGTCTCATTATATCTTTCCTCTTTCATATGCTTAACCTCCTTGGAGAGGTTCTTCATAGATATGAAAAGTGATGAGACATAGCTCATTCCTTCCATCATTTTAGATCTATTCTCCTTATTATAGCATATTGGAAAAAAACTCACAGGTTGAGCCAAGATTATGCTCTGATACCACTATAATATCCCCAAATGGGAAATTCAGCAATACATGCACATAAAATGCATTTTCAGAAATTTATGCTATAATAAATCATAACAGCCAATGGATCCCTTGGTTTATTCATTATAGGACCCAAATCCAAAAGGAGATCAGAAACAAATCAAGATAGATGAGTTAAACAAGTCTCCCTCACCCAGAATAGCCCAAAAACTACTGCAACACATAAATACTGAAACAAGCGACAGTGCAGTCTAATAAGGATTTATACTAAAAATATATATATAGAAAATAGATCTGCTGATATATTAATCAATAATGCTCAAAATTGTGATCTAGTCTCTTTTACACAAATCCAAGAGAACCCGGAAAGGGTTTTTGGAAATACACCCAAATACAAATGGTGATGTACAGCCCTAGGACTGAAGAGTCATTGAAAACTGAATCTCATGAGATAGAAGGCTTAAATAATGTATATCTGATGTAGATCTCCCCAAACGTCTCCTCCAATGAAAGGCTGAACCCTTCAACCATGGGAAAACACTCTAAAAGAGCCACTAGATCCCTCACTGAAGCTGCCCTCCAAAATAATGCAATTCTGAGCTGAAACTGTGCTGTAAATGATGGGGAAAATTTTGCCTAATGCTAAATATCTGAAATGTGCCCAAGAGAATGAATCCTTCCTCCTATTAAAAACTAGCTCAGAAAGTGGGTTTCTCAACCCTCCACTGCAACACCTTGCAACTCAACACAATATTCTGCAGAAACTGTAGAAATTATACAATATGCATGTATATTACTAGACTCCCCTAGTCTAACAAGTTAACTTATGTTAAATACATAATCCTTCCACTTAATTCTTTGCAGAAATTAAATCGCCAATTGCAAAACACATATGAAGCAAAATCAATCGCACATAAAAACAGTTGTTTAACGGGAAAGATTAAAGCTAAAAAACCCAAAATATAATATATAATGTATATCAATGGATAATGTAATAATATCATACAAATCTTAGTACATCAAGCTCTCAGTGCAATCAACAATCATTATACACTGTCATGCAAAAATTTGCATATCTATGCACCAATTTCTTGCCTCCTGACAGCCTACCTCCACTGCACAATCCCTGTTGAGGAAGACCCCTGAATGAGTTTGAATTGGCCTTGAATTGACTACGTAATCCTCAGTGGCATATTCAATGTGTGTTAGATGCATTGAATGCATCACTATAATCACAACAGATAGTCCATCTCACCCTTTCACCTATCTCTCCACTGGGTCTCCATTGGAAATGACATGCAAGTAGTTAACTGTTGTATTTATTCAGTTGCAAGTGAGTCTCTAGTTGTGAATTAATTAAATAATTAATTTACTAAACTTTCACTAGTGTAGCTTCAGTTAGAACTAGATACAACTAGCACAACTAAGTTTAACTCACTTAAATGAGTTAAACTAAATAACAACTCCCATAACTACTCTTCCAAATTTGTCACAACTCTGCCACTTCAGTTCTAACTAAGTCCTCCATGCATGAGTCACCAACCACCCTAGGAATTGCATAATTCCTTCAGCCCACTGATTTACCAAATCTTTTCACTGAAATCAATTGCTCCAAGAGAATAAGTTGATATCTATTGTTGGATTATTATTAAGGGCTAATAATAATCGACATGCATCTATTTTTAGATCATCGATCTGTAAATAGAATTCGCCCAATCTTCTAAAAATAGAATCTCATATATTTTTCCAACTTGATCAACCATCTACAAATAGCATCCTGTAACTTATAGAATATGCTCACCATTAAAAATGGCCTGCGGGCCCCACTTAGTGAAGGTGCTTAATTTTCACTAAGCTCATCATCTTGTTGAATCTCAACACTCCCTTTCAAAAATATAGGGATTATCCTTCACCCCGATCCTGCCTCTATGGTATTCGAATTTTCTCCTGGTTAGCACCTTCGTTAGAATATCTGCATCCTGATCTTCCGTAGGAATGTATTGAAGCAACATGATCTTCCACTGCACACAATTTCTGATATGATCATACCGGATATCTATATGCTTAGATCTATCATGAAACACGTGATTAATCAAGAGTTTAATGCAACTCTGATTATCACAATGTATCACTTTAGGATATAAATGAGAACCAAACAAATCAACTAGGATCTTCCTCATCTAGATAGCCTCACAGGCATCTTGACATGCTGCCATGTATTTTGCTTCCGCTGAACTAAGTGCCATGGATGTTTGTTTCCTGCTGTACCAAGAAACTGTTGTTGATCCGATATTGAAAATCCCTCCTAATGTTCTCTTTCTGTCCGTTGGGCTGCCTGCCCAATCTGCATCCACAAAGCCATGCAACTTCACCTCATCCGTCTATTTGTACCATAATTCATACTCAGATGTGCCCCTAAGATATCTCAGAACATGCTTACCTTCCTTCCAAAAGATCTTGGTAGGCTTAAACATTGCTTGACTAAGCTGGTTCACCGCATAACATATGTTTGGTCTTGTATTAACTAAATACATGAGAGAACCCACCAACTGTCAATAGAAAGTAGCACCCACTACCTTCATCGATGTAGAATCATCCTCCAATTTCTTGGAAGAAAAGTATCCATGGGCTTGCAGTCCTGCATGTGAAACTTACCAAGTATCTCCCGAGCATACTTGCCTTGACACACAAACAGTTCACCTTCTCGTTTCCATATTTCCAATCCAAGGAAACAATGAAGAAGGCCCAAATCCTTCATCTCAAACTCCTTTGCAAGATATTCCTTGCATGAGTGTATGAACTGGTGATCACCCATCAGTATTAAGTCATCAACATAAATTGCAATGATTAAAGTCTTACCCTCCACCATAATTTGGTATAGTTTTTCATCTGCCTCACTCTTGGTGAAGCCAAGTCCAGTGAAATAGCTATTGATCCATGTGTACCAAGCACGGGGTGCTTTCTTCAGCCCATATAGATTTCTTTTGAGTCTGCACACATGCGACTCGCTACTGAAGATCTCAAATCCTTCAGGTTGCTCAATGTACACTTCTTCCTCAATGATCCCAGTAAGGAACGCAATCTTCACATCCAGCTGATAAATGTGCCAACCCATCTGTGTTGAGGGAGAAAGGATTGTCCTTATGGAAGAATACCGTGTGACAGGTGCAAAGGTTTCTTCATAATCAATCCCCTCTATCTGTGAGAAGCCCCGGGCAAAAAATCTTGCCTTATACTTCTCGATGCTCCCATCAGCAGCTTGCTTTACCTTGTAAATCCATCTTGAACCTACCACTGATTTACCAAACAACCTTAGAACAATCTCCCAAGCATTGTTTCTAACAATGGAGTCATACTCCACCATATCATCTACCCATGTGGGCTCCTACGCTGCTTCCTCAAAGGAAGATGGCTCTGTCATGATACACTTGCATATGAGAGCCATGTATCTAGTGAATCGGTTTGGTGACTGTCTCTATCTGTGCTATGATGTATGGACTCCTACATTCTATGCCACATCAAGCTTCAGTCTCTCAGCTTCTGTGGTACGCCTTCTGCCTGTTCTGATGTTTGGATCTGCATGAGTGGACTCCTCCACTCCATGATCCTCCTCCTATGGTTGATCCACATCTTGAGGCTCATCTTTGGGAACAATAAGTTCCTCCTCTGCATGAAAGTGTAGCTCCCTCTCAAGTGAAAACTTGATGGCTTTATCCTCATTGAATTTTATATCCCATCGCACCACAGTCATCCGACTATTTGGAAAATACACACGATAATTATGGGGTGTTTATGTGTACTCCAAAAATATCCCAACTGCTGTAGTCGGCTCCAGCTTCTTCCTAGCGTCCTTTGTCACATGAATGTAAACAGATGAGAAAAAAATCTTCAAATGAGAAATATCAGGCTTCTTACCAGTAAAAGCTTCTTCAGGTGTAATCATGCTAAGTACTCTATGAGGACAACGGTTTTGCACATAAACTGTAGCGTGTTGGCAATATGATGCTGAGTGTTGTCCTTGATGGCAACCCACTTGATGAAGATGATGGCAACCTACTTGATGAAGTTGTGCTTGATATAATATGTCTTGATGAACTTGTCAAATGATGTATCTACAGTGAGTACAAAAGGTAATGAAGAAAGGAATTAAGTATGTGCTAGATCTATGATGAAAAGAGAATGTCTCAAGGCATACACAGATTGTCTAGGAGAAGTCGCGTATGCACGCAGGAAATAACGTGCCAAGTCGTGTATGGGCAAAAGCACTCATAAAGTGAAAAACTAGGGGTAACCACCATGGTATTAACCCATTGTATTGAGTAATGATTCGTCTATGTGACCCCGCCCAGGAATACCATTGAAAGTAATGTGGTTTTGACTCATGGTATTGATAAAGGGTAAACCTATATAAGGAGAAGAAATTCATTGTGCAAAGGGTGTGCATGTGTCTGGGCTTTAATGAATACTTCACTCTGAAGTATATCTGCATGGTGGAACTTTGCTCTTAATTGATAGATTTGATTCTATAATGTATCTATGAACATAATGAAGGTCCAAGATCTCTAGATCTTGAAATGGTGAAACTCTTGGATGATCTGAAGAGAAGTGATGAAGACCTGGCGCAAATCTGTTGAAGAAGTTGAAGAAATCTGGGTAAGTTCATAGATCTGGTCTATTCTGCAAAGTTTATCTTTTATAGATCAATACGCAGGTTCGCTTCACTGAAGACGCGTATATACGCGGAGCTATTTCAACAAAGGCGCGTATGACCTGTTAGGGTTTTTCTGAAAATTTGCACGAATGTATACGCGGGTTGTCTTCAGTGAAAGCGCGTATATACGCGGATCCATCTAAAGAAAAGCGCGTATGATATCTGAAATGATGGTTGCTCATGGTTGAATGTATTTTTGCATACTTATTCTGAAGTTTGGGTTATCTCTGATATACTGATTACAGTGGTGTCACTGTTCGGTTTGGAAGCATTGGGAAAAGTATGTTTGTTGATAAGTGAAGGGTTGTGTTGGAGTTGTTTGATCCAGTTTGAAAATTGATGAAACGTGGTCTGCAATGGATCTGAGGGTTGAAGCCTTCAGTCTGATAATAGAAGCTTTCTGTCAGCAGAGGCTGGTGCTAATATCAGTGGGTAGTAGCTCCCTTCCAGGTGGGACTGGTAAACGAGAGCAGGGGGTTGAAGCTCCCTTCCAGGTGAGGCTGGTAAACGAGAGAAGGTTGTAGCCTTCTGCAGGTGGGTGCCTGCGTACTGGTATAAGTCTGCACCAGTACATGATTGTAAGAAGTTTTTCTCTATAATAAAATATTGAAGGCTGAGACAACGGCAGCGGTGGTTTTCTCCCGACCTGGGTTTCCACCTAAAAATCATGGTGTTCATGTGTGATGCTTTTGTGTGATGTTTCATTCTGTTATTACTACACATGTCTAATGCTATATAAACATCTGATGAATGAATACATGCAAGGATCGAAGTGAAGAATTGATTGTTAATTAATATCTCTGTGCATACGCGAGTTCAGTAAAGGGTATCCGCGTATATACGCGACTCTGGTTCAGTAAAGTAGCGTATGGGTTATTAAAGAATGAAAAAGTAAAAAGATCTTAGTAAATCCTAAATACTGATTCACCCCCCCCCCCCCCCTCTCAGTATTTTTCCAACACAGCGTTGCATGCTTTCACCCACAAGTGAATTAGTAGGCCTTGGTCATGTAGCATAGCTCATGTAGTACCCACGATCGTCTGTTCTTCCTCTCTACGACCCCCATTAGGGGATTTTGAGGTCTAAAATGGGCCTCCTAAGGAAAATGTACAATCAAAATTCACTTTATGAGAACCAATCACAATTTAGGGGATGCCATCATCCCTAATGGTTGAGGTGGCATTGCTTGAGTTAAAGGCACTTACTTGTCACATTCTCAATGGTGGATAAAAACTCATGGTTAACCATGGTAGTGCTCTAAGTACTTTTAAATTCAAAGTAAAGTACTCATAATAAATGTCACTTCACACTTTTTGAATACAAATATATTATTTTCATTTCATATTTCTTGAAAGAATTAATGCATATCCCTATACATTTATTATATTATATTATTTTATTTTATTTTATTTTTATATAGTATATTAATTACATGTTATTATAAAATTTAAATAATATAAATTTTAATTAATAGCATATAATATAATTAAGAATTTATAAATTTATATTTATATTTTATTTTAAGTTATTTAAGTACAAAAGACAAATGCATTAGTTGTTCAATGATAATGACTTTTTCTTGAAAATCTCATTCTTATTTATAGTCATATCAATAAAAAAAATTATTAATTTTATTTTGGTACAACTTTTGAATTGAATTTAACTATGGTTACATGGACTGTGGTGCAAAAAGTGAATTGAAAATTCATAAATATTATTTTATTGGTTTAGCTATTATTTTATTATTTCCTTAGGAGGCCCATTTTAGACCTCAAAATTTCCCTACTAATTCTCTGTGGGTTATGAGGCGCTATGAGTTTTCTTCGAATTCCTCCTTTGCTACAGAAGTCTTTGAATTCATTCGAGATATATTCAACACCATTATCGCTATCTAGAGCCTTCACTTTCTTCCCCGACTCCTTCTCCACCAATGCTTTAAACTCACAGAACTTTGAGAATGTTTCACTCTTATTCTGCATGAAGAAGATCTAGCATCTACGAGAATAGTCATCAACAAATATAACATAATACCTATGTTTTGCTGTAGAAGCAACCAAGAAATGTCCACACACGTCTGTGTGAATTCTCTCTAGGATCACTGAAGCACGGTTCTCCTTCTCATGAAAGGTGGTCTTCACAAACTTACCCATAGTACATCCCTTGCATTGATCTGACTGCACAAGATTACCCTTGGGAAGTCTAGTAGAAATCTGCTGCAAAATCTTCAAGGCGCCATGGTGAAGATGGCCCAATATCTTGTGCCATAATTTACCCTCATCTCAGCTCACCACTTCTTTTACTTTGCCCATCATTGTAGCGCAACCATCTACCTCTAGCTTGTAGATATTATTAACTTGAATTCCTATCCTCTTGGTTTGACCCGTTGTTTTATGTCGTAGGAAAGCTTTTCCCTCGCTTAAAAAAATGTCATAACCTCTATCCTCAAACATCGCGACCGAGACCAAGTTCTTCTTCAGAAATGGAACATGCATAACATATTTCAAAATTAATGGTTTACCTAACTCCCTCTTAAAGGTAATGGTTCTATTATTGCCTAAATTCACCTTAGGCTGAAGGAAGGCGGGATTCAGGGTAACACCAAACCACGCTCAGTCTGGTAGCTAGCCCTACCAGAATAGGAGAGGGCTCTCTCCGGGTCAATCTCACGAAAAATATATCAATAGGGGTTGAGATGAATGAAACAACAACTAATCTTAGGCTAGATATGAAAATAGGAGGATTTGTTTTGATTTTTAGGGTTTTTGCTGGAAAAAGGGAAAGGCAATTTTTGGGCTTGGGGATGAGACCAAATTCTTGCAGAGTTCAAGTTGGGGCAGGGAAGGAAATGGCTTTGATGTCTTAGATTCAATGAAGGGATATAAAATACAATTGAGGAGCTTAAGAGGGCAAGAAGATGCAAGGATCCTCTTCAAACGGAGGAAAACATATAAAACTAAACAAAAGTTTAAGGCAGAACATCAGCAAACTAATGAATTCTACCTAGTTACTCATTTGTTTATTTCAGAAGCAAAGAGAAGGGAAATGGCATACATATAACATTAATGAAAGTTATAGATACATGATAAAAACATCATCAAAACTGAGAAGCCACAAGGATCCCAACAAGTGTTGCAAAACTCTGGTCTTTCCTTTGCCAAAAACTGAAAATGGATATACAATGAGGTGCCAAACTTTTCCCAAGAGTCCAACCAGTCCAACCTCTGAAAATGATTGAGAAAATACATCATATAGACCATCCTAACCCCTTCCCATGCCTCTAGGGGTCGATATCATCCTTCTAGGAGCTGTTTCAACCAATTCTAAACATGGAACTAAAATCTAGGCAGCCAAACAACTTACCTCTATATGCTAGGAAACTAATCCATTCACTTAATTTTCACTTTTTAGTGAATGAATCCTCTAGAACCAGTAAAAACATGCCAAATTTACATCATAGCCACAAATTTACATCAAGATAGATCAAAAATTACATCCAAAAGTGAAACTAGTCAAAACTGGGCGAATTTCTGAGCTGAAGAGTCAAAATGAGGCCAAATTTCTCTATGCGCTGCGCCCAAAAACTCAATGCGTTGCGGCACTTTGGACCTATTTTTGAGGCACTTTCTGAAGTCCAAATTGAGCTCAGGATAACTCATTGGAAATCCTTGCCTGTCTACTATCCAACCCAAGTGGAATTTTTGGATTTGGTTGTCATTTGCCCCTCCAAAACTACAATCTCCCAAGACTGGTTCCTGCTGGTGCAAAAAGTGGCAGAAAGGCCATTTTCAAGGTGTTTTTGACCCTTTAAACCACCCAGAACTTGATGAAATCTCTCGGCCATTCTTGAGCATGCATAAATTTTCATAATAAATCCAAAAATGTCAATTTTTCCTTCAGAAGATCTCTCAAACGTAAGCACGCGTCGGGTGGCGTGACGCGTCAGGTGGAAAAACCTATTTTGCAACCAAAATTTTCAAAAATAACAAAATTTACTCCAAATTTGCTGAAACTTGGAGTGAAGGTCTCCCATCATGTTTCATGCTCAACCAAGGAAGATTCAGCAAATATTTGGAGTGGATCAGGGCTTTTTCACCGTTTCAGTGTCCTCCTGGTGCATGCAGTTCAGTGGCGGAATCACTGTCTTGCTCATATCCCTACTCATATGATGAATTTTTCTCTGACATGATGCTGAAAACAAGGTGTTTGAAAAGTGTATACTGAAATGTATGGTGAAAACAAAAGTTTGTCTTTCAATACCAAGTGTGCTGTGAGGAAATATCACAATGAATACAATAGGCTGTCAAGTGAATTTGGAGTGGAAGGACAATCACTTACTGCTTGGGGAACTTCGGGATTTGGAGAATTTATAAGTGATATGGGAATTAGTGATAGTGATGGGGGGTAGTCTTTAGAAATAGGAGTAAGTGAAATGACAAAATATGCCTAGGTCAAGTGAATTCAAGGATATAGAGACAGTCCATGAATGTTCTGGAAATTAGGATTTTGTCAATGGAGGGAAGTGATGGCAAGTGATAGGGTTTGAGGATTTAAAACATGGGATAAAGGATATAAGGGATATGGGACAGCGGGAATAGGAGAGAGGATTATGATATGATAGTGTGACAGTAATAGCAGTGATAACAATGATAAGAGAACAAACGAAAATGGGGTGGGAGTTTTAAGCACCAAAGTTCAAGTTTTGACACCAATTTCAAACCCTAGGAGAAAATTTTGATATGGATATAGGGTTATATTTTCACCATTTAAACTCTTTGAATTCCTCCTTTCAAATGGCACCCAACATGAGTTAAACTCAAATAGTAAGGGCACAGAACTTACTTGGAGAAAAATGAAGCAAATCGCATTGATTTTTTATGGAGCAAAGATGAGTTTGGCCTTTGGGGCTTTGTGCACCACACCCCAGCCCAACGCACCATGCAGGCTGGATGCACCGCATTAGTGTTAATTTACACTAGGAAAAAATTTTCTATGCGCCACGCACCTTCAGTGCGCCGCGCTCCTACCCAATGCGCCGCGCCATAAATAGTGCATTTTGCAGGAGGCTTTTGGAGGCCTTCCTGGTGTCCAAATCGGGCACATGATATCTCGTTGGAAATATATTTGAGTATAATTTCCAACCCAAGTGGAATTTTTCAATTTGGAGTTCATTTTCCTTGTCAGAAATCAAATCTCCCAAAACTTGTCAAAATGAGCAGAATGAGGCTGCCTCAAGGAAGAGTGCCGTTGCAGTCAACTTTTGAAGGTCTTCTTCCACTCCAAATTGAGCTCATGATAGCTCATTGGAAATATATTTGTGTATAGTTATCATCTGAATCATCAAGCAAGTCATTTGGCCAACCAAGCCAGGAGAAATTTTGATTTTCCCAAGGTCACTTCAGAGGTGCATTCAATTCTCCTGATGCAACGATATTTTTGACATTTCTCTAAAACCATGACACCTGTGTAAGAAGTGAAGGAAATTTTTCTTCTTTGGCATGTTTTGGACAAAAACCTCTCTCATTTTTCCCAAATTCATCTTTTATTGCTCAAAAACATAATTTTAGTGGAACCTATCCCGATGTGTGGAACAATGGATTTGTCTAAATGAAGCGAAATGACGGGGATAAGGGGATTATAAATTCTTGAGAAAATTTTTGGAAGTAGGGAGGGATGTTAGGAAGTAGGGGAAATTGGAATTTCAGAGATTGAGTGAGGGGAAGGGTCCCAAAAGGGAAAAACACAGGCCTAGCCTAGAAAACTGCCAAGTTGTAGCAAGAAACTAGGGTTTGTGCAAAAATGAGGAATTTGGGGGATCTTAGTGATGAGAAGTGTTTAATAAGGTAAATTAAGGATAGGGGAAGGTGTATGAACATCAGGATACAAGTTTTGATAATGATTTGACCATCCAAGAGAAATTACCTCCAAAACCCTGGGAGAGGGAAATGGACCTTACCTGGGCACAAATGAAGCATGAACAAGGTGTAAAATGATCCATTGGAACCTGACATGATGATGAAAACCCTCTGAATGATGGTACACTCAGCTGAATGGTGACATGGACCAACATGGACAACTTTGGCAGGAGTAAAAACAAACCCTAGACCTAATGCCTAGTGACCAAATTTTGCTTGAAGACTCATTGAAATGACAAAATTTGACCTTGACACCTTAACATCACTTTGTAAGAGCATGTTTGATCACTGGAGGAAAGCTGCAAAGGCTGACACTAATAGGTTCCAATGTTGATCGCACTATATTTACCATCTTCGCCCATCTCTATATGCATTTGGAGATATTTCTCCTCCAAGTCACTAAACAACTCCTTGTCTCCCATCATGTGGAAGGAAGCACCACTATCAATATACCACATTGATCCCATTGTGCTTGAAACTGAGCATGCAACCAAAGATAAATTAGGTTCAAATTTGGAGTTGAGGAATACCTTCAAAAGTTAACTGCAACAGCACTCTGCCTTGAGGCAGCCACATTTTGCACATTTTGACCAGTCTTGGGAGATTTTATTTTTGACAGGGAAAATGAAATCCAAATTGAAAAAATCTAGTTGGTTTGGAAATTAGACTCAATAATATTTCCAAAAAGATATCCTGCGACGAATTTGGACACCGGGAAGGTCTCCAAAAGTCTCCTGCAAAACGGCGCGACGCATTGGGTAAGAGGCGCGGTGCATTGGGTTTGTGGCGCGACGCATAGAGCTGCAAGCCATTTTCACCAAAAATTCATTCAAATTCTCAATTTTCTTAGTTTCATCCAGTCCAAAGTAAGTCAAAAACTCTTCAAATTCCAATGAAAGTGTGTCTTAAGATGTTTATGATGATTTAGTAAAAAAATTTCAAACCCTACTTCCTTGCAATTTTTTCTCAAGACATGATTGCTTAGGGCTTGTAAATTTGTTTTTGTGGCCATCACTCCCTCACCTTTTTATTCCCTCACTTATTTTCTAGTTTCATTAACCTATTTTACTATCCCCTATATCTCTAAATTCATTCACCCCTATCCCCAATTCCCATTATCCCAAACCCTAGCTACAAAATTCCCAAACCCTAATTGCTATCCCAAAAGCCTAAAAATTGTCCCTAAAACCCTTCAATTCCAAAAATTCTAGTCAGCAACATTCCCAAAATCCCTCTTACCCTCTCCCTTCATAGTCCCTCATACATTTTCATACACTTGGTAGCAAAAGATCAAAGACAACTAAAATCTCTTCATACTCATCTAAGACAACACTTGAAAAAGAAATCCAAGCTGATCGTGAATCTTGGCTTGAAAGGAAAACTTGCACTTGGAGAGGATGCTGGAGAAGGCCAACAATGAGAAAAATATGTTGAGGAACATGGCATACCACTACTTGGCGAGAAACAAGGTGTGCAAAGCAAGAATCAAAATTTTGATGGCCAAGTTAAAGAAGTCATCGAGGAGGCGAAAAGAGCATGATAAACTTCAAATATTGGCTGAGGTGTCCTTGGCCCAACACAACACTTAATGGAGGACACTCAGCCCAAATTTCAAAAAATTTGGGACACTTTTTGCAATTTTGAAATTTTTGGCGGTAAAAACAGAGTTTTCTGCTCTATGCGTCGCGCCACCTGGCGCACGCTTTTGATAGGGGACTCATTTTGATGCAAACTCAAAATTTTTGGATTTTTCATGGAAAAATATGCATGCCTAACAATGGCCAAGAAATTTTGACAGGTTTTGAGCCCCCAAAAAGGTCAAAAACACCCCAAAAATGACCTTTCTGCCCCTTTTTTGACACACAGGAAGCAGTCTTGGGAGAACTCAATTTTGGAGGGGCAAATGGAGGCCAAATTCAAAAATTCCACTTGTGCTGGCAATGAGACAGGCAGAAATTTCCAAAAAGCCCACTTGGAGCAAATTTGGACACCGGGAAGGCCTCCAAAATCAGCTGCAAATAAGCGCAACGCATAGGGAAATCAGGCGCGGCACATTGGAGGAAATTTACTCATTTTGACCCAAAAACTCTGTTTTTCTCCTAGTTTTTGACAGTTTGACTTTCTTACTTCTAAATGTCAAAATCATGATGTAATTAAATGTAACATGATGGATTTTGATGTAATTTTTCTAAATTTTCACTCATAGAGGTAGATTCATCCATCAAAGGGTAATTTGCAACTAAATGAATTAGTTTCCTAGTTTTTAGAGGCAAGCTGTTCCACTGCCTACTTTCTAGTTCTCAGTTTAGATTTTGTTGGAACATCTCCTAAACTTATGAGCTCGACCCCTAGAGGCTGGGATGACTTATTGTTTGTCTATATCTTGTGTTTTTTCAGTCATTAGCATGGTTGTACTTTTGGAAATGCTTTGAGCATCATTGTGCATTCATCTCTACATTTTGGCAAAGGAATAGACCAGGGTTTGCAGCACTCTATGGGATTCATGTGGAATTTTTATTTGATAGTGTGTTTCTCTCTGTAAATGTAAGTTTACTGGTGTTTTATGTATGCCATTTTCTCTCTTATTTCTTCTTAACTAAAACAAACAAGGATAAAGGTAGAATCCATTGAAATTGCAGTGCTCTACCTAAGGTTTTTTTAGTTATTTATGTTTTCAGCTGTTTGAAGAGTATCCCTGAAGGTTTCTTGCCCTCTTCAACTCCTCACCAGTCTAAATCTCTCCATTTCTTTCAATTGGAAGTGTCAAATAAATTTCCTACCTTGCCCCATTGAGATCTCTGCAAGACTGAGCCTCATTCCCCAGACCCAAAATCTGCTTTTCCATTCAAGCCAACAAAACACCCTTAAAATCAACCAAACTCTTTTGCGCACATACTAGCCTAAAATTAGTCTTTACATCAAGTCATCTCACACCTCATCGATTATTTTTTGCTAAGATTGACAAGGAGAGAGCCCTCTCCCGATCTGGTAGGGCTAGCTACCAGGTTAAGCGTGGTTTGATGTTACCCTATATTTTTCCTTTCTCAGCTTGAGGTAGATTTAGGCCATAACATAGTGGTGACCCTACTGGGGAGACTAAAATTTTTTTGTTTTCTTTGTAAACTATAGACAGAGCCTGAAGTTAGCCAAGTAGCCTTCGAAACGCTCTTGCTTTGCATTAGCAAAAGTAGATGAATGCTGCTTCAGTCAATCTCTGGTCTAGTTTATGAACTGAACATCTGGTTTCCTCAGTAAAATCTAATCAAGTTCAAATCTGATTGTTGATGGTGGAAAATGATAAAAAATTGGAAGGCTGAAATCATTCACCTGGTGACTCTAAATCAGTTTCGAGATCAGATCCAAGGACTCCACTAGAGGATGAACCTGACCAGCATAAACATGAAAGGACAATATGGAAAGATCAGGTATTCAAGTTGGAACTTCATCCAAGACATTTTGTTCTTTGTCATAAATTATTTCTTCTCTTTTCCTAAGAATTTCAAGAAGGCTTTGCAAAGTATAGTGTATTTGATAAAAGATCCTCGGTCTGCATTTGATTCCTTCCCTTTGAAAATTGTGAATACCAAAGATTTGCATGCTTTTGAGCTTGATCAAGACCTTTCTTCCAAATCTTGTGATGACCATCTTCAAACTGATGAACCTCAAGAGACCAAGACTGATTCTATACCTTCTGTACATACCCCTATACCTTGTAAAATTCCTAATCAGTACAAGCCTCTGATTTTACCTCCTATATCCCATGCTTTCCCTAAAAATCATGACCTATATCTACCAAGATTTGATGGTGAACACGACAACATCACTGCTGAGAGACATGTTCTGAATTTTGAGTCTTTTCTTGACCTTTTTGAAGTTGATGAAAAGGATGTCAGTATTAGGCTTTTTTCTATTTCTTTGCAAGGCAAAGTCAATAGTTGGTTCAAAACCCTGCCTGATGCGAGCATCTTAGATTTCTAGCAGTTCATCAAAGTTTTCCTCGACAGGTGGGTGATCAGACAGAACCCTTTCTTGATTATAGAAGAGTATAACTAGATGAAAAGAATGCCAGGGGAGATAGTACAATAGTTTTCTACCATATTTAACCAAGTTTATTATTCAATGCCAGTTAATATAAGACCTCCTCTTGGATCTGCTCTCTTGCACTACTCGGGTGCCTTTGATTCGGAAATGGAGTTTCAGCTGAGAGAAAGGAATCTTGCAACACTTGAAGAGATGCAGAACAGTGCAGTAGATGTAGAGGCTCATTTGCTGATCCAAAGGGGAAAGTTGAAGGAAGAAGAGATGAAAAACATAGATCCGGAGGAATCGACATCTCTAGAGGTAAAACTTGACATTTTGGTAAGTGCAGCGGAAGAGATGATGCAGAGGATCATCACAAGGAATGAGTATAATGTTCAAGCCCATGGCTTGCTGATTGAAGAAGAACAAGTTTCTGATCCAAAACATTTTGTTTCTTATCACAGTTTTCATAGATCTGATAATGATTGTTTTGTAGATCATCTTGGAGAAGAGAAATGTGTCGATATGACATGTATTCTTGATGATGTGTTTTATACTGATCATTTGCCTCAGTTTGACCAGTATGATGACGATTATGTTCCCCAAACAGAAGCTAATCTTGCAGACAAATCAGCAGCTAGTTTCTGAGAGAAAGAATTTCACTTTCAGTAGCTCAAATACAATGTTCAGCCATCACATGTCAGCTATGGAAATAATGAGGAAAGTGCAGCAAATTTTGAAGTAAGTGAAGGATCTTTGCCTTTTTGTTTTGCTTCGTTTCAGTTCATCAGAGACAACATTCATGCAATCCGAAATCAACTGCCGAAAAGTCTTGATTTGGACCATATTGAGGGCAATGAAAACCTTGATCAAGACTTCTTATATCTAGATTTGCAGCCCCTAAATGCCATTGAATGTCAAGTTGCAGATGAGGACTTGGAAGCTGGCACATATGATCAAATGATGCAAGATGATTCTGTACCTTTCTATTTTGAATCATTTCAGTTTATGAAGGGAAATTGGCATAGTAAATCTTCAAATGAGTAGCTTGTAGAAAATCATGTAATCTCATCAGAAGAAATAGAAAATGGGTTGCGGCAGTCTTTTCAAGTTTTTCATGATCCAATAGTTGATGTGTTGGATGATGTATGTAGTCAAAGTCTTTCTCCATTGACTACATGTGAACTTGAAACGTGTGCTTATATAAACTTGATCCGACAGCTGGTCTCTTTGTCATTTTTAGCAGGAGTCTTGTCACAAAGCTCAAAACAATGTTTGCATTCATGGTATGAGGAGAAGAGAAGTAATCCATTGGATGAGCTAAGTCCCAGTGTGCATGAACTTCAATATCCTTATGCAGTGTTTTTGAAGGTAGATAGAGAATCCATATCATTCAATGGATCTGTTTCCAAGTTTTCATGGGAGTTTCATTTCAGTAGTTCTCTCTTGTTGTTCATAAGCGAGCACTTGTGGAGAATTCAAATAGCAACTGGAATACTTACTTGGTTGCATTGGTTGTTTCATTTCACTTGATCAGGTGATGAATGGAACAACTAGAGTAGGTTGTATTGAATAAGCTTCATATTGAGCATATTTTCCAGTTTTTTGGTTGTGTTTAAGTATCGAGTCAGTTTTTAGTTGAGTGAGAGTCTATTTGTGTCGTCAAGTCATCAGTTTTTAGTCATGCATTTCAGCTTGAGTTTTTGACTCCATTGCCCAATGGATGATGGCACTGTCTGCTTTCCAAAGATCTGTAGTTCTTGGCACCTCCAAGGAGCTACCATCCCCATTGGAGCCAATGTTAGTGTCAGTATTTGCAGCCTTCCTTCAGTGATCAAACATGCTCTTACAAGGTGATTTTAAGGTGTCAAGGTAAAATTTTGTCATTTCACTGAGTCTTCAAGAAAAATTTGGTCACTAAGTATTAGGTATAGGGTTTGATTTCACTCCTTTCAAAGTTGTCCAAATGTCGCTCCATGTCACCATTGAGCTGAGTGTACCATCATTTAGAGGGTTGTCATCATCATTTCAAGTTCCACTGGGTCATTTTACACCTTGTTCATGCTTCAGTTGTGCCTAGGTAAGGTTCATTTCCCTCTCCTAGGGTTTTGGAGGTAATTTATCTTGGATGGTCAAATAATCAGAAAACATTGTATCCTGATGTTCATACACCTTCCCCTATCCTTAATGTACCTTATTAAACACTTCCCATCACTGATATCCCCCAAATTCTTCATTTTCACACAAACCCTAGTTTGTTGCTACAACTTGGCAATTTTCTAGGATAGGCCTGTGTTTTTCCCTTTTGGACCCCTTCCCCTCACTAAATATTTGAAATTATACTTTCCCATAATTCCTAACATCCCTCCCTACTTCCCAAAATTTTCTCAAGAATTTAGAAGCCCCTTATCCCCTTCATTTCACTTCATTTCGACAAATCCCTTGTTCCACACATCTGGATAGGTTTTACTCCAATGATGTTTCTGAGCAATAAAATATGAATTTGGGAAAAATGAGAGGTTTTTTTCCACACTAGGCCAAGGAAGAAACACCCTCTTCACTTTTTACACATGTGTCATGGTTTTAGAGAAATGTCAAAAATACAGTTGCCTCAGGAGCATTTATGCACTTCTGAAGTGACCTTGGGAAAATCAAGCCTTCTCCTAGCTTGGTTGGCCAAATGACTTTATTGATGATTCAAATGATAAATAGACACAAATATATTTCCAATGATCTATCATGAGCCCAATTTGGAGCAACAGCACTCTGCCTTGAGGCAGCCTCATTTTGCACATTTTGACCAGTCTTGGGAGATTTTATTTTTGATAGTGAAAATGAACTCAAAATTGAAAAATTCTAGTTGGGTTGGAAATTAGACTCAATATTATTTCCAACAAGCTATCCTGCGCCAAATTTGGACACCGGGAAGGTCTCCAAAAGTCTCCTGCAAAAAGGCGCGACACATTAGGTAAGAGGCGCAGCGCATTGGGTTTGTGGCGCGGCGCATAGAGCTGCAAGCCATTTTCACCACAAATTCATTAAAATTCTCAATTTTCTTGGTTTCATATGGTCCAAAGTAAGTCAAAAATTCTTCAAATTCCAATGAAAGTGTGTCTTCATATGTTTATGATGATTTAGTAAAAAAATTTCAAACCCTACTTCCTTGCAATTTTTGCTCAAGACATGATTGCTTAGGGCTTGTAAATTTGTTTTTGTGGCCATCAATCCCTCACATTTTTATTACCTCACTTCTTTTATAGTTTCATTAACCTATTTTACTATACCCCATATCCCTAAATTCATTCACCCCTATCCCAAATTCCCATTATCCCAAACCCTAGCTACAAAATTCCCAAACCCTAACTGCTATCCCAAAAGCCTAAAAATTGTCCCTAAAACCATTCAATTCCCCAAATTCCAGTCAAAAAAATTCCAAAAATACCTCTTACCCTCTCCCTTCATAGTCCCTCATACATTTTCATACACTTGGCAGCAAAATATCTAAGACACCTAAAATCTCTTCATACTCATCGAAGACAACACTTGAACAAGAAATCCAAGTTGATCGTGAATCTTGGCTTGAAAGGAAAACTTTCACTTGGAGAGGATGCCAGAGAAGGCAAAAAATGAGAAAAATATGTTGAGGAACATGGCATACCACTACTTGTCGAGAAACAAGGTGTGCAAAGCAAGAATCAAAATTTTGAAGGCCAAGTTAAAGAAGGCATCGAGGAGGCGAAAACAACACGATAAACTTCAGATATTGGCTGAGGCTTCCTTGGCCCAACAAAGCACTTAATGGAGGAAACTCAGCCCGAATTTCAAAAAATTTGGGACACTTTTTGCAATTTTGAAATTTTTGGCCTTAAAAACAGAATTTTCTGCTCTATGCGTCGCGCCACCTGGCCCGCGCTTTTGATAGGGGACTCGTTTTGATGCAAAATCAACATTTTTTTATTTATCATGGAAAAATATGCATGCCTAACAATGGCCAAGAAATTTTGACAGGTTTTGAGCCCCCAAAAAGGTCAAAAACACCCCAAAAATGACCTTTCTGCCCCTTTTTTGACACACAGGAAGTAGTCTTGGGAGAACTCAATTTTGGAGGGACAAATGGAGGCCAAATTCAAAAATTCCACTTGTGTTGGGTAGTAGACAGGTATACCTTTCCAAAAATCCCACTTGGAACAAATTTGGACACTAGGAAGGCCTCCAAAATCAGCTTCAAATAGGCACGACGCATAGGGAAATCAGGCGCGGCGCATTGGAGGAAATTTACTCATTTTGACCCAAAACTCTGTTTTTCACCTAGTTTTTGATAGTTTGACTTTCTTACTTCTAAATGTCAAACTCATGATGTAATTAAATGTAACATGATGGATTTTGATGTAATTTTTCTAAATTTTCACTCATATAGGTAGATTCATTCATCAAAGGGTAATTTGCAACTGAATGAATCAGTTTCCTAGTTTTTAGAGGCAAGCTGTTCCACTGCCTACTTTCTAGTTCTTAGTTTAGATTTTGTTGGAACAGCTCCTCAGTTTATGAGCTCGACCTCTAGGGGCTGGGATGAGTTATTGTTTGTCTATATATTATGTTTTTTCAGTCATTATCATGGTTGGACTTTTGGGAATGCTTTGAGCATCATTGTACATTCATCTCTGCATTTTGGCAAAGGAATAGACCAGGGTTTGCAGCACTCTATGGGATTCATGTGGAATTTTTCTTTGATAGTGTGTTTCTCTCTATAAATGTAAGTTTACTGGTGTTTTATGTATGCCATTTTCTCTCTTATTTCTTCTTAACTAAAACAAACAAACAAGGATAAAGGTAGAATCCATTGAAATTGCAGTGCTCTACCTAAGGTTTGTTTAGTTATTTATCTTTTCAGCTGTTTGAAGAGGATCCCTTAAGGTTTATTTCCCTCTTCAACTCCTCACCAGTCTAAATCTCTCCATTTCTTTCAATTGGAAGTGTCAAATCAATTGCCTACCTTGCCCCATTGAGATCTCTGCAAGACTGAGCCTCATTCCCCAGACCCAAAATCTGCTTTTCCATTCGAGCCAACAAAACACCCTTAAAATAAACCAAACTGTTTTGCACACATACCTAGCCTAAAATTAGTCTTTACATCAAGTCATCTCATGCCTCATCGATTATTTTTTGCTGAGATTGACAAGGAAAGAGCCCTCTCCCGATATGGTAGGGCTAGCTACCAGGTTAAGCGTGGTTTGATGTTACCCTAGATTCTGCCTTCCTCAGCTTGAGGTAGATTTAGGCCATAACAGTCATCGAAAAATATAACATAATACCTCTGTTTTTCTTTTGAAGCAACCGAGAAAGGTCCACACACGTCTGCATGAATTCTCTCCACGATCACCAAATCACAGTTCTCCTTCTCATGAAAGGTGGTATTCACAAACTTACCCATAGTACATCCATTGCACTGATTTGACTACGAAAGAGTACCCTTGGGAAGTCCAGTAGAAATATGCTACAAAATCTTCAAGGTGCCATGGTGAAGATGGCCCAATCTCCTATGCCATAATTCGCCCTCATTCCGGCTCACCACTTCTTCTACTTTGCCCATCATTGCAGTGCGTCCATCTAACTCCAACTTATAGATATTATTAACTCAAATCCCTATCCTCTTGGTTTGACCCATTTTTTTATGTCGCAGGAAAGCTTTTCCCTCGCTGAAAACAACGTCATAACCTCTGTCCTCCAACATCGAACTGAGACCAAGTTCTTCTTCAGACCTGGAACATGCATAACATCTTTCAAACTTAATGGTTTACCTGAATCCCTCTCAAAGGTAATGGTTCCATTGACGATTGCATTGTATCTACCATCTTCGCCCATCTCTATATACATTTGGGGATATTTCTCCTCCAAGTCACTAAATAACTCCTTGTCTCCCATCATGTGGAAGGAAGCACCACTATCAAGATACCACACCAATCCCATTGCGCTTGAAACCAAGCATGCAATCAAAGAGAAATCAAGTTCAAATTGCGAGGCTAAGGCCTCACCTACTACAGCTCTAGCAACCTTCTTTTTCTTCTTTTTATGTGGGCAGTTAGTGGCGAGATGCCCATGTTCGTGACAGTGAAAACAATTCACTTTGGAAAAATCCAGCTTCTTGCCTTTAGCCTCGGATTTTTGATGGGATTTATTCCCCTTCCCTTTCCTTAATTTGGCAGCCAAATTTAAATTCTCTTCATCATCATTCTTCGATGAAGAGCCATCCCTGGTACTTCGCCTTATCTCCTCCTGCACTAGATCCGACCAAAGTCTCTCCCAATCCGACAGTTTCTCCTATCCATTGGCAAAGTCCTGATAACTGTGCCAAATCTTCGGTAACCCAAGGAGAGCCAAGCTCACCAAGTCATCATCCACAACTGTGATTCTCACACTCCCTAGATTATCCCTACATTGGAAAAACTTCGTGAGATATTTTGGAATATTGTCACCCTTCTCCATTTTGATTGTTATGAGCTTATCTTTCAACGCCAAATTCCTATGGTCGTTGTTGCTTTGGAAAAGATCTTTCAAAGCCTTCCACATTTCAAATGGCATGGATTTCCCATGAAGGCTTGACACAATATGGTCCTTCACACCTTCCAACAGAATTCTTCTTGTCTTCGCTACCTTCTTTTGCCAGACATCAAGTAATGCAACATCGCTAGAAGTAGGCTTAGGAACATCGCTATCGATGAAATCCTTCAGACTATTATCTTTAAGCACTACCTCCATCCTATCCTTCCAGGCTATGTAGTTCGAGCTACCCTCAAGGGCATACTCCAACCGCAACCCATTGAAAGCCATTTCAATGAATACTCAACTATCGCACCAAGAAATTTCTGCAGCAAGTTCGAATTGCCCACCAACACAAAACGTAGCATTGCTTCAATATTTTCAATCTTCAGTAATTAACATTGCTCCGATACCATGTTTAAATTATATAAGATTCATGTATAATACCAGACTCCCCTTATCTAATAAATTAACTTATGTTAAATACAAAATCATTCCACATAATTCTTTGCAGAAATTAAATCGCCAATTGCAAAACACATATGAAGCAAAATCAATCGCACATAAACACAATTGCTTAATGGGAAAGCTTAATGATAAAAAACCCAAAATATCATATATTATGTATATCAATGGATCATGTAATAATCTCATACAAAGCTTAGTACATCAATCTCTCAGTACAATCAAAAATCATTACACACTGTCATGCAAAACTTTGCATATCTATGAACCAATTTCTTGCCTCCTGACAGCCTACCTCCACTGCGCAATCCCTGCTGAAGAATACCCCTAATGCATTCGAATTGGCCTTGCCTTGACTACACAATTCTCATTGGAATTTGCAATGTGTGTTATATGCATTGAATGCATCAATAATAGTCACAACAGATATTCCATCTCACGCTTTCACCTATCTCTCCACTAGGTCTCCATTGGAACTGAAATGCAAGTAGTTAACTGTTGTATTTGTTCAGTTGCAAGTGAGTCTCTAGTTGTGAATTAATTAAATAATTAATTCACTAAACTCTCACTAGTGTATCTTTAGTTAGAACTAGATAATACTAGCACAACTAAGTTTAACTCACTTAACTGAGTTAAACTAAATAACAACTCCCATAACTATGCTTCCAACTCTGTTACAACTCTGCCAGTTTAGTTCTAAATGAGTCCTCCATGCATGAGTCACCAACAAAAACTGCACTGTAGCTGAAGACTAAAGCTTGGCCAGAATTCCAAATATGTGGAATGATAGATCAGAGCTCTCCTAAGAGGCCTCTCAAGGAAAGAGGTGGAATTCCAAAGCAAGAATACTGTGTGCTAAACAACACCAACAATCTTAGCTAAATAGTTAAAGAGAGCAAAGGTCTAAACAGGCATATCAAAATAATTTCCATAAGCTAACGTCATATGGCTTCCATCCTCTTCCTTATAAACAATGTGAGCCTTCTCACCTTGGGTCCCACTCATTAGGGTTTCCATCATCACATAATCAATCTCCCTCCAAAATTGCAGTCCCATCATTAATGCCACTCCTCCATAACAACACTGTTTTATTTGGTCAAACTTGACCTCTTCAATCTGATCCAGCCCTTTTCACGCCTAAGGGTTTTCAGTCCAACTTTTATAGAGCTATCTAAACTAATCCACATTCATACTGGCTGTCTCTATTGATGATTCACTCCCTCCATTCCATCTCTGTTGACTTGGCCAAAATTGACCTTGTCTTCATGCATTAGCCCTTGTTCACACATGAGGGTGTTTTATCCAGCTATGAATATGATCCCTTTTCACATTAAGAGGGATTTTATTTCTGCCAAAAATATTGATGGGCCTCCCTACCCATTTATTCATCTAACTATATGTTAAGAGAAAAATTAATATTCCAATTATCAGCATGCTAATTTAGGAATATTACAACGTGTGTGGACCATTCTCAGTTTCTTTAACAATAAAACATAAGTACTATGTTATTTTTGTCGATGAATTTTCTTTTAAATGCTAGATCTTCTTCATGCAGAAGAAGGATCAAACATTCTCAAAGTTCTGTGAGTTTAAGGCATTGGTGGAGAAAGATTCGGGGAAGCAAGTGAAGGCTCTGAGGAGAGATAATGGTGGAGAATACATCTCTAAAGAATTCAAAGACTTCTACAGCAAAGAAGGAATTCGAAGAGAACTCATAGCGCCTCATAACCCACAGAAAAATGGGTTCATGGAGAGGAAGAACATAACGATCATGGGTGTAGCACGAGCGATGTTGCATGATCAAGGCCTACCAATGCATTTGTGGGTGGAAGCATGCAACACTCTGGTTTATGTGAAAAACCGTTGTCCTCATAGAGTACTTGGCATGAGTACACCTGAAGAAGATTTCACTAGTAAGAAACCGGATGTTTCACGCTTTAATATTTTTGGCTCATCTGTTTATGTGCATGTTACCAAGAATGCCAGGAAGAAGCTAGAGCTGACTGATAAATTTGGGATATTTGTGGGGTACATAGAAACACCCCATAATTATCGTGTGTATTTTCCTAACAGTAAGATGACTGTTATGCAATGAGATATAAAATTTGATGGGGGGGGAATCCATGCCATTGTCGCTTGAGAGGGAGCTAGACTTGCATGCGGAGGAGGAACTGCTAGTTCCCAAAGATGAGTCTCTAGATGTGGATCAGCCATAGGAGGATGTTCATGGAGTGGAGGAGTCCACTCATGTAGAGCCAAACATCAGAACAGGCAGGACGCGTACCATAGAAGCTGATAGGCTGAGACTTTATGATGCGCATAATGTAGGAGCCCCTACTTCACAGCACAGACAAAGACAGTCTCCTAACCAATTTATTGGATACATGGCTCTCATGAGAAAATGTATTGTGACTTTGCCATCTTCCTTTCAGCAAGCAGTGCAAGAGCCCACATGGGTAGATGCAATGGTGGAGGAGTATGACTCCATTGTCAAAAACAGTGCTTGGGAAATTGTTCCAAGGACGGTTGATAAATCAGTGGTAGGTTCGAGATGGATCTACAAGGTAAAGCAAGCTGCTAATGGGAGTTTTGAGAAATACAAGGCCAGATTTGTGGCCTAGGGCTTCTCATAGATCCATGGGATAGATTATAAAGAAACCTTTGCACCTGTCGCACAGTATTCTTGCATAAGCTACATTTATCAATGGGATCATTGAGGAAGAGGTGTACATAGAGCAGCCTGAAGGATTTGAGATCTTCAGCAGTGAGTCTCATGTGTGTTGATTAAAAAGAGCGTTGTATGGGCTGAAGCAAGCACTGTTGGGTATGTGTTATATTCTTTCCACGGACTGGCAGAGTCTTGGCGGTAAGGTAGGAAGTTTATATGTTTTTTTTTGTCTTTGTCGAGAGTTCATTCCTCCACGAGCTGAAGGAAACTTTCGCAAAGTGCCAAGGGAGCTGAAGAAACAGGACAAGAAGTGTATTTTGACAGGGTATGTTCTAGTTCCAGTCATTATGGCTTCAATTCTAGTTTTTCCTCTGGATCTTCAGTCAATGACTTCAAAAATTTTAATAGGCCATGCAGAACAGTCAGAGTTTTTTTTTTTTTTTCCTTGGTTTATTTGGTCTGCATGTGATGATAGAGGGGATTCATTTTAATTTCCTACCTCATTTTCACAGTCCTGAGTTCCATCTAAAATTCTATATCAGGTTTCAACTCTATATCTTACCCTGTTCTTGCTGCTTTAATTATTATTTCGGGTTATATCTGGCAGCATATTCCATGCCTCCTTATGGTTATAGTAGTCTTGCTTACACTCTGACTTTTAATCTATGCATGGATAGTATAATTGGGTCTGTTTACTGTGGTTCATTCTTAGTATGAGTAGTAACACTGGATTTGTCTATTTTGTCTATTGTGCTTCGAAAATGTTTATGTTAATGACCTCTGCTAAAACCCCTTTTTATGATTACCTTCATGTCCAGGGTTTTTGGTCAATTCCCAGAATTCGCTTTAGTCTATGTAAAATTGCAAACCCAGTGTAATCATGGGTGGGTATAATAGTTTTTGAGAAGTTAGCTGGGTTTTTTTATTTCCACGGCCATTGCCTTAACTTCAAGAATTCCAATTTTGTCTTATTCCATAGCAATATTTACTGTCTGAGCAATTATGTCCTGTTTCAACTTTCAAAGTGTCTGTCCTTGAATTGGTCCATTCCTTGCGTTATTTCTCTAGCTCACAAGCTACGAAAGCTTTATTATGATAGGATGGTTTGGCCTGGTGTTAGTAGGATGAATGAAAACTTCAATCCATACCCCAAGATTTTGGTTAAACAAATCGAATTTCATAATGATTCTAATTTTTACCTATTGGTTATTGTTCGCTATACAGGTTTTTTTCAGTCAAAAGGATATACAGGGGTATTCAGGTCATAATGAAAAAAGGAAAGGGAAAGACAATACATTCAAACTAGGTAGTTGGGACAAGAAAAAGAGGAAGGAAAACTAATTAGCAGACCCTTGAAATTCTAGCAAAAAGCTATGAAACTGGAATTCTGAAGGATATTCGGAAAACTATATAGGGATGGGAAAGGGATAGTGATGATGAAGAGGATGAAATTCAAAGCCAGAGGGAAGGAATAGATTTCCTTTCTGAACCAAGCAACAAAAGAGGAAGATTTTCTTTATTTCAACAATCTGTCAAAACTTATTGGAAAATCAAATGTGTTCTTGCAAAAGCATTGTTAAGTACGTAGGAAAAACAAATCAATTCTTCCCTGTTGTTTGAGCTCCATCAAATTAAACAAGATATGAGGGAAATGACAAAGGCACAGGTATAAGTCAATGCGAGGATGGTAAGGATGGAGCAGCAACTACTCAATCTGCAGCAAGCTGAGATGCTAGGGTCAACTGCAAAATACCCTGCCCCTGTTGATTCATCAGATGGTTAACCTCTTTACAAGTTCTTTTTTGTATGTTTTTTGAGGATATTAAGTCTACTCTATGTTTTATATGTATTTTATATGGACATATTAAAGGATTATTGGCTATTAACATATGGAAAAAAAAAATACCAATTTTGGTTGGCTTATAAATCTTTAAGGTGGCCAACAGACCTAGTTTCCTTTGGGCAGGTTGAGGCTACCAAAAATTGCATAATTTGTATAGAAACTTGCTCTTTACAAAATAGAAAATAGACAGGTCCTACGAAATTTACAAAAAAAAAAAACCACGAACATTTGTTGAGGGTACGTCACTAATAAGAAATAATTTAAGTCAATAAATATTAATACAAATGTTAGGTGGAATAATAAAGTGATCCACTTAATTTAGAATAAAAAGATACATATTTTAAAATATTTAACATCCTCAATATATTATGAATTACTCCTCCAACGTACATTAAGAAGCCCCTCCTTGACACCTAATGGTCAAATGATCATGGCTTATTGACACATAAGGAAATTATGTATCCTATAAATAAGGATTCCTATCCAACATACCTATGCTATATATTAGTAAATCTTTGACAAAGATGGGAGATACATGAGCTTAACGTCAATCAAAAGAAGAATATGATCTAAAATTTTGGGCTATTAAAGGAAGTGCCAGGAAGGCTCCGAGTTAGGGAAATTATATGAGGATATGTCTAAGGGAAGACAAGGCATACACTTTTTTGTAAGTCAAATAATTAAGCATTGAGTTCCTATTGATAACCGAGACCTGTAGGACCCTTTTAGGGTAGCTGTTAGTCATCAGTATTTTCCACCTGTTGATGATGACTAGTCTTTAAAGCCAAGCTTTCTAGGAGCTGATCTCCAATTTTTCAAATTTGTCAGCTAGAAAACACCCCTACCCATTTTTTCCCTCCTACCATTTCAATCAGCCTATGATGAGAAAAAACCTAATTTTCAAGCCCTATCTAGTCGCAGTCATACAAAATTGTCCATCAGCTGTCATAAGCTAAAGTCATCTGCTATCATTCACCCTCATCCCCAGCTCATTCATTAACCAATGATTGATAAGAATGTCAACTACCCTACCTCTGGTCATATCTCATCTTGGGATCTGATCATACCAAAGAGAATACTCCAAATCTGTCAAAAATCTCCCCTAATTTAGGTAGTGGCGCTTTAGGCAATCCTCCCTTGGAAATCTATCCTAAGCCAAAAGCAACCTCTGTCTAACACCAACCAGTCATAGATGGCATTCCTATTCTGCAATTAAAGCTTGATACACCCTTAGGTCGCACCACTAAAAATTCTTGATGTCTCAGTAGTGCATATGCCAAAAGCCAAACTCATATTTTGTTTCTCTACAGTGTTTCAATGTCTTTTTCAAAGCAGTAAGGTACCAGTGTTCCAGAAGACATTATTAAACTAAACATGAGAAGACAACTGCTTCTCATGTTGTTTTGAGCCTTGGATGCAAGTACTAGTTAGAGAGGTAATTCAATGAACTCCTACAAACACAGTAAAAAAGGTTAGTGACTAATGAATAGCAAGTAATACTCTGCAGATACAGGTCAGGTTGCTTTTGGTTTCTAAAAAGATGCATAAAGGTATTCCATCAATAGAATACACATCTTAGAGCATGCCCATCATGGCATATTGTCAATTTTTCACTTTTTATTACATATTGTGATGTACCAAGAAGAAATATGCAGTGAAAGGAAATATGACACAGTTTGAAAAGAGATGAAATAGCATCACTGTGTAAAACCTCCTCTAAACATGAGCAGATGGTTGGGTGACTGTGGAAAACCTCCTCCAAACATGAGCAGAGGGTTGGGTCACTTGTTGCAAACCTCCTCCAACATGAGCAGATGGTTGGGAATATTATACTGGCCTCCTTTAGTTAACAAGAAGAGGGTCAGGAACAAAGGTATGGCCTCATTCAAAGGGCACATGGCTAACAATGCTGCAAATTGCCTAAAAACTTGTTTAACACCTTTTTCTCCAATAGATGAAACCACTAACACAGCAGTGGTGTTTCAAGTATTTCTTACATGGTTTCACTGTTTGAAAGACAAGAATTGAAGTGCAGTGGGAAACAATGGGATGATTATGAATGGAAAAATGTTGTTAAGTAGATGGCCAAGCAGTGATATTATGGTATTCAAAGAAACTTTGTTTTTCTTCTATCAAAGGTCTCCTTCAAAGGGTAATCTGAGGCTAGAATGCCCAAACTTAGAACAACCTCATCAAAATGACAAGAAGATAGATTAAGCCTTGCTTCTTAAAGAGATTTTTTTCAAATGAATATACAGAGACAGTATGTATGAGAAAATATGGGATACCATGATTCAAGTCCATGATACCATGATTCAAGTCCAAGACATCATTCAAAGGATACACAGTGCTTAGAGAGGCAAATGTCACAAGCAAAGTCACCTAGGGAAAGAGTAGTTGATTTGTCAACTTGAAGATGGCCTCCCTCACAAAAGGTAGAGGGTTAGTTCTCTTAAGGCTTTCACCATGAAAATTACCTCATACAAATGGTTAAAGAGATACTCAAACAAGTTTCATGTTTATATCAAAGGACCCTCATCGGTAGATAAGGATAAAAGTCTCATTATGAGTCTGAAGGGCTATTTTGAAGAAGTTGCAAAGGTGCTAGAATCCTCTATAAAAAACAGTCCAAGTATTAGTTTTAACACTCCTTCCACTTCCTATAAACAATATTTTTATGAATAAGTTGTAAAAGGTCAAAAACATCCTTGTGTTGATGAAGTCCTCTTTAGATAAAGGATCTTTTATAAAAGCTTCAGAGAAATACAACTCAAGAAATGGTGAAACAGTGGTAAAAAAAAACTACTCGAATTACAAACACACTTATTCAAAAGGAAATTTTTGTTTTAAAAGAGCGCAGAGGTCTTCAAAATGGTAAGGAATAGTGATTGATGTTTATATGACAAAAGGGCCTTTTTCAAACTCCAAACCCTCACAAAAGAAACTATGAATATGTTTTAGCTTTTTTTACTTTTAAAAAGAGGTGGGAAGACCATTTAAAATTCCATTATGCATTTTCAAAGCCACGAGACAAGTGTCCATTAGCTGCTTGCTGGAGAAAACAACAAATTTCGACATTTTTTTAGAGTTTTTAGGCCTCCAAGCCTACGCGGCGTGCTTGTAAAAGCGTGCAACGCGCTTGTGAGCATAATTACAAAGGGTTCAGATAGTTGCACAGTGTTCCTATAGCAGCGCGCGGTGCCCCTGTGCGTGCATTCAACCCCTACCCGAAGGCCGACCCGACACCCCTCACTGCGCGGCATTCTTTTCAGTGAACGTGCCGCGCCTATTTAAACATCCAAAACGCCTTCAAAGAGTCTTAGGAGCTGCTCAATCAATCAAACAAGGTCCATAAGCATTATTTCAAGGTATTATCCATTGCTTCTCACTAGTTTTTGAAATCTTAAAGGGGTATTGTTGCCATTTTCTCCAAGGAAGAAACAATGATAAAGAGGGTAGGGTTTTTGAGCAAAATCAAAGGTTTTTGTTTCTGTGATTGCCAAAGATTAATACAGTGATAGGTGGGGTGTTTTTAATAGTCTTAAAGGACGTTAACTGCCTTTAATAACAGTGATAGCCCATAGTTAAAACAGGGAGCAGACTTTGTTTAAAAATCAAAGGGGAAAAACAGTGATCATAATCTGAAGGATTTGTCATTATAAAGTGTCCTCTCTATGTTGTGAAATAGTGAACTTTGTGCAGCCTCCATAGTTCCAAAAAATAGAGTGTGTTGAAAGACTTTTTAAGTTAGTTGAGGGTGTCTTGTTTTACTTTGTAAAAAACAGTGAATAGCAAAAAGAGCATTTTTTGAAGTGAAATGTGTTCTTATCAAAACAAAGGAGATCCTTGTTCAAACAAGGGACCACCCACACATCTTTTCAAGACTTTGCCCAAGCACAATGATAATTTGATTTTGTTTCATTTGAAAAAGACTTGTTGATTGGCATCAAAGAGGATAAAACAATGACTTATAAGGAGGACAGGGTGTGTTTTTGAGAAACGATTTCAAGGACCATTTGAGATAGCTTGTTTTTGCAAAGAGTATCCAAAACAAAATTCCTCCCAGGAAAGATAGTAGAAGTGGCCTTCACAGGAGGTTTGAACCTGTTTCAACTGAAGAAGTAAATGCTCATCCATTAGTCCTGTTTAACTTTCATGAGGTTGGATGTATAGAGTTTTGTCAAAGGGTGCAGGAGGTGAAAAGAAATCTCCCATTGACACATCTTTGTGCTTTGAGATTTCAAGGGAAACACTTTCAGCAGGCATGCTTGGATTTCAAGTTTTCTCCTAGATCCATTTCCAAGGCCACCAAAATCCTTTATGTCAAAGAGAAGTGGTTTAAACAGAGCCACCTAGACTCAAAACAATACAACCCCTTTTTGAAACTGGAGCATAGAGATACATGCCCATCCATCTTTCCTTTCTCATATCTATTGACTAGTTATGCTCCCCTCATGAAGATAATCATGAAATACTTCACTTGCGAGGGAAGGTTCTCCCGGGTCTATGCTTACCATGTCCAGTTTCTCACGCATTTAAAAAGAGCCAAATTGTTAAATCTCCCCTTCTTCCTCCATAGAAGTATTGATCAAATGGCCTCCACTGTTCAGAAAATACCTCCTTCTCAGCAGTCGGCTTGCCTTTTCCATCATTCCCTCATAAAGGTTGTCATTATTCATCAGCTTGAGAAGAAGGGAATCTCTTGGGACACTTTCATTGCACATCCAGATTTTGCCACTATCCCTTCATCCCATGCATCTCCTTCACCTTCCACTCACCATCCTTCACCTTCTTCAAGTAAGCCCATTCCCAAGAAGCTCAAATTTCCCATGATTGAACAAGAAGAAGAGCATGATGAGGAAGAAGAGCAAGATCAAGATGAGTAGCAACATGATGATGAATAGCAGCAACATGATGATGAATAGCAGCAGCATGATGAAGAAGGGCAGCAAGGGGAAGAAGATCACAGTGAAGAAGGGCAGCAAGGTGAAAAAGAGCACAGTGAGGAAGGGCAGCAAGGTGAAAAAGAGCACAGTGAGGAAGGGAAGCAAGGTGAAGAAGAGCACAGTGAGGAAAGTCAGCAAAGTGAAGAAAAACATAGTGATGATATGCAGCATAATGATGAAGAAAAGCACCATGAAAAAACTCAAAATAGTGAGGAGGGAAATGATGAGGAAATGGAACATTTTGATGAGGATATTGTTAGCCCTCACAGCAGCAAAAAGGATGAAGATGAAGCCCAAAACATTGAAGAGACAGAGCCTCAAATTCCTAAAGAGAGCAAGGACAAGAGTAAAGAGGGCAGCCCTCAAAAAGACATGCAAGAGGACAGTCAAAGCATTCATGGAGAAACTCAAAATAGTGGCAAGGATGATGAGGGAAGTAGCAAGGGGAAAGAGCCAATAGAGCATGTGCTAGCTTCCTCTCCTAGGCAAGGGGCCATGCTTTCTTCTCCAAAAGTGGCCAAGCCCTAGACATCAAGGAAAAGAGTGCCTCAAACTGTACCTCAAAATACTACTAAGGCCCTCCGAAGCGAGGGAAAGTTTCCCAAGCAACCCATTGTCGAATTACCCAAGAGGAGGAAGACCAAGAAGGCCACCCAAAGCAAGGGAAAGGAGAAAGATGAAAGAATCCATAAGAGGGAAAGGGACTTTGACATAATTCAGATCCAAAGTGATGATAGCGACAATGAGGCCCAAGTCCTAGAGTCTCTCTTGATCAATAGAGAAAAACAAATTGATGCTTTGAGGGTAGATCTAGAGAGGTCTAGAAACTTCAATCACTTTTTGCAAACAGAAAATAAATAGATGAGTGTCCACATGGTGGTATATGAGACACAGGCCATCAAATATAAAAAAGAGGCCTCCAAGGTGCAAGTTTAATTGGAAGAACTCATGGGAGAGTTCAATGATAGCGAAGATGAAGATCAGCCAAGGAGAAAGAGGCCAAGGACCATGGGACTCAGAAGAGCCCTTGAGAAACAAAAGGAGGAAGAAGCTGTCCTTTTCCAATCTCTTCCTCTCACTACTTTGTTCACCCAAGAGATAGAGAACAATCAAGAAGCATGGCTCGAGAGGGTGAATGATTACTTGGAAAAGAAGTTGGAAAAGGCCAATAGAGATTTGGACCTTCAAAGGAGGATGACCGGGCACTATAAGAAGCTCAATCAGTTCGCCCGACGGAAATTGAAGGCCACACAGGAAAAACTCAAGGAAGCTCAAAAGAGGCACCCGGCACCAAAAATGAAGAAAGACACCTCAAAGCTCCAAATTTTGGCTTCATCTTCTCAGCATGTTTCTGAAAACCCTTGAGGGTCATGCTTGCCAAAATTGGGCAAAATTCAACAAGTTTTGGTTTTTTGTCATTTTTGGGCTTTTGGCTAAAAATCATGGGCATCGCCATTTCTGTTTGGGACATCCTCAACAGATGAAAATGGTATCATTGAATGCCATAATTTCAGGGGAATCTACTCAGTGATTTTCAGATAAATTGAAGATTATTTTCTCCCCCAAAATGGCGAAAAACACTCACTTTTTCCACACTCTGCCCCGTTTATTAGCAAAGTCTATTTTTTGGGTTTTTACACACAGGTCAGCTTTTGATAGACTTTTGGTAATCATTTTGGAGAAAAATAAATATTTTCATAAAATAGACATTCGTAGCTTTCCAACGAGCCATCACAGGTCTCATTTCGACATCGAGAAGGCCTTCAAAAGTTGCTGGCAAGACATAGGACTTTCTGCTAATATATTTCTTAAGTATTTTTGTGAAAAATGTACTTTTATAAAGAGACTTTTCCTCATGTGCGTTTAGCTATTTTTGGGCATGATTAGTTATGAAAAGTCAATATATTTTCCTTTTTTAGCATTTTTGAGATATTTTACTAGATATTTTGTGCCTTGGGCTTTGCAAAGCCTCAAGGACAAAATCAGATATTTTTGATAGGCCAATGAGATTACAAGTTTCACTAGGAGGTTTTTCCTCATCTTGGCCTATATATTCCAAGAGAATTCATCGTAAATAAGGCTAAAATTGATGAATATAAGAAATATATGGTTATACAAGCTTGGAAGAAACACTTGTCTCATGCATTGGATAATTTCTTGAATGCTTTTGGATGATGAAAGAGGATTGTTGTTGGATTCTGTTTCGGGGAAAATCACCCTAGAGGTTTGTTGGGTCTAAACCTGCACAGATCAGGGCATGCTATTCAGAAGGACTCACACACAACCATGCTTGAATGCAAAAAAATAGATAACAACGATAGCAGGACTCACCTGTAGTCCTACGTTCGATGTAGATCCCGCAGGGTCCAAACCCCCAACAACCTTTCTTTCTCCTTCAACCTGGAAAACAAGAAAGAACGTACACGGAAACCTAGTTGTATAGCATATACTTCTCCTAAACGTTAGTGTAATTCATGTGAAACATTATATAAACCATAATAAATGCTTAATAATCAATTTTTTCACATATACAAATAGATGTTAACACGTAAGTTCAGGAACAAGATGGTTCTTCATTATTAAGAACATCATGTACAGGAATAAAGAGTGGAGAGATCACCTAAATCCTTCCATGATCTTCGAGCAGACCGTCGTCTAGATCCGTCCCGCCCTCGCCTCGCTAAGATACTTTCAAGAAATGTGCACTCGAGATGGCATATAAACGGATGAACGTCTCCAGGAAACAAGGGTTTCCTGTATAAATTTGGGAAAGTGCAGGAGGCATGGGGATTCAGACTTGAAATGGGATTCCAACAAAGTATAATGTCTAAAAAATTTCTCTCTCCCTTAGGCCATGCACATGAGGGGCTTTTATACTCCCTCAAAGTAGTTTCAACTAGTTGGAAACAGTTGGCCACATGCTAGGGTGGTTGAAATACCAAAGTAACCATCAACCCAGCCCGAAAATAGGGAATTTTAATATATTTTTTAATGGTTTTAATGGCATACGTGGAAAATTACATGTGGACTCGCGTGTACACGTGGAAAAGTCTGGGCATACCCATGTATGGGATTTTTAACACTGTTTTTTAGTGAATTTGGTTCAAGTCTGTAGGAATGGGTGCCCAAAGCCATAAAGACAATCATGAATCACCAGAGGGTGAAAAATGATGCTATAACAGATGCCCCCTAATATATGAGGTCAGAAGGGGTACATGATGGCCGAAATGTATTATGCACATAGAAAGAACTTCGCAAGGACAAGAGAGGACTTCACTAGATTTCAGCCTGCCAAAAACCAATGAAAGAAAACAGAGAGTCAACTCATGCTGAGGTGGGCATACCCATGCTCAGTAAAAAATACATCATATAGAAAGTGTATAATAGATCCAAAATGTATACAAGTATAGCTGAACTGAAAGTACACAATGAATCATCTGAGCATGGCCCGAAAATACAAGTCTGAATCAATGTCCAAGTATCACATATAAAAAGCTGATCAATGATGCTGAAACTGGATGTCTGATCATATAAGTAACTGAATCTCCATGTACCAAATCATAAAGGGTGGAACAAACGGTACAATCACGCAACTCGGGAGCCAACATATAAGATGTTGCTGTACTGAACTGCAACATATAAGGGCACCATATCACCGCGTAAAACCTAATGGACTCACAAAAGGAACCTATAGCCGATGCAACCTTATGGTCTTCACCGATCACTATGGTAATACCCCACACAATGTATTAAATGAGTCAAGTTTAATTATGTGAGAATAGTTGGACTAATAGCCAATGATGATACCGTTAAGATATTATTTTACCCACCAATAATGAAAATGAGTGTCAAGGTGCCCCAGTACAATCTGACAAGTGCGAATGAATGAGTTGAAGTCGAACACTCGAAAGAATCTACCAATCAGGAGGCAATGATGAATCCCCACTGTCGATAGCGAAGAGTCTGCCACTGATGACTGCAAACCCTAAGGTACTGACAAAAAGACTCTAGACCTTATTCCCAGAGCAATGAGTTGGAGTCGATGGGAAACGATCAGCTGGAAGGAAGGCATTAAGGCATCCTACATCAGTCTAGCGCGAGTGTAACCCGCAGGCCAAGATTTGGAAGGAATCGGACGAAGTAGAGTGACGGAACCAAAACCGAAGTACGTTTCCGACATGCACAAGATGAAGCTAGTGCACGGAAGAAACCCTCTGAACCAACCAATAATGAAAGCTGACACAGAGGCGAGAAATCCACCAATAGGGTCTAATGGAAATCAAGGTATTGCACGAATCCAAAGTGTGATAATGTGTGCTGGCGTCGAACACAGGGGAAACCACTCAGTCAAAGACCCATGATGATGATCAAATGCTGAGCACAAGGTCACCTATCAATGATGGAAATAGGCCCAGGGTGTGGCTCTAGGTTTGCTCTCAGAGCAATGTGTCGTAGTCGATAAGAGACAAACCCGCCGGCAAGAAGTCAATGGGGACCTTCTCAAACCAGCACGAGCAGAAGACCAAAACATCTGATGTGATAGAACATGATACTGACAAGACCGAGAAGGCCGACTGAATAATGAGTCAAGAGACACCGCAGAATGGCCGACTCAGGCTAGACTTCCCTTGAACAAAAGCACGACTCTGTGATGACCATGGCAGTAAAAAGTGACACTGTATAAGTCTGTCCTGCATGAGGCAAAACAAACTCTCCATATGATTGGAAGAGATAACCAACCGGGGGAGAACTGACAAGTGAAACATGGTAAAGGCTGAACCTAGGTCAAAACTAGAACCATCCCAAATGGAGGAAATATATATAAGTATATGTGCTTTGTTCAAGGGCGACAAACTGACTCTGTACTGCCATCAAAAATAACGAAGATACATCCCGTTCCCGCTCTTTTTGTTATATTTGATTTTTTTGTCTTTTTCATATAATAAGCCTGAAAAAGAATAAAAGAATGCTATAGTACAATGGATAGAACGAGTATCAAGAAACAGATGTACTAGTTCCTGGGATTGGAATGATCTTATGCTCAATGCAAGGTGGCGAAAACTGGTAAGTGATACTTAGAGGAATGTTCCATCCATGGGTAAAAGGGTGTCAAGTCGTGATAGCTAAGTGCATGCAATGGTTAACTTGTACAGATAGACAAGGTCAAAAGTTGGCTTAAACATTGAGTCCAAATGAAGTCGGCTAAAGGCCAAGATAAACAAGTAGCCAATATGCAATGCAGTAATACAACTCAACAACACCGGGGAGCCTCTAGGGTAATAGCCAGAAAAATGATAGTGAGGAAGAAGAAGAATGAAGCTTCAACACATAAGTCATGGTGGGACTAAAGAGGACTCCAGAGCCTACATAAAATGCAACATGGGCAACAAGTGATAGCGAGGAACTAACTAGGAAGCCCATGTAAAGGAAGGCTCTACCACCAAGTCATGACTAAATAATCGGCGAGTGAAATGGGTGTAATTCTCATGACCTAATGGGATCGACCCTATGGCAAGTGATCAGAATGGAGGCTAGTATGCAAAATGCAATGGAAAGTGAATTCCCTAACCTATATGCTAGTGAAGATCATATACCTTCCATGACGGGTCAGCAATCATGGATTAAAATCCGGAAAAAATCTCAAAATCGTCAAAATGTACCTGAAAATATACCAAACTGGGCACTTCCAAGCATCCGGGTTATGCAGCTTAGGATAGATTGAAAAAATAAGCATAACAAATTTTTGCGAAAATTTTCAACTTTTTGGGCATAAATAGACAAAATACCTCATATTTGGTTCATTGTTACATTGCTGATTTGGGAAAAAGTGCTCTGGAGAAAAAAGCCTCTTTCATCAGAATAGGAGCAACCAACCGTCAATCTTCACTGAATTTGTCAGGTAAGCTCATCAACCATCCTTTCTATTCATTTTGTCCGTTCATAAACAAAAATTTAGGAATTTTCACCGTAGAATCTCTTGCTAAAAATCACAGGTTTGTGCATACGCGGGTTAGTAATGACCAAGTCGCGTATACACACGACTGTGCACAAAGAAAGCCGCATATGCGCGACCCAAAATCAACAAATTCGTGGCTAATGAACGAATTATTGAAATTTTGCAGGATGACCATATCATGGAGAGAGCGTGAACACAGTGCAATAGACAATGAAGTCATGCAGAACCAAGCATCACTGAATATTCTTCGGAATTGTGGATTACTCAAGTTTTTCAAAATGCCAAATATGAAGAGCAATGTCCGGTTGCTCAAAATGCTTGTGAACTATTGGCAACCGAAAGAGGACTGCTTTATGATAGATCAGATGCATGTACGCATTGAAGTGGAAGACATATATTTTATCATTAGACTCTCCCGGAGGGGGGAGCCAGTACACTTGCACGGTAAGCCTTTGGGAGGGCTCACCGTGGAAGACTACGTCCACGTGTACTGCATAGAGGGTTCCAAGAAAGTTGGAACTCAAATTGCAATCAAAGATTTAAGGGATTTGCACATGAAAATCCTCCTTTTCACCATTGGCAGGGTGGCAGGATCTGCCTCCCTACACCAGGCGTCCAGGACGCAAATGAGCATAGCAGTGGAATGCTTAACTCATGTATATGATTGGTGCACAACCCTACTGATGAACATGAAGCAACAATTGACCTCTATCCGCCAAGAAAAGACAAAACATTTTGGATATGGTACAATTTTGATGACATTCTTCTTCGAGAAGATTCTAGTACTAAGACCCAGAGTGATCTCTACCATCAGCAGCCCGAGAGACCCAAGAATTGCCCGCTGGGCAGACATGATGAAGAGATTGGGGGGAAGTGAAGTTCCCCGGACCACTTGGGATGATGAGTTCTTCCAATGGTGGAGAGAACAAATCATCGCTATGGACGACTATCCCTATGCTGGGATGGACTTTCGTGGCGATCCAGATCTTGTCCTGCCACCAGGCGCAGCATGGGGTACAGTCGGTAAGTTTACAATTTTTGACTTATATAATTTTTTGGATTTTTTCAATATGTATGAAAAAATGTGAAAAACAAACATGTTTTTGATTGGATTCAAATGACTTACAATGTAAAAATGATCATGAAACAGATATTGGACCAGTTCGACCTGAGGGTTTCCCACGACACAAGCGTCGCCGAGGCGAAGCGGATACAGTGGATTCAGACAGGACCCTCTAGGCTGTACAGAGGAACTTGGAGGGATTAACCCACCAAGTACCTATGGCTATAGTGGAAGATCTGCCAGAAGCCATCCAGAGGCAGGTGGTAGGAGTACCCCGCGACTGGGTATGGTTATTCCGCCGAGTTGCCATCGCGATTGTGTTCTATAAGAATACCACTTCTGGGCAAGGACCTCAGTAGTAGATAGATATGATGTATCAGATGACTGTATATTTTTTGAGACTGAACATGATCGGGCATAAGCCCAAGTTTTTGTATGACCTATGGATCCAAATTTTTGTATAGTTTTGAACACTCTGATGATATATATACAACGATGTTTGATGTGATGTAACAAATGTATGAAAATGTATGATGTTTTTGATGATTAAATTTTATTGCATGGAATGATTAATATGCCAATCAATTGCTTGATTAGCTAATGAGTCTGCCAACCAATTGTCAGCTCGAGGAATATGAATGAAAGTTAAAAATTGAAACGATCTTTGTAACAAACGTACCCTCAAGAACAACCGGAGTAAAAATGGATCTCGAACCCGATAAGTATTGTTCAACTGCGACACCACCAGCTGAGAGTCCAAGAAAACTACCAACGAATCAACACCCAAAGATATTGCTTCCGAGAGTAGATAAACAACTGTAGTGTATTCTGCTATGTTATTGGAAGCAGGACCAATGCAGACCCCTCTTGATACTAACAGCTGACCGGATGGATAATGAAGTACCCAAGCCGCGGAAGCTAAGTTCCGGGTGTGTCTACTAGCACCATCGGCGAAACCAAAATGACTCATGACATCCGACACAACCTGCCAAAGCAGATCAAAAACATCACCAACCCATCAAAGATCGAAAAACAACCAGATATGTACAAAGAAAAACTACTATATACAAAAGCAACATGCCAAGCCGAAGCCTAGGCATAATACTTCTTCAAATAGAGCCTATTTCTAGGCTCCGACAACTTGTTTCCTTCAAAATCAACCAAGGTGTATGCTCCTTTCTTAAGGACTTTTTTGACGATAAAGGAGCCATACCACACAGACTTAAAATTTCCCGCCCCCAGGGCATCTTTTTCTTGGGCATAGACCAAAACAAGGTCACCTTCTGAAAAAACCCTAGGCTTGACTACCTTATCGTACTGAGCTTTAACTCGGTTTTTATGCGCTTCATTCATCGTGGCGGCATCCCGACGCTGCTCATCGAGATGTTCCAGATGAAGGAGGCGTTCTTCAAGACTAGAAGTGTCAGGAAGAAGTTCAACAACTAATTTAAGAGAAGGAATCTCACATTCAATGGGAAATATGGATTCCAACCTGTGAACTAGCTGAAATGGAGTAAATCCAGTTGCAGTTTTCACTGACGTCTTGTATGCCCAAAGTGCAGGATATAGCATAATATGCCAGTTGGATCGAGCTTTATCAATTTTCCTTTGAAGAATTGTCTTCAAGGATTTATTCACGGCTTCCACTTGCCCATTGGCTTGAGGATAATATGGATATGAATGCTCCTGCTAGAAACCCAATTTTAGAGCCAACTCAGCCATCATGCTATTCTGAAAATGATTGTCATGATCAGTGACAATATCTCTAGGAGTACCAAAATGAGCAATAACCTAGTTAAAAAGAAAAAGAGCTGCAGTCTCACCATCATTCCCAAAAGTAGGCATAGCCTCGACCCACTTCGTAAAGTAGTCTACTGCTACAATAATGTACTTGTGACCTTTAGCCAAAGGCGGGTTACAAGTAGTATAATCAATACCCCACTTTGTAAAGGGATCGACAGTAATGACTGAAAAAAGCGGAGCTGGATGAGCGTGCATTTTTCGAGTATAAACTTGACACGGATGACACTTTTTGACCAACTCTATACAATCCTTGAAAATCGAAGGCCAAAAGTACCCAGCACGCAAGATCTTTTGGTCTGTAGCAAGCCCAAATAAATGACCACCACAAGCTCCACTGTGGCAATCATTCAGCACAGCCTCAGCTTCTTCGAGAGTTAAGCAACGTCTCAGGATTGAATCAACCCCTCGACGGTATAAAGCATCACAAATGATCAAGTAACTCTTAGCCAAGTGACGCAACTTACAATGCTCATCTTTCGAAAAAGTAGAGGGAAAATTCACAGTCTGAAGATACACAATTATATCTCCATACCAAGGATCCTGTGGAGAGATCATAAACAAATGTTCATCCGGGATGGATTCATCATAGACTGTCTCATCCCCACAGGGAAACTCGGAGATCAATTCCGTGAAAACCAATGATTTCTTAGACTTGGCAGACATAAACTCAAGATCAAATTACTGCAAAATCACAATCCATCTATTGTATTTGCCCCCAATCACTCGCCTACTGCCAAAACATAAGTTTTTCGTAGAATAATGTAATGCCGGAGTCGATGCATAGCATGAATAGCTGCCAAAGCTAACTTTTCTATCGGAGTGTACCGGAGTTCAGGTCCTACCAAGCCTCAACTAAGATAGTATATAACATGCTCTACAAGAGCAACATCTTCCTGAACTAGAACCATACCAATAGTAGATTCTACTGCTGCCAGATACAAAAGGAAATCCCTGCTATAATCAGGTGGACTCAATAAAGGAGCAGAGGTCAATGCTTTTTTCAAAGCATCGAACGAGCGTTGGGCGTAGTCGTCCCAAAGAAAAGGAACTCCCCTCTTCAACAATCTCATAAATCCTTTGATAAATTCAACATAATTTACGATAAATCTCCAAAGAAAATTAGCTTTTCCTTGTAGACTTTGAAGTTGATGAATAGATGACGGGGGAGGCAACCGAAGTATTTCTTCAACCTTGAAGGGATCTACCCTAATCCCTTCCCTAGACACAATGAATCCCAATAATCGACCGAATGTAACCGCGAAAATGCACTTGTTCGGATTCAACCTAATCTTATAGAAACGACATCGTTCAAATCTTTGACGGAGGTGAGCAGGATGATCCATCCTCTTTCGAGAATGAGCAGCCAAATCATCCAAATAGGCCTCAATAATCTTTTTAATGTCGTGGAAGGCATATGACATGGCCCGCTGAAAGGTAGCCCCAGCATTTTTAAGACCAAAAGGCATCTTCTTGTATGCAAAAGTACCCCAGGGAAAAATAAAGGCAGTCTTATGCTGATCTTCAGGACAGATAGTAATCTGATTATATCCGGAGAAACCGTCCATGAAAGAGAAAATCTCATCACCGGCACACTCATCAATGATCTGATCTATAAATGGTGAGGGGTAATTATCTTTAGGACATGCTTTATTGAGGTCTCTGAAATCAATGCAAACTCGAATTGTTCCTTGTTTTTTATCTACCGGAACAGGGTTTGAAACCCATTCAGTCAAAGGAACAGGGAAAATGAATCCTGCCTTAAGCAGCTTCTCCACCTCAGCTTTGATAGCTGCTGCCTTCCTAGGATTGATCGAATGAAGTTTCTGCCTCACAGGCTTAGCGTTTTCATAAGTCTTGATCTCATGCTGGACAATAGATGGATCTATACCAGGCATTTCCTCATAATACCAAGCGAATACATCCCTATACTCTTTAAAGAGCTCGGTGTAAATCTGAATCTCTTCACGGGAACATTCAGCTCCAATGAAGACATTCTCAATAATATTGGGATCCCTGGAAATGTTCACCGGGATAGTAGGAGAAATCACAGCCATGTTCCATTCAGCATAAACCTGTGTTGGTGCTAAAGGGTTCAAGACTAGGCGAACAGGACCAGGAGATGGAGGACTTGGAAAACTCGTTTCAACTTCGCTCAAATTAGGTAAAAAGTAAGATCGATGATGCAAATCATCCCACGGTCTATCTATACCAGTCATAGCTTCCAGGATGGCCTCTTCAGATGGAAGAGTGGTATCAAGGAAATCCTAGGCAGAAGAAGAACTATGTCTAAGTCGTGAGTCAATATCTCCATCCGGCCTTTCCAGAAAGTGAGCTGGGATGGATTTTGTGGCTAAACATGAACACATAATCTCGGGGCCGTTAGACATTGGAAAATGCCATTCCACCCACTTGACCTTCCGCTAATGTGGTAGTAGGGGAAGGTAAGGTCCAAGGGTCCGAAAAATAATGAGTTCTGAAGAACTCTCTTCGAAGAGGAGCCTTGGAGGATGAAATTTCATTTATATGAACCGTAGGAGGAGGAATATCGAAGGTACCCATCAACGAAGAATACATTCCAACCCCTAAATTCTCAACAGGCGCCTTAGTATTATCCAACTTTGGAACAGATGAGTTAGTAGATGCATTCGGGTCTACAGGAGGACAGTCCAGTTGATCCACTGTAACAATCCTCCCTTTGTGAGGGAAACAAATAATCTGAAATAATGAGGATGCAATGGCATCCACCTCATAAATCCAGTTTCTCCCCAACAGAAGGTTGTAGTCCAAGCTTGCATCAACTACCTCAACCTCTATATTCACAGTTTTGCCCCCAACACAGACAGGCAAAGCTGGGACAATACCATGCGGTCTGTGAGAATGACCATCAAACGCAGTCAGAAGAGTGGTAGATGGAACAGCTTTGGGAGATCCAATAGTCTTCCAACATGTGAGAGACATCACACATGTGGAAGAACCCTCATCAACAACCGTCTGAAAGATATTACACTTCTGGTAGGATGATTTAATATGAAAATCCATATGATGGGGGAGTCTCTTCTTAAAATTAGTCATATCAAATGTAATCAAAAGAGAATTTTTCGGATCAATAGCCCCAATGGCAGTGAGCAAGGCACTGCGCTGAGCCGGACAAGACTGGAGCACCTCTAAAGCTGACATAGCACAAGGACTCTGTGCCAGGTCTTCCACAATAGAGTAGTTTTGGGCAGCCCTAGCGTTTGGATTAATCGTCGAACGCTTAGTGGATGCTTTGGGCATCCAAGGCATAGGCTCAACAGTAGGCCTTGTAATGTGAAGCGGCTCAGTAGTATCAGGAGCATCCTTAGCTTTCGAAGACTCTTCTCCACCATAATCACGGGATCTCGTAGCGACATCTACGCGATCACTCATCATGAATATGTTTGATGGAATTTCCCCTTCCTGGGTGCCCCTAGAGGAAGCCCCAGGATTTTGATTCGCGCCAACAACTAGTTGTTGCCCTTGGGGAAAAGGGTTTGTTAACACAGCCTGGGAACTAGAAGAACCCTGTTGAGCTAACAGGCGCTGCGCATCTTGAATTTTAGGGCAAATGTGTGTGAGATGGTCTCCAGCACACAGCTTGCATGGAAACTTCACTTTCTTTCTATCCTTTTGACCCTCACCAACATGCTCGTTGGTTTTATTCACATTACCCTTCCCATTCTTGCCCTTTTTATTATTATTTCGTCCCTTATTCTTCCCTTCAGATTGTTGATTTCCTTTGGGATTAGAAGCTTGGACAACATTTATGGAAAAAGAGGGGGAAGGCGATGACTCAGCAGGCACAGCCTGACCAGAAGGAGCAAATTGTAAAGACAATTGCTGCAATTGAGTAAGCAGGTTGGCTGCACCACTATTGATTGATCCAATCAGTCTGTCACCATGAGGACCAGGCTTAGTTTTGGATAAATCTAATTTGGAGTGAGGAGCATTGGGCAAATACTTATGGAGGACCCCAGACTGAGAATATATAAGTTCTAGCTGTTGGGCCCTAAAAATGGCCTGCTCCTCAGAAAATACCCCGAAGAGGGATACATCTTTCGAAATATCTGACTGCAGAGATTTCAAAAACCATTCCAAAAGTAATTCTCCTAGAATATGAGCTTTAATAAGCCTTTTCCTTCTCCACCATTCCTGGATATGGTCAGAAATGTGGGTTGCGTCATCCTGTTTAAAATTAGCTAGGAGTTCAGTCTCGGTGTCATAACGGACTGGCAACTGGAAATGGTTTAGAAATGTGATGGCCAGTTCTCCAAATGTAGCAAAACTTCCCCCAGTTAGCTCAATATACCATTTGGCAGCATTTCCAGTTAGGGTGCGGTGAAACAATCTCAACCTAATCGAATCATCGATCAGGGAGTTGGAAGAACACCATAAATGGAAAGTAGTGATATGGTCTGCCGGGTCCTCTCCATTCTTTCCTTCAAACTTTGGAATGTCTGAAGGAAGTTTGGTCAGGACCGGAGGCCACCCCGGACTGTACTGGATCGGATCATTTGTCAATTTTGACAGATCTGGCAAGTTTAACGTTGCCAGAAAAGGTAAACGAGGCAGAGCCTAAGGATTCCATCCTTGATGGGATGGGTTCCCAACATTTTGAAAAGAATACCCCAGATTTGATGAGGCACCAGGTTGCCAAAAGGAACTCGTAGAAAAAGGAGAAGAACCTCCTCCCAACGCCGAGTTACCAAAGCCCAGACCAGTTCCCCCCCCCCCAAAGTATTAAATGAAGAGGAAAGCCCCTGATAGGGGTTCCAGGCATTAGAAAGAGGAGAAAAGGTCTGATAAGCACTTGATGAAGGGAAAGAAGTATTCCCTTGGTGACCAGCGTAAAACTGATTCCCTGCCCCCATTGTAGTGAATACAAGGTTCCAACCTGTAAAAGTGGTCGAATTCTGACCTCCAGACCAAGGGTTGAAACTCTGGGTCTGAGAAGTAAATGGAAAGGACCCTAAAGAAGGATTGGAACTAGGAATGTGCCCAGTTCCAAAGGGGAACCCCTGAAAAGAAGTTGATCCACTAGCCATGGAAGACGTGGGTGTAGATCCAGCTACAGCAGCAGAAAAGGAAAAAGAAGGAATCCCACTAGTGGGCATTCGAAAACAGAAGGGACTAGAATGAGAAGCATGTGCTTGGGTGAAACTAGAGCCAAACACAATAGCACTAGAATCAATCGAAGATATAGCAATAGTGCCTCCTCCTTCTACAGAAGCAGGAGTCTCAATGCCTGCAGCACTCATAGCAGAAGTCGCGTTCCTAGTCGTGGCCATCGAAAGGTATGAATAATACGGAGGATCTTCCGGTCTCTCTGACTCAAGTCTGATGTATTCAACAACGAATGGATAATCAGGAGGAAGAGGAGATGGAAGTGACACAAAGGGTTCAGGTACTTCCTCTATTTTAAAATATTCTTCCTGCGGAAATAAAACTCGCGAGGTGAGCGGAATGCTCCTCTAGGAACCAACACCAGAATCAGCTACGAAACCTTCAGACCCTTGTGGAGGATCTCTCTCCACTGCGTCAGACGTCACAGGGTGATACTCACCTGCTAAACTACTCCTACACCTTCTTGAAGAAGGCTCTGAACTCTCGGGAGATAAACCCCGGATTCTCCTCGATCGACGAGGTGCTTGATCAACCACTTTAACAAATTTTAATTAGACTCAAAAAATATAAAGCTAGGAAAGCTAGGAGCAAAGAGAACTCACTACAAAAATAAATCCCTGAGATACAATCAAGCAAACAGCCTTCAGTTATTTCCGCTCCGGGTGATTAGGACCGGACACCAAAATACAAGAAAGCAAAAAATAGGACCTCCCGAAAGTAGTCTGGGATAATTAAGGCCCAGGCATATTAGCGAAGACAACAGAAAAAGTTACGCCGACCTCCTAACGACAGCCTTTTCCAGCACAAGTACCCAAGCTTCACAAGGGCACCCCCCAGAAGTACTACTGAAAGTGATACGACGTCTGCCTCAGGTACCACGGGTATTCCCCCCCGCAGTCACCTATGTGGAACCTAGGAGTGGCAACTATGGGCACCAATCCGTGTCAGAAGCCGGGCGGGACGGTCTTGAGGTCAGATTCAGCAAATCAGAGAGGGGGTATCTCTCTTCTCAGCCTTCACTTCCCCTCGCGCTTGACTCTCTAGAGGAGAGCTTTCCTGGTCCATCTAACGGAGTTGGATTTCGCTCAATTAATCAAATTCTATGTTTTGTTTGAGCGGCCTTCGAGATTTAACTCTCCACTCACCTAATCCAAGGCCCTACAACCTAGCTAGTTGGTGTATGACACTTAAAAAACTTGCTAGTTTCTTTTAAATTATAGCACTTATTTTAATCGGCTGTTATGTTAAGTCAAAGGGATACAGAAATGAAACTTGTAGTGTTTTGACATAGAAAAGAAATTAATAAAAACCAAACTACATGCAAATGCAGTTATTGTCTTTCGATGAATAGCAACTTCTACACAGGTTCTATGAGACTAAAAAAAAAATATTTTTCTTTTCAGATAACAAACTTCACACTCACAAAAACTATGAAAATGACTAAATGCTTAAGTGCACCTGATGCAAATCACTAAGAGCATGCAAATTCTAAGATGAAAAATCTACTAAAGCAGAGAGAAATTTCCCAAAGATCCTTCAGTTTTATCTCTTTTTGGTTGTCCGGAAAGCTAGTTCCCAAAATTAGAAACTCTTAATATAAAGACACCAAAAATACTTGAAACAAGAGGAAGAAACCAATGACAATTCCTTTCCAAAATCAAGTCAAAAACCAAAGGCAAGAAACCTCAACAAAGCTTCAACAGATATAACAAAACAAAAACAAAAATGTAAAACAAAAGCAAATGACAAAACCAAAATGTTTTTTGAGCTTTTGAGTTTTATAAAAGGAAGAGCTTGAAAATACCAAGAAAAACTATCAAATCCCAAGCCAAACCACTCTGAATTTCAAGTAAAAACTTCAAAAATTCTCTAAACCTTATAGGGCTAGCTAGTAGCAAGATTTATATGAGCAAAAGAAGATAAGAAACTCAATTACTCAGTCTAGAAGAATAGTACAACCTTGCAGCAAACAAAAACTTCAAAGAACCAAGAAAGACTCTTCAAAAATTGCAACAAGACCTAGTCAACTGAACTCAAGAAAACCATCCAAGAAGAGGGAAAAAATCGAAGCGCAAAGCAAGACACAAAGGTAGGAAAGAGTAAATGAGTAGAAGCTCTTTGTTCTGATGAAGCAGAACAACCAAGAATCCCCAGGAAGAGATCTTGGTACTCGAACCAGAAATGCCAGCACAAGAAACAAGATTTTCCAGATAAGCTAGTTTTCAACTAAACCAGAGAGAGAAAAGACCAAAGACCACTTTCAACACAATCCAGAGGATACAAAGACACTGCAAGAACAGGTCTCCACAGTGAAACAAGACTAAAAAGACAATAAACCTAAAATTTCAAAATTGACCCAGATATACGTGACTTGACAGCTTAGAAACAAGCGTGCATACGTGACTGTGCTAAAGGAAACCCACGTATACGCGACTCCCTTTAACAAAAACTGCGTGTATACGCGTCTGTGTACAGAAAAACCCGCGTATGAAAAGGTAAAGAATGAAAAATAAAAAAGATCTAGCCTGGATAAGGAACCAGGACTTCAGTCTGACTGAAAAAGAGTTAACTGGACTGGAAATAAAAGTTAAAACTGTTGGAAACCTATCAAACAGCTGAAACCACGCAACAGGGGAATCACAATAATGTGGTCCCCAGCAGAGTCGCCAGTTCTGTTTCAGGGAAAATCACCCTAGAGGTTTGTTGTGTCTAAACCTCCACAGAGCAAGGCATGCTATTCAGAAGGACTCACACACAACCATGCTTGAATGCAAAAAACTAGATAACAATGATAGCAGAACTCACCCGTAGTCCTACGTTCGATGTAGATCCCGCGGGGTCCAAACCCCCAACAAACTTTCTTCCCCCTTCAACCTGAAAGCAAGAAAGAATGTGCACGGAAACCTAGTTGTACAACATATACTTCTTCTAAAGGTTAGTGTAATCCATGTGAAACATTATATAAACCATAATAAATGCTTAATAATCAATCTTTTCACATATGCAAATAGATGTTAACACGTAAGTTCAGGAACAAGATGGTTCTTCATTATTACGAACAGCATGTACAGAAATAAAGAGTGGAGAGATCACCTGAATCCTTCCACGATCTTCGAGCAGATCGTCTTCCGGATCTGTCCCCCCCTTGCCTCGCTAAGATACTTTCAAGACTTGTGCACTCGAGATGGCATATAAACAGATGAACATCTCCAGGAAACAAGGGTTTCCTGTATAAATCTGGGAAATTGCAGGAGGCACGAGAATTCAGACTTGAATTGGGATTCCAACAGAGTATAATGTCTATAAAATTTCTCTCTCCCTTAGGCCATGCACATGAGGGGATTTTATACTCCTTCAAAGTAGTTTCAATCAATTGGAAACAGTTGGCCACGTGCTGGGGTGGTTGAACTACTAGAGTAACCATCAACCCATCGCGAAAATAGGGACTTTTTATATATTTTTTAATGATTTTAATGGCATACGTGGAAAAGTACATGTGGACTCGCGTATACACGCGGAAAAGTCTGGGCATACCTGCGTATGGGAATTTTAACACTGTTTTTTAGTGAATTTTGTTCAAGTCTATGGGAATGGGTGCCCAGAGCCATAAAGACAATCATGAATCACCAGAGGGTGAAAAATGTCCTTGTAAATTCCATGACTTGGTAAAATGGTATAGTGTCCCTCTCTGTTATGCTTCTTAGCTTTCATTCATATTCCATGTTCTTTCTTGCTTTAAGACAGTAGAGAATAGATTTGAGACATGCCCTTGGAGGCACCTCAAATTTCCTATTTCTTTATAGCTTCCATGTTTTCTTCCTTCTTAGTCATATCAAAGAATTCTTGATTGCTCTTTGATAACTAAAGAAATTGTTTGCCTGTTTCATTTATGGTTTTATGTATGCTAAGTATGATTCACGGTATGCCCTGCTTACTCATGGCTAGTCATAGCTCCACCTCTGAAACCTTTCTTTGATTGTTTGATTGTCATTTGTTGAACCAAGGAGGTCTTGTACCGATCTTTCCCTTTGCCTAAAACTATGCAATATTGCTTTCAAAGTACCCAATAGCTTGAAATACTATGCTTAGGCATTTCCTCATAGTAATTTGAGTTGTTTGTTTGTCTTAAATGTATTTCCCCAAAGTCTGATAGCAATTTCCTAAAGTTAGAGAGTCATATATCTCTATGTATTGGTTGAATGTTTATTTCTATGCATTGATCAGTTTATAGTTACATTTCTCATGATTAATGGTTATCCCTAACATGTTTATGTCAGCTATTAAACTATTTATGTTTGAAATCCTTTGTTCTTCACAAATTTAATGTCCATCCCACTCCATTTTACCTAAAGATCCATTTTTACCTCGTTCAAATTGGCCCTTCAACAACCTTGTATCACCATTTGAAAACTTTCTTGACCTTTTCAACCCCATAGCCCAGTTGATCTGACATCTTTTTACCTATCTTAGTCTTTGATCATTTCATCCCTCACAAACCTAAAATAAAAACCAAAAAACCTACTTCATAACTAGCCTAAAATCAGAAACGCAAGAAGCAAACACACAGATATCCCCTACACAAATAGAGAGAGCCCTCTCTAAGTCCAGGAAGGCTAGGTCCTTGGGCTCCAAACACTGGTTTGATGTTACACTGTCATTTGTCTTGCCAATCAGCCAAATCACGAGACCCTAACATAATGGCAATCACGGTGGGACTCTAAGTGATAAACAAACTTAGATTCCCTAAACATTTCAGCAGTCTTAAGAAAACTATCTGATTGACTTATCCCACCGCTCACTAACATAATGGCGATCACGGTGGGGCTACGAAGTGATAAACAAAACTTGAATTCCCTAAACATTTTTATGACCTTGGGAATACTATCACAGTTGACTTGTCCACCGCTCACTAACATAATGGTGATCACGGTGGGGCTCTGAGTGATAAACAAACTTAGATTCCCTAAACATTTTAACAGCCTTAGGAATACTATCTGATTGACTTATCCCACCGCTCACTAACATAATGGTGTTCACGTTGGGCCCTTCTGAGTTAGTGACAATCTAAGTACTCCCTTAGTAACTCTCGAAGTCTCAATCAAACTTAGAAAACTTAAATGTTGTTTGAAGAGTAGAAGCTAGCTCTTTCACCATCTTAGAAAAATGATGATTCAGTTATAAGAAACTCTTCCAAACATCACAGGCTACACAAAAGCTCAAAAAACCCCAAAAAATTCCCCAGATTGGATTTTCCCTAGTTATTGGTGGTGGACCATAGCTACATCTCTACAAAAACAACCAAGTTCCACCTGGCGACTCCACTAGCCTCCAGTAGGCCTAAAAACTCCCTAAAAAACCAAAAAATTCATAAACCATACTTTTTCTGTTGACTCATCATTTCCAAAACTTAAAACTCATGGTGCAAACTCTGTGATCAGTGAAAAACTCAATATAACTTAGCGATTCAGAAAACTTCACCTAAACATAGGAGATAAACAGAAATAATTTTGCAAATAGAACCATTAGCTTGTCCAAACAACCTAGCAACTGTTGAAACCAAGTGATCACTCTTCCTTGCAAGTCTTCATCTCAAAGTTTGCTAGAAAACGTTTTTCCCGAAAGCATCTTTGATAGTTTTTGTGGTGGACCGTAGTCCTCAAAGAAATCCACATGGCGACTCCACTAGCCCTCATTTTTTTTTGACCATCCTTCACATTAGCAAAAACCCCTAGAGAGGCCATTCATCCAAAACAATCACCAATACCATCCTCTCTAAACTCTGAATTTGAAATCTGGCTTCACGAAGAATCAATACCAGATCTCATCCAGACCCAAATCCCCCTATCATAGTAGATGACCCAGAGAAGATTCTGTGGCAAGCTTCTGAAACTGGAAATTTAGCTACCGATAGGTCCATCCATAAAGAAAGATCAGTACATGAACACCTCACATCCTTGCAGGATTCCCCATTTGACTTAAAATCAGCAAAAACCCTTTTTAGAAGCAAGTCACAAAGTAAAGTAAACTTTGATGATCTTGAGCCCCTAGATCTACCACAAAGTCCTAGTAGAGACACCTCACCTACTACACCTCCCAAATTTCAGCTTCTCCATCACTTTGGCTCCTACCACCCTAGCTCTATTAAAAATCAGATCACTAGCCCAAGTACATCCGCCACACCCATCCAAACCACTACTGTTCAAATCACCTCAGCTCATCCTACAAACCCTCATATTGCATCATCCATTAGCTCCCACCATGGCAGCTTAGTATGCACCCTCGGTGTAGCCACACCCTCTGGCTCCTTTACAAAATGACTATCAATCCAAAATCCCGCACTTTACCGGAGTTGAGGCTACTACTGCTCAACAACATGTAGATAGAATTAGTGATGCCTTTGAATACATGGAAATAGAGGACGAGACTATAAGAATGAGGATGTTCGCCCAAAGCCTGGGCGGAGAACCCAAAAAATGGTTTAAGAGCTTAAATCCAAACAGCATACACGATCTCCCAGAACTCTACCAAACCTTCATAAATAAGTGGGAAATCAGAAAGAACCCCATTCAAATCCTGTCGGAATATAACAATCTAAAAAGGGAAAATGGGGAAAGTGTCCAGGAATACTGCACTAGGTTCAATAGTGTTTATAGCACCCTCTCGCCTTACTTCAAACCTCCAGTTGGCTTAGCCTTAGCAAATTTCCCCGAAGGTTTCGACCCAGACATGACTTATCAACTAAGAGACAAGGACCCCCAAACCTTAGAGGAAATGCAAAAAGTGGCCATAAGTGCAGAAGCCAACTTAGCAGAAAAAAGAGCTAGGACCAGATCAGAAAGGAAAGTCACATACTGGGATGAGGTCACCCCTTCAGCCCCTTCCTTAGATCCTAGAATAGATGACTTGGCTAGATCCATGGAAAAAATGTGGGAAAAGATAAGTGAAAAGACACCTCTTAGGGACAACCAGCCAAACCCTCCAAATAGAAACCGAAACCAAAACATTAGGAGAGAACAGCCTCAAAACAAACGAAGGGAAAATGACCAACAAATTAGGCCACCCTTTAATGAAAATTATGTTGATGAGGATGAGAGGGATACAAAACCCATTGATGAAAATCATTTGAACCTTATAGGTTTTGATAACGAGAGTGAGGTTTACCTCACAGAAGAAGAACAAGCTTTCTTCTCTCTGAATCAAAATGAAACCAACTATGAAGATCTTGAAGATCCTACTATAGATTTTCAGAATGCCATAATAGAAGCTCACACGTAGTATGATCTTAGAAGCAGAAAAAACCAAGACAACTCCAAGAAAGGTAGCTTGGACACTGGTAAAACCCCTGATACCATCCTTAAAAGAGCAGTGGATAGCAACAAAATTGTGGTCAAGAAAACTGACCAAAGCAAATATAAATCTATTCAGACAAGCCTTGGCCCATATTTTCCCAGTACCTCTTCCAAGAATCTCGAGATGGCTATTTTGAAGAAAATCCCGAAACAAAGTTAGCAAACTCAAAACCTAGAGAAAGTCATGGTTGAAAAAATTGAAGCAAACCTGTCTAAACTACAAGCACCCTTCAGTTTTGAGGGAGAAATCACCAAAATCAAGATTACCATGCCTCTCACTGAACTTATCACCCAAAGCTCTTATAAATCCCAAGTGTTAAAGGTCCTGAATATAGGAAATGATGCAAACACTCTTAATCTAGCTGATGACACTCCTGAAGTGTTGTTTGGTCCAAAAATAGAAGTGAAATTCCAAGAAGGAACCACTCTTCCCTTTTACATCAGTCTGAATATCCATGACCAAATCCTACACAATGCCATGCTAGACTCTGGGGCCTCGCATAATCTCATGCCAAAGGTTGTGATGGAAAGATTAGGCCTAGAAATAAAAAAACCTTATAAAGACTTATGTTCATTTGATTCAAGTAGATTCAAGTGTCTAGGCTTAATCAGAGATATTTTTTTCAGTTTGGCCCAAATACCTGCAAAACACCTAATCATGGACATAGTGGTAGCAGACATCCCCCCCAAGTACAGAATGCTTTTATCCAGATCTTGGGGAGCCAAGCTTCAGGGAAATATTCAACTTGATATGTCCTACGCCACTATTCTTGTGTTTAACCAAACTAGAGTACTCTATCGGGAATCACACATGAAATATATGGTCAGTAGCCAAGAAAGGCCAAATAACATCCTGATGTACTCCTTGCATTCTGATTTGAACTCTTTCATTTTACACACTGATGAAGACATTGAAGAACATTCAAGAAGTTTTGAAACAAACTTAGACCCACCACATCAGCTACCCCAAGTTCTCTATGATGAACTAGACACTTGAAATTATCATGACCATGAGCAATTATGTCTTGAGGAAAGAGATTTTGTTCCTCTTAAAACAGAGATAGAGTAAGAAGCACAAAACATTATGTACCATCAAGAAAATTTCTCAAACCATAGGCAAACATCAGCAGTGACATCAGGAGACCTTTTCATAACAGAGGCATTAGAAGACTTCCATATCGCAAACCTCTTTGGAAATCAAGGGCAGGGAAGCTTAATGTTCTTACCATACCTTAAGGATTTACCATCACATAACTCTACCCTTTCAAATGAAACCTTGAATGTAGCCATAACAACTCAAAATCCAATAAAAATTTCTAAAAAACTTCTTATGAAAGGATATGATGACTACAGTCCAAATATACCTGAGTTGTTTGAACTAGCTAGCATTCTGCCACTCCACCAAAGACTTAGAACTGCTAGAATTTGCAATCTTGTTCAAAATACTACTTCATATAGAGAAAACAGTGAGAAGCACTATGCCACTTCCATCACTCCAAAAAACAACTTCGATAAAAGAAAATACAAAAATCTTGACCAAACAATAGTAGTCAAAGATAAAACAGTTGGTCATAGGATCTGTTTTGATTTTAGAAATACTAATACACACCCTTGTGACAGAAATTTTATCCCTCCTGCCCAAGACCATGATATACCGATGATAAGTGCTTTTAATCATGTGTCTTTGCAAGATGATGTTTTAGGGTATCGCCAAATGATTCCTTTGCAAAGCAAACAGCTCAAAGAATTTTTCAAGTATGCTGGAAGTAGTTCCATTTTCAAACCCAAAATTGCAAAACCACCGGACACCAAAAACATGCTCCTAAAAGCCATGTTTCCAGTTCTAAATTTCTGCATTCTGATGTACCTTGATGATGTCATCATATACTTCAAAAATGACAAATAATATCTGCATTATTTGAAAAAGAGTACAACAAAAGGAGGAGTGGGAATCAGAGGTATAAACAGGTACAACAGGAAGATACAGGGTTGTTTAGAGATTCATGCATGAATCCTTATGTCATGCTTGAAAGAGAAAATTTTCCAAATTTTTCTTTTCAAGAGTTGAGTGGAACAAGAGTGGTAGGAGACCCTTATGATGATAAGATGCTTAAGTTTCACCATTTCCAAGATTTTTGAGTTAAAACATTTTCAATCATTGTATATACCATTGTTTGAAAAATAAAAAAATCAAAAAACAGAAAATTCAAAAACAATAGAAAAATGGAAAAAGAGGGTGGTTTGAAAAATAGAAAGAAAGCCCCATGTTCAAAAAAATATTCATTCTGAAAACGCGCAAGTCTAAATGCCGCTACTAGTGCTCAAAATGTCTTGTTCAGTTATCTAGCCTAATCATAACTGAACATGTTTTAAATTTATTTGCTGATAAGTTAGTGAGAGGAAAGATAGTCAACATTGTGTAAGCTTGACTTGTCAAAGAAAATAGATTGGGAAAAGATACTGGTTCCACATGCTCAAAACAGAACCAAAGAGGAAAGCAGGGATGAAAAACAAACTGTGTATCCTAGCCCTGATTTTCTAGTTTTCATTTTATGCAAAATAATATTTGTGTGCAGCTTGTCTTTCATGCCACAAGTACATGATGAATCAGACTGTCTAATCCTAATTTTGTCATTTTTCAATTTCATGTTTTAGATTAGAGAATAAAATCCTATCAAACAGCTTAGCCTTGACAGTCGATCCAGTATAGGTAGAGAAACAAAGGAGTTCATTAGTGTAATCTGAACTCCCAGCGGATATAACTGTAGAATTAGATAGTGTCATTTTTCAAAAATATCATGTCAAAGGGTTGCTAGTCTAAATGCACCCGAAAGAAGAAAAAATGTTAGGAAATATAGTGGGGTAGGTAGAAATGTCTTTGATGCTAATCATGCTGTCAAATTTCAGAAATAGCATCAAGGAAGAAAGAAATTTGCGCGAATGGATAAAGGCACTGGTCTTCAAAGAACCGAGATCTAAAATTCTGGACACCTCCTGAAAAGGAGCTGCCCTCCCCAAATGGAGCCACTGTTAGTCATCAGTATTTTCCACCTATTGATGACACTAGTCTTTAAAGCCAAGTTTTCTACCAGCTGATCTCCAATTTGTCAAATTTGTCAGCTAGAAAACACCCCTACACATTTTTTACCTTCTACCTTTTCAATCAGCCTATGATGAGAAAAAACCTAATTGTCAAGCCCTATCTAGTCTCAGTCATACAAAATTGTCCATCAACTATCATAAGGTAAAGTCATCTGTTGTCATTCACCCTCATCCCCAGCTCATTCATTAACCAATGATTGATAAGAATTTCAGCTACCATACCTCTGGTCATATCTCATCTTGGGATCTGATCATACTAAAGAGAATACTCCAAATCTGTCAAAAATCTCCCCTAAGTTAGGTAGTGGTGCTTTAGGCAATCCTCCCTTGGCAATCTATCCTAAGCCAAAAGCAACCTGTGTCTAACACCAACCAATCATAGATGTCATTCCTATTCTACAAATAAAGTTTGATACACACTTAGGTCACGCCACTAAAAAGTCTTGATGTCTCAGCAATGCATATGCCAAAAGCCAAACTCATATTGTGTTGCTCTACAGTGTTTCAATGTATTTTTCAAAGCAGTAAGGTACCAGTGTTCCAAAAGACATTATTAAACTAAACATGAGAAGACAACTGCTTCTCATGTTGTTTTGAGCCTTGGATGCAAGTACTAGTTAGAGAGTTAATTCAATGAACTCCTCCAAACACAGTAAAAAAGGTTAGTGACTAATGACTAGCAAGTAATACTCTGCAGATACAGGTCAGGTTGCTTCTAGTTTCTAAAAAGATGCATAAAGTTATTCTATCAACAGAATACACATCTCAGAGCATGCCCCTAATGGCATATTGTCAAATTTTCACTTTTTATTACTAATTGTGATGTACCAAACAGAAATATGCAGTGAAAGGAAAGATGACACAGTTTGAAAAGAGATGAAATAGCATCACTGTGTAAAACCTCCTCCAAACATGAGCAGATGGTTGGGTGACTGTGTAAAACCTCCTCCAAACATGAGCAGAGGGTTGATTCACTTGTTGCAAACCTCTTCCAACATGAGCAGATGGTTGGGAATATTATGCTGGCCTCCTTCAGTTAACAAGCAGAGGGTCAGGAATAGAGCTATGGCCTCATTCAAAGGGCACAAGGCTAACAATGCTGCAAATTTCCTAAAAACTTGTTTAACACCTTTTTCTCCAATAGATGAAACCACTAACACAGCAGTGGTGTTTCAAGGATTGCTTACATGGTTTCACTGTTTGAAAGACAAGAATTGAAGTGCAGTGGGAAACAATGGGATGATTATGAATGGAAAAATGTTGTTAAGCAGATGGCCAAGCAGTGATATTATGGTATTCAAAGAAACATTGTTTTTCTTCTATCAAAGGTCTCCTTCAAAGGGTAATCTGAGGCTAGAATGCCCAAACATAGAACAACCTCATCAAAGTGACAAGAAGATAGATTAAGCCTTGCTTCTAAAAGAGATTTTTTGCAAATGAATATACAGAGATAGTATGTATGAGAAAATATGGGACACCATGATTCAAGTACATGACACCATGATTCAAGTCCAAGACATAATTCAAAGGATACACAGTGCTTAGAGAGGCAGATGTCACAAGAAAAGTCACCTAGGGAAAGAACAGTTGATTTGTCAACTTGAAGATGGCCTCCCTCACAAAAGACAGAGGGTTAGTTATCTTAAGGCTTTCACCATGCAAATTAGCTCATACAAATGGTTAAAGAGATACTCAAACAAGTTTCATGTTTATATCAAAGGACCCTCATCAGAAGATAAGGATAAAAGTCTTATTATGAGTCTGAAGGGCTGTTTTGAAGAAGCTGCAAAGGTGCTAGAATCCTCTATAAACAACAGTCCAAGTATTAGTTTTAACACTCCTTCCACTTCCTATAAACAATATTTTTATGAATAAGTTTTCAAAGGTCACAAACATCCTTGTGTTGATGAAGTCCTCTTCAGATAAAGGATCTTTTATAAAAGCTTCAGAGTAATACAGCTCAAGAAATGGTGAAACACTGGTTAAAAAAAACTGCTCGAATTACAAACACACTTATTCAAAAGGAAATTTTTGTTTTAAAAGAGCACAAAGGTCTTCAAAATGGTAAGGAATAGTGATTGATGTTTATATGACAAAAGGGCCTTTTTCAAACTCCAAACCCTCACAAAAGAAACTACGAAGATGTTTTAGCTTTTTGACTTTTAAAAAAAGGTGGGAAGACCGTTTAAAAGTCCATTATGCATTTTGAAAGCCATGAGACAAGTGTCCATTAGCTGCTCGCTGGAGAAAACAATAGATTTCCACATTTTTTCAGAGTTTCCAGGCCTCCAAGCCTATGTGGCGTGCCTGTAAAAGCACACGGCACACTTGTGAGTGTAATTAAAAAAGGTTCAGACGGTTGCGTGGTGCGTCTGTAGCGGCGCACAGTGCGCCTGTGAACGCGTTCAACCCCTGCCCGAAGGCCGACCTGACACCCCTCACTGCATGACGTTCTTTTTAGTGAACTTGCCACTCCTATTTAAACATCCAAAATGCCTTCAAAGAGTCTTGGGAGCTGCTCAATCAATCAAACAAGGGCCATAAGCATTATTTCAAGGTATTCCCCATTGCTTCTCGCTAGTTTTTGAAATCTTAAAGGGGTATTGTTTCCATTTTCTCCAAGGAGGAAACGGTGATAAAGAGGGTAGGTTTTTTGAGAAAAATCAAATGTTTTTGTTGCTGTGATTGCCAAATATTAGTACAGTGATATGTGGGGTGTTTCTAACAGTCTTAAAGGACCTTAACTCCCTTTAAGAACAGTGATAGCCCACAGTTAATACAAGGAGTAGACTTTGTTTAAAAGTCAAAGGGGAAAAACAGTGATCATAATCTAAAGGCTTTGTCATTATAAAGTGTCCTCTCTATGTTGTGAAATAGTGAACTTTGTGCAGCCTTTGTAGTTCCAAAAAACAGAGTGTGTTGAAAGACTTTTTAAGTCAGCTGAGGGTGTCTTGTTTTACTTTCTAAAAAACAGTGAATAGCAAAAAGAGAATTGTTTGAAGAGAAAGGTGTTCTTATTAAAACAAAGGAGATCCTTGTTGAAACAAGGGACCACCCACACATCTTTTCAAGACTTTTCCCAAGCACAGTGATAATTTGATTTTGTTTCATTTGACAAATACTTGTTGATTGGCATCAAAGAGGATAAAACAATGACTTATAAGGAGGATAGGGTGTGTTGTTGAGAAACCATTTCAAGGAACATTTGAGATAGCTTGTTTTTGCAAAGAGTATCCAATACAAAATGCCTCCTAGGCAAGACAGTAGAAGTGGCCTTCACAGGAGGTTTGAACCTGTTTCAACTGAAGAGGTAAATGCTCATCCATCAGTCCTGTTTAACTTTTGTGAGGTTGGATGTCTAGAGTTTTTTCAAAGGGTGCAGGAGGTAAAAAACTATCTCCCCTTGACACATCTTTGTGCTTTGAGATTTCAAGGGAAACACTTTCAGCTAGCAGGCTTGGATTTCAAGTTTTCTCCTAGATCCATTTCCAAGGCCACAAAAATCCCTTATGTCGGAGAGAAGTGCTTTAAACAGATCCACTTAGACTCAGAACAATACAAACCCTTTTTGAAACCGGAGCATAGAGATACATGCCCATCCATCTTTCCTTTCTCATATCTGTTGACTAGTTACGCTCCCCTCATGAAGATAATCATGAAATACTTCACTTGTGAGGGAAGGTTCTCCCGGGTCTATGCTTACCATGTCCGGTTGCTCATGCATTTCACAAGAGACAAATTGTTAAATCTCCCCTTATTCCTCCATAGAAGTATTGAAAAAATGGCCTCCACTGTTCAGAAAAGACCTCCTTCTTAGCAATCAGCTTGCCTTTTCCATCATTCCCTCATCAAGGTTGTCATTCTTCATCAGCTTCAGAAGAAGGGAATCTCATGGGACACTTTCATTGCACATCCAGATTTCGCCACTGTCCCTTCATCCCATGCATATCCTTCACCTTCCACTCACCATCCTTCGCCTTCTTCAAGTAAGCCCATTCCCAAGAAGCTCAAATTTCCCACGATTGAACAAGAAGAAGAGCATGATGAGGAAGAAGAGCAGGATGAAGATGAGCAGCAACATGATGATGAACAATAGCAACATGATGATGAACAACAACAGCATGATGAAGAAGGGTAGCAAAGGGAAGAAGAGCATAGTGAAGAAGGGAAGAAAGGTGAAAAAGAGCATAGTGAGGAAGGGCAGCAAGGTGAAAAATAACACAGTGAGGAAGGGTAGCAAGGTGAAGAAGAGCATAGTGAGGAAAGTCAGTAAAGTGAAGAAAAACAAAGTGATGATATGCAGCATAGTGATGAAGAAAAGCGCCATGAAAAAACTCAAAACAGTGAGGAGGGAAATGATGAGGAAATTGAATAGTTTGATGAGGATATTGTTAGCCCTCACAGCAGCAAAAAGGATGAAGATGAAGCCCAAAACATTGAAGAGATAGAACCTCAAAGTCCTAAAGAGAGCAAGGAAAAGAGTAAAGAGGGCAGCCCTCAAAAATACATGCAAGAGGACAGTCAAAGCATTCATGAAGAAAATAAAAACAGTGGCAAGGATGATGAGGGAAGTAGCAAGGGAAAAGAGCCAATAGAGCATGTGCTAGCTGCCTCTCCTAGGCAAGGGGCCATGCTTTCTTCTCCAAAAGTGGCCAAGCCCTGGACATCAAGGAAAAGAGTGCCTCAAACTGTAACTCCAAATACTACTAAGGCCCTCTGAAGCAAGGGAAAGTTTCCCAAGCAACCCATTGTTGAATTACCCAAGAGGAGGAAGACCAAGAAGGCCACCCAAAGCAAGGGAAAGAAGAAAGAAGAAAGAAGCCATAAGAAGGAAAGGGAATTTGACATAATTCAGATCCAAAGTGATGATAGCGACAATGAGGCCTGAGTCCTAGAGTCTCTCTTGATCAATAGAGAAAAAAAAAATTATGCTTTGAGGGCAGATCTAGAGAGTTCTAGAAACTTCAATCACTTTTTTAAAACACAAAATAAATAGATGAGTGTCCACATGGCGGTATATGAGACACGAGCCATCAAATATAAAAAGGAGGCCTCTAAGGTGCAAGTTAAATTGGAAGAACTCATGGGCAAGTTCAATGATAGCGAAGATGAAGATCAGCCAAGGAGAAAGAGGCCAAGGACCATGGGACTCAGAAGAGCCCTTGAGAAACAAAAGGAGGAAGAAGCTGCCCTTTTCCAATCTCTTCCTCTCACTACTTTGTTCACCCAAGAGATAGAGAACAATCGAGAAGCATGGCTCGAGAGGGTGAATGATCTCTTGGAAAAGAAGTTGGAAAAGGCCAATAGAGATTTGGACCTTCAAAGGAGGATGACCAAGCACTATAAGAAGCTCAATCAGTTCGCCCAACGGAAATTGAAGGCCACACAAGAAAAACTCAAGGAAGCTCAAAAGAGGCACCCAACACCAAAAATGAAGAAAGACACTTCAAAGCTCCAAATTTTGGCCTCAGCTTCTCAGCATGTTTCTGAAAACCCTTGAGGGTCATGCTCGCCAAAATTGGGTGAAATTCAACAAGTTTTTGTTTTTTGTCATTTTTGGGCTTTTGGCTAAAACTCATGGGCATCACCATTTCTGTTTGGGACATCCTTAACGGATGAAAATGGTATCATTGGATGCCATAATTTTAGGGGCAACTACTCAGTGATTTTCAAATAAATTGAAGATGATTTTTTCCCCCAAAACGACGAAAAACACTCACTTTTTCCGCACTCTACCCCGTTTATCAGCAAAGTCTATTTTTTGGGTTTTTACACATAGGTAAAATTTTTAAAGACTTCTAGTGATATGTTTGGAGAAAATAAGAATTTTCCGAAAATAGACATTTAGAGCTTTCCAATGATCCATCACGGGCCTCGTTTCGACATCGGGAAAGCCTCCAAAAGTTGCAGGCAAGACAGAGGACTTTCTGCTGATATATTTCTTAAGTATTTTTGTGAAAAATGTACTTTTATAAAGTGAATTTTCCTCACTTTAGGGTAACATCAAACCAATTTTTGGAGCCCAAGGACCTAGCCTTCCTGGACTCAAAGAGGGCTCTCTCTATTTGTGTAAGGGATATCTGTGTGTTTGCTTCTTGTGTTTCTGATTTTAGGCTAGTTATGAAGTAGGTTTTTGGTTTTGTTTTTAGGTTTGCGAGGGATGAACTGATCAAAGACTAATATAGATAAAAATATTTTCAGATTAACTGGGCTATGGGGTCGAAAAGGTCAAGAAATCTTTCAGATGGTGATACAAGGTTGTTGAAAGGTCGATTTGATCGAGGTAAAATGGATCTTTGGTAAAATGGAGTGGGATGGACACTAAATTTGTGAAGAACAAAGGATTTCAAATATAAATAGTTCAAAATCTGACATAAACATGGTAGGGGTAACCATTAATCATGAGAAATGTAACTATAAACTAATCAATGCATAGAAATAAACATTCAAGCAATACATAGAGATATATGACTCTCTAACTTTAGGAAATTGCTATCAGACATTGGGGAAATACAATTAAGACAAAAAAACAACTCAAATCACTATGAGGAAACGCCTAAGCATAGTATTTCAAGCTATTGGGCAATTTGAAGCAAGATTGCATAGTTTTAGGCAAAGGGCAAGATCAGTACAAGACCTCGGTTCAACAAATGACAATCAAACAATCAAAGAAAGGTTTCAAAGGTGGAGCTATGACTAGCCATGAGTAAGCAGGGCATACCGTGAATCGTACTTAGCATGCATAAAACCATAAAAGAAACAAGAAAACAATTTCTTCAGTTATCAAAGAGCAATCAAGGATTCTTTGATATGACTAAGAAGGAAGAAAACATAGAAGCTATAAAGAAACAGGAAAATTGAGGTGCCTCCAAGGGCATGTCTCAAATCTATTCTCTATTGTCTTATAGCAAGCAAGAACATGGAATATGAATGAAAACTAAGAAGCATAACAGAGAGAGATACTATACCATTTTACCAAGTCATGGAATCCAACAAGAGTCCTCTTTCATCATCCAAAAGCATTCAAGAAACTATCCAATGCATGAGACAACTGTTTCTTCCAAGCTTGTATAACCATATATTGCTTCTATTCATCAAGTTCAACCTTATTTACAATGAATTATCTTGGAATATATAGGCCAAGATGAGGGAAAACCTCCTAGTGCAACTTGCAATCTCATTGGAATATTATAGTATTAATCAATTTCAATAAGGTTATGACTTTGTGGAGTATAATGAATCCCAAGTCTATGTAATATATTAGTATAGTATCCAATTAGGAATGTTATAAATTTATCCAAGTGGATATTGGTGGTCACCCATCTATTCCACCTAGACCTCCAGTTGTTTTCATCAGTTTCCCTGTTTATAGCATCATTTACTATTTTTAGTAGTTTTTCGGGTCCTGAACTTCCGGAGTAGTTTTGACCCCCTAAATGGTGTATTTTTTAGGTTCACTACAAGCCCATAGCCATAGGCATGAGCCAGCTATGGGCCTGTGGAAATCTTGTAGCAATAAGATAGATATTTTTGATGATATATTGTATGCACCAAATGCAGATAATATGACCAAGTTACGGCCTCGGGAAGTTGGCTGCCCAACTAACCCCAACGGGGCCCACAAAATCTTGGTGTTCCATATCCTAGGGTTAGGTTTTTTCTTTTTTATGGTTCTCTCATGTTTTTCAATAATTAAAATTCCCTTAAGCCTCATTGTAATGTGTTTCATAAGCATGTAGCCACCACAGCTCTTCTCAGAGATAAGCTACCATCACCCGAGCTAGTTTATTTCCACTTTGTCTGTAAGGATATTTCAGCTATTGTATATTAATGAAATGAAACTTTATTCCTACTTCATCTCTACATTTATGTTCATTTATGTATTTTATTATGTTCCTACATAATTCTAGACCAATGGTATCAGAGAGGTCTGCTATTTCTCTATATTTCTTTACATGTTCCCAACAAGATTAGGGTAGAAGGAGTTAGGGCTCGATCTGATTGAACCTTTACAATATCAACCTCGCAAACCCCAACGACCTCCCATCGTGGAGGAAAATAAATACAAGGGAGCATAATATCGTATCAAAATATTGCATGAGGAGACCCTCGAGAAATAGAGGAATGCGATGATGGATAAATTTTCCTAAATATTTCAATGACTACCCACCGATTGTTGGTCAATAATTTTCATTGATGAAATATAAGCTCTCTTGATGAGATCTCTTGATGGAAATTAATGGATGTTGCTCTATGGCATATGACATGGTTGAAAACTTGATGATTACATGGAGGACCATTTGATGACTTATGTGGACTTCGCTTGATTGATAACCACCCTTGATGACATGATGTCATGGATGACACTATAAGCCTATGACCCTAGGATGAAGAAGGAAAAAAAATGAAGAAATCAATCCATGAATATGCCCAACACTAGAAGGCATTCTGCTTTTGCACTAATATATGACCATTCATGTTAAAAAATATCTTTTACTACCTTAGAGGAAAATTTTCATTATAACACCTTCACCATCCCCTAGGGCATAATTTTAGCTTTCTAATGAGCTCTAAATTGGCCGAAAACTCCAAACGGTGAGGGAGAATGAGAATTTTCAAGTTAACGATATTATTATGGTCTTGGACCTGACCTGTCCTAGCCTTCCCATGTCATTCTGCTTGAGGAGAAAAGTATTTTCTCTAGCATTAAAAATAACCACTATATTACAACATTCATACTTCATTCTTCCTCATCCTTTTCAGCCATCATCATAGAAAACACTACCATTTTTCACAGCTCATGAACAAAAGGGAGAAAAGGACCAAGAGATAAATGCTATAGCTAATTTTGTTTGGGTTTAGAAAATTGAAAATTTCTTGGACAATATACACCTCAGACCTGCCATCTCCTACTCGATTTTAGAATTATCATCTCAAGGTTACTCCTGTAGAAATTTCAGGGCTCGGATTTGAAGGAAAGTCACTTGTTAGAAGCTAACTCAAGCTCGATTTGTGATTAGTCTCTTAGAGGCACAATGCTGGAGTTTTAGAACAGTCACCTCACCTTTTTTCTACAACCTTGGTAGCCACCTGTGGGAGACCAGAACTGTGGAGATATTTGTGGAGGATTTTCACCTTTTTTATCTTGTATCACCCTTAGCTTGGACTTGTGACACTGCAAAATACTCACCTTTAGCAGGTCATCACCTGGATAGCTTCCATTGCAGTGAACCAAACCTTGCGCTAATAGTAAAATCCTCTTCAAGCTTGGACCTAGAAAAAGACACCCATATATAGGAAGTTGCTCAAGCCTGGAAAAATGGATTTTAACTTGTAATCAGATTCTTATGATAGCTCGGTTTACTAAAAATGGTGCAGACTTGTGCCCATTTAACCTGAATAAACTGACAGACTTTTGAGAGCTCAAATAGTGACTTGTGGAGACTTGTTTCAGAACTTATGGTGCAGCATGGTGTAGAAGAATTGGTGCATATTTTGTGATGAAGAATAATGCAGTATAAATAATACTTATTTCTACATGAATAGTGTAGAATGATTAGTGCATTGTGGTGGAGAAATCTTGGTGAAAACTTTGGTGTAGAATCAATAAAGAAGCAAAGAAGGATTGGTGTCCTTGGGGTAGGAGATCCTAAACACCAGGTTGGTGCCTTGAGAAGATAGGGTCAAAGCCCTAGAGGTCGAAGCCTCATCAAAGTACAAGTTGGTGCTTGGCAACAGTTTGGTGCTTGGATTATTAAAGGTCTGGTACCCTCACATCTTATTGTACTCATTCATAAGAAAAAGGATTACAATCCTTCTTATTTTTTAATAAAATTATCATTATAAATTTTGTAACAGCTGAAAGAAGGTCGTGAGCCCTGGTATTATACCAAGAGTGCTTCAATTCCCCAGGGGTTGCCCTAATTTACTTTATCAACCCCGGGTTCAAACAAACTTGGAGGTGATAGTTCTATATACATAACAAATGTATTCTGCTCATTTCATAATTTTCTACTTTACAAAAGGGTGTTATTTATTAAACTATGATAATAACTGGAAAGTAAATTGCTAGAAGGAAATGACAGAAAGGAAAATAACTTAATTTGCAAAAAGGAAATAACGAAAATGAAACTAATTTAATGTGCAGGAAGGAAACTAATTTTAAACCACACTTAACTTGGCCAATCGGCTAAACACACCATGCAACTATGCATGATCTAACTAAACTTGAGAAAGTGATGCTTGCAGTTCGGAAAAAAAGGGGGTTAAGGTTGCTAAGGGAAGGCTAAACACATGAAACAAGGCTTAGAAATGTGAAAGAGGGTTTAGGCTTTATTAAAATTATAATATCGCAAAAATCCTTTGGAGTGGGAGGCTTTTAAAATTACAATGGCGGACTTGCGATGGGAGGAAAAAATTGCGATATGTGATATGCAATATCGCAATCGACGTTGGTAGTGAAACGTGTTACAAGAACCAAATAAAAAATGTGATTTGTGATTTGCGATGTGGCGAAGTATGGAGAATTATTGCATCAGCGTTGGGATTGGTAAGTGTTAACGAGAACCAAATAAAAAATGTGATTTGTGATTTACAATGTGGCAGAGTATAGGGAATTATCGCATCGGTGTTGGGAGAAGTAAGTGTTAACGGGAACCAAATAAAAAATGTTATTTGTAATTTGTGATGTGGGGGAGTACAAAGAATTATCACATTGACGTTGGGAGCAGTAAGTGTTAATGGGAACCAAATAAAAAATGTGATTTTAGATTTACGATGTGGCGGAGTATGGAGAATTATTGCATCGGTGTTGGGAGCGGTAAGTGTTAACGGGAACCAAATAAAAAACGTGATTTGCGATTTGCAATGTGGTGGAGTACGAATAATTATTGCATTGGCGTTGGGAGCGGTAAGTGTTAATGGGAACCAGATAAAAAATGAAATTTGTGATTTGTGATGGAGAAAAGTACGAAGAATTATCACAATCGAGGTTTGGAGCGATAAGTGTTAATGTGAACAAAATAAAAAATGTGATTTTCAATTTACAATGGAGCGAAGTATGGTAGTGGAAGTTTCGATGAAGAAAGGGTGAAGGTCAAACTCTTATCATTTTTAAGTGTCTTGTGAATAAAAAGGGGCAGCAACTGCAGTAAAAGAAATAGGAGTGAAAAGGAGGTGCAACAACAATGATGGAAACGTAAAAAAAAAGATGGAGAATGAAGCGAGGAGGTGCAAATGGGCTTCCCTAGTACTTTGGTTCTTATTCATGTAAACAAATTTTTTGATCCATGCACGAAGAACAAAAAAATGTGTGAAAATATAGTACAAAAGGAAGGCTAAAAATGGTAATGCAACTCTACCCTATTCTCAGAAACAGTGAACAACAATCAATGTGGGAAGGTTCACCCTCCGCGAGCTCTATTGACAGAGATGAGAAGGGAGGTCTTTATCCACAACTTTTAGAGTTTTCTTCTCTATTCTATTACTCATAAGAAAATGAAACATACAACAACACACTGAAAGAAAAGCTAAACAACAATGAAACTATTGGAAGTAGATCTACTAACAGCAAGAAAAGAAAAAGTACAATAGAGAGGCTGAGGCACATGGCTTGGGCCCTAACCCATACGCCTAGCTCTATGAAACTTAAATCAGTAAAATGAAATTAGTCTTCTAATTTCATGGAAGAATATTCTCATACAATTCTCAGAGTTTAATTACTGAGTATAATAATCAAAATCTCAATATCTTGCAGCAAATTTCCTAATAGAATCCAAATTTTTCCTAGCTCTAGCTATACTCTATTTATTCTACACATCAGCTACCAACATCTCCCTTGAAAATAGTGATTGAGTTCACTTGACTCCATGTAAAAATAGATTGAGTGCACTTTGGTCTTTCAGTTGCTTGGCTGCCTCTAGAATTCAAATTGTTGGAGAGAATCCTTGGGGATCCTTTGGCTGCCTTCAAGAGTTAAGAAGGGTGGACAATCCTCCTATACTTCCTCCTTGTTGTCTCCTTCAATTATTTATGATAAAATCTTCAAAAATAATTCCAATTACTCATGATTTCTGCACTCAATTCATATTAGGCACTCAAAGTATGTTAGCCTTAATCACCACCTATACTAGCATCATAAAACCAAACAACAATAAAAATGCAAGAAAAAGAGATTTAAGAAGGAAAAAAGGTGACCATTAACCCCTCCAAATATGTCTAATTATGGAGCTCATCATCACCCCCCTACTAAATAGCTGCTCATCCTCTGAGTAATTAATCCTCCTCCTGTAGCTTTGACCCCCCTTATGGTGGTAAAACCCATTACTCTTTTCGGCATTCTCCCATTATCTATCTTGTGCATCTATGTCCCTTTCATCATTTAGCCCCAACCACAAAAGTGGACTAAGCTTGAGAACAAACCATTGGATCTTCTTGGCCTGCATGGCCCTCTTGTATAATGGTTCTCTTTCCAAGGCACTCAGTGTTTTTGGAGTATGGTACTCCCTATTCATGAGGCTGTGAGGGAGGTTGTTCCATCTCCTCTCGCTAACCATAATGTATCATCTTCTATATTCATAGAAACATCATCAAAGTGGCCTATTACGTGTGTTTGAGTCTATAGGTAGCTTTCAAATAGTGCAGGGTCCTTTTAAATCTCTCAACAGTTAAGGATGACTCCTCTTGGGTTGAACAATTATGGTCTGATATGTGAGGGTTCTCTATTTCTTCTTCTCATGACCCTCCGTATATCTTTTTCTATAGTGTCCTCATTCATTATCCAAGATACTAGAGCCATCAACTGCATATCCTCCATTGTATAATTGGCGTCCCAAGTATCCATATTTATCAGCACAAGGTTATGCACATAAATCTCTTCCATCTTTTCCTGATCAACCATGTTAGCTTGCTTGTAAAAATCCATCTATTTCCTCTAATCTTGGAAAGGTAGGGATCCATGGGAGGCTAGAGTGTTGATTTGAAATAGGATCCATTGCTCCTTGAGTGCTATATTATTTGCCTGTACCATCTACAACAGCTCCTTTAGAGTCGTCTCTTTTATTCTTTCCTCTTCCCTTGGTGATTCTTCAATGATGTTGGGGCTCTTGGGAGGAGTTTTTGGCTCTTTCTGGCTTTTTTTTTAAGTTCTGAAATACATAGAGGTCTGCCTTTTTTCTCTTTGTGCTCAAATAAGCTAAGGTGGAAAATTCCTCTTGCCTTTTAGGGGATGTTGGGCAGTGCTGCGAGTATTCTTCCTGATTAATTTCTGCTACCTTTATGACTTCTGTCTCCATTTCCATTTCTTTTGTTTCCCCTTGGCCCTCTGTATCTTCCTCTTCTTCTTCTTGTTCCTCTTCTGGTTCTTCTTCTGGCTCTTCTTCTTCTGATTATTCTTTTGGTTCTTCTTCTCCTTCTTCTCTTTCTTCTCTAACGCAATGAGTAGAATTTTTCCTTGTTTGGTTTTATATAAAAGCTTCCCTTGGTCCCTTGCTACTGTGTCTGATATGCGGTATACTTCGAAAGCTAGCTCAACTGCTCGTGATGTTGTTATGATGCTGATGCTGCACAGTGTTCAAATACAAAGCCCAAAATCGGTACTATTGTGCTGCGGGCTCCCTTCAGTCTCTTTCCCTCAAAAATTTGCAATCCACTGGTTTGAGTGAAACTGGATCTCTTTTTATTATATTGCACAACTAATTTTGGAGCGCTTATGTAACTCGGCCTCAGCTCCAATTCTCATTAGAGACCGTTGTTTCCTTCTCTATGTTAATTCATTATGGACTTTGTGTTTCCTCCCGTTGTTCCTCTCTACTCCCCTTGATTTAAATTTTTCTTTTGCATACCCAGGTGACATGACTTTGCAGTTCTCCCTAGTCATACTTCACGATGGTGGCCAAGCTAACTGGCCACCATTTTGGCCCTTCAACTCTAATTCTGCAAATTTAATTATTTTTGGCTATTATGGATGCATAACGAGGGGTGAGAAGCTATACCTGAGTTTAGCTATTTTTTTCAAGGCGTTTTCAGGAGCTCTATTTAGGAGACAAGCATTTTATATGATGTGTTCTTCACTATATTCATGTTCTCTGAGTGAGCATCTTGTTGAATGAGCAACATCCTAAGTGAGTTGCTAATATTTTATTGTTGTTCCTTTATGTTGTAGATGTTGTGTGGGGTTCTTGAGATTCCATGGTTGGCATTATCGTTCTCCTGGAGTCCGTTATGGAGATTTCCTTCTTGTTTTTCTTTGCAATCAGTGAACAACTTTATTTTTTAAGGAACTTCTTGATGTTTGTAGCAGTTTGTGGCTTCCTTTCTTTTGCTACATTGTACTCAGGAATGGACAAAGATGGTGTATGTAGGTGATTCAAGGAGTTATGTAAATGAATGGAGTGAATTATGGGATGGATGGTAAAATAGAAGGGGAGAGAATAAGATGACTGCTTCCTTGTGTTTCTAGAAACAATTAATAACCCGGAAAACAACAAACACAGAGATGCAGATGTTGTTTTTTTTTCTTTTTTCTTTTTGAAATCAAGTGGGCTGCCTCCATCGAGGTTTTCAACCCACAAGCTTTCCTGGAGTGCCTCAGAGAGGTTTTCACCCCATGGACCTTTATTATTTATTTATTTATTTATTTTTATTTTTTTAAGAGGTGCTGGAAACTATGGAGTTTCCCATTACATACACCTCTCTGCTTATTGAATTTATGAACTCTGCCCTAGATAAGGGATTCTTGTAAATTTTAAGTGTGTGACCATTGAAAATCAAGGGGATTCCTTCATCATCTATGGTCCTGATTTGAACTGCGCCATTATCAAAACATTTTTCCACCGTGTAAGGTCCCAACCATCTTGTCATCAATTTGCCTTTAAAATATTTAAACCTTGAATCATACAAAAACGCCCAATCTCCTTCTTGGAAGGCCTTCTCCTTAATGTTTTTGTCATGCCATACCTTCCTTTGCAACTGAAATACCTCTGTGTGAAGAAGCGCCTACATTCTGAACTCATCCAATCCATTTATTTGCATCAATCTCTCTTTTTGGGCATTTGATAGATCTAGATCTAATTAAGCTGCCATCCTTAAAGTATTGAATTCAAACTCAACTAAGAGTAGAGATTTCTTACCATATATTAGTTCATAAGGAGTGAATCCTGTTGTTATCTTCCAAGTAGTGTTGTAGGCCCAAGTAGCTTCCACCAATCTGTTTGCCCAATATTTTCTGTTGCTGCTCACGACCTTGGTGAGGATGCTCTCTAAAGCTCTATTAGTTACTTCTACTTGGCCATTCGTCTGAGGGTGATAGGCAGTAGAATTTATTTGTCTAATCTTATGCTTCCTCAAAATATTTTCAATGAGGTGAGAAGTGAATTGTGCTCCTTGATCAGTGACTATTCCTTTGGGGTATACAAACTTGTAAAACACATTATCCTTCAGAAATCCTGCTACTTTCTCCTCGGTTGCTACCTTCACTACTTTTCTTTCAGCCCACTTTGTCAGGTAATCAGTGCAGACTATGATATACTTCTTTTGTCTAGATGGTGGATCGATAGGTCCAACAAACTCCATTCCCCACTTGTCAAATGGCTCACGAGCCACCTAAGGGTGAAAATGTATCTCATGCCTTTGCATGGGTTTCCCCATCCTTTGGTAGTGGTCACACCTGCTGGTGTATCTTTTGGAATCTTGGTGAAGGGTAGGCCAATAGTATCCTGTCTGCAAAAATTTGTAAGCAGTTATCTTTGTAGCAAAGTGGCCTCCACATGGGCTATCATGACATGCAGAGAGGATATCAAAAAATTATTCCTCCCTCACACATATCCTTAGGATTTTATTAGGGCCTAGCTTGAAAATTTTTCCCCCAATCCATGTGAAAGGGGCACTTTTTCTAATGATTCTGCTCCTCTCCCTGAATGAAAGATTAGGAGGGAGTCTCCCTGCAACCAAGTAGTTGGCTATATCACGAAACAATGGTGAGAGTGCTGATATAGCAAAGAGATGCTCATATGGAAGTTGGTCATCCACCATTCCTTCTCACCTGCAGGGAGAGATAACCTGGACAAAAAATCTGCAACAACATTCTCTTTTCCAGGTTTATCAACAATAGTCAAATCAAATTGTTGCAAAAGTAACGACCAGCTAATTATCATAGCATTAGCATCTGGTTTGTTCATTAAATACTTGATGGATGCATGGTCAGTGTGAACAAAGGTCTTTTATCTTGTTACATAATTCCTGAATTGTTTCAAAGCATGGATAATGGCTAACATCTCCTTCTTAGTAACAATATAATTCAGCTTGGTCTTGGACAAGTTCTTGCTGATGAAATAAATGGCACAAGGTATTTTGTCCCCTAATTGTCCTAATGATGCCCTTGCAGCTTTTTTAGATGCATCAGTGTGGATGTGGAAAGGCAGAGTCCAATTTGGACCTCAGAGGATGGGGGTAGTAGTCAAATTTCCCTTAATGAGTTCGAAAGCCTCTTGACAGGAAACTGACCAAATAAACTCAAAATCTTTGGCTAATAACCCAAATAATGGCGAAGCCATCTTGCTGAAATATTTGATGAACCTTCTATAGTAACCAGCTAAGCCTAAGAAACTCCTGACATCTTTTTTCTTTTGAGGAGCAGGTACCATTTTGATGACAGTGATTTTGTTCGGGTCTACCTAAATTCCTGCTTGGGATATGGAGTGTCCTAATACAACCCCTTATTTCTTCAGGAACTCATAGTTTTATGGGCTCAAGGAGAGATGCATATCAATGCACCTTATTAGTAATTTACCAAATTGGAGAGAACTTGCTAGAAGTCATCCCCATATGGTGTGAAATCATCCATGTAGATTTCAACAGAGTCATGGAATAACTTAGAAAATATGCTCAGGATATCTCTTTGGAAGGTAGTTGGGGCATTGCACAACCCAAAGGGTAGGACTTTATAAGCAAAGGTACCCCAAGGGTAGGTGAAAGTAGTCTTATCCTGGTCTTTGGGGCTGATTTGAATCTGATTGTACCCACTAAACCCATCTAAGAATGAAAAGAACTTCTTCCCCGCAAGGTCATCCAAGACTTTGTCTATAAATGAAAAAGGGAAATGGTCTTTCTTGGTGGCTTTTTTTAAGTTCTCAATAGTCACACAAATTTGCCACTTCCCATTATTTTTTGGGACTAGGACAAGAGGGGATATCCACTCACTGTCAGATATAGGATATATGAACACTGCATCCAATAGTTTATGCAGCTCTTCTTTGTAGGTTTTAACCCTGTACAGAAATTATCTACGAACGAATCTTTAAAACAGAAAATAACCAATAGTGAGAGCATAAATCATAAAACAGATAAACACAGAGATTTTCCCCTGGATCCCAAATCAGGACGACCAGCTTGATTTTTCATTATATTCCTTTTATTTTTACAACACATATATATACATGCCGAAGCATACATAAAACCCAATCCATTAACCCTGGATTAGAACATAACCGTAGTTCCCTTGACCAGATCTACAAAATACTAGGGGAAAACCCATGTACGAAAACCATGGGTGGGTTCGCCCACTAGAATATAAGGACCAAAAGCACATGATTAGTCGTGGAAAGAATATAACACAAACCCAACATTCTCCCACTTGTTGTTTTCTTTCCGTAGGGGGCCATAGTAGAGTTGAGTCATTAGCCAAAATTTGCAACACCCATTGTTTCTCTACACCAAGAGAACTTCTGAGTGCTCACAGACCTTTTCAATGCGTCTACAACATTCTTCAAAGTGTCCACCTTTACCAACAACACCCCTTTAGCCTCAACCATATATCTCACAAAGTGATATTGAACATCAATGTGCTTTGTCTTTGAATGATAATTAGGGTTCTTAGCCAAGAAAATTGCACTTTTGCTATCACAATCTATCCTTATAGCTTGCTGCACCAACCCCATACTTGAACACAATCTCTAAAACAAAACTGCTTCCTTGCTTGAATGAGTGGCTGTTATGTATTCAGCCTTTGTAGTTGAAAGAGCCACTACAAACTGTCTTTTACTCATCCAACTGACTGCACCTCCAAATTGGCTAAACACATACCCACTTGTAGATCTTCTTTGGTCCATATCTCCAGCCCAGTCTGCTTCAAAAAAACCACGAATGTCAAACACTCTTTCCAATCCTGGTCTTCCCTGGTAGCACAAGCCATAATCACTAGTGCCATGCAAATATCTGAAAACCTGTTTCACTGTTGTCCAATGCTCCTTCCCTGGGTTTGACATAAACCTACTCAATACTCCCACTACATGTGCAATGTCTGGTCTAGTATAGACCATTGCATACATCAGGTTACCCACTGCACTTGCATATGGAACACGGGACATATCCTCCTCTTCTTCTTGTGTCTTGGGACACTGTTCAGTAGACAGCTTTGTACTTACAGAAATCAGAACATTCACTGGTTTACTATCCTACATATTGAACCTCTGCAATATAGTCTCGACACACTTCCTCTAGTTTAACCAGAGCTTCCTCTTTGCCCGATATCTCTTAATTTCCATGCCCAAAATATAGTTTGCAGCACCAAGATCCTTCATGTCAAATTTGGAGAACAACTTGGTCTTCAAATCTTGGATAATTTCTTTGTCATTTCCAATCAACAACATATCATTCACATACAAGACCAAATAAATAACACGGTCACCAATTAATTTAAAATAAACACATTGATCCTCCTTGCTTTTGGTGAAGCCAAGTCCCCGTATATAGGTATCAAATTTTTGATACCACATCCTTGGTGACTATTTTAACCCATACAGAGACTTCTTTAACTTGCATACTAGTTCTTTCTTCCCCTTTACCATAAAGCCTTCAGGTTGTTTCATGTAGATCTCCTCTTCCAAATCCCCGTGAAGAAATGTTGTCTTCACATCCATCTGTTCTACCTCAAAATCAAATGCAGCAACAACAAATAAAAGTAATGTAATAGAAGTAACTTTGGCAATAGGAGAAAAAAATATCACCAAAATCAATTCTAGACGCCTAGGAATAACCTTTTGCTAACAACCGAGCTTTGTATTTCTCCACCTTTCCTTCTACATTCATCTTCTTCTTAAACACCCATTTGCTCCCGATGGGCTTCCTTCCAGCCGACAACTCCACTAGATCCCATGCCTCATTTTTATGCAAGGATGCCATTCCATCAACCATGGCCCCCTTCCAAAGTTTTCCATCCTCTAAATCTACTGCCTCCCTTACAGTTCTGGGATCATCATCAGTTATAGTTAAAACAAAATTTTAACAGAAAGCAGATGGACTATACCTTTCTGGTTGTCTTCTTTCCCGAACTGATCTTCTAACAACTGGAGTTTGTGGCTCTTCCTCTTCTGAGTCTTCTTCTGTTGTAGAGTCGGATTCATCCTCCTTTAGCTCAAACTCTATCTTCTCAGGTTCCTTTGGTAGGACTTCATGTTTAACAATATATTTCACCTCTCTAAACACCACATCTCGATTGTACATAACCTTCCTTGTTTCTGGGTTCCAAAGCTTGTAACCCTTTAAACCATCCTTATACCCAATAAATATGCACCGTTCATATTTATTATCCAACTTGGTCCTTTTCTCCTTTTGAACATGTACATATGCATCACATCCAAATACCCTCATATGTGAAAGAGAGGGTTTCTTACCAGTCCATACCTCATGTGGGGTCTTATCCTCCAATGCTGATGAAGGTGATCTATTAACCAAGTAACATGTAGTCTCCACTGCCTCTGCCCATAATTCTTGTCCTAAATCGGTACCACTGAGCATTCTTCCTTCTTTTCCATCAGCGTTTTATTCATTCTTTTTGCAACTCCATTTTGTTGAGGTGTGTACGGATTAGTATTCTGCCGTACTATACCACACTTCTTACAGAACTCTTCAAATTCCTTCTTGTAGAACTCCCCACCTTTATCTTCTTCTCTGTCTGGTTTTCCACTAGAGCCTTAAATTATTTAAATTTTTCATAGACTTCAGATTTCTTCCTCAAGAAATATATCCATGTATTCCTTGAGAAGTCATCTATGAATGAAACATAGTACAAAGACTTACCCAGTGATGGAACCGACACAGGTCCAAACACATCATTGTGCACAAGCTCTGATATCTTGTTCACCCTCTTAGCACTAGAAGGAAAACTCACCCAATTCTGCTTCCCATATACACAATGTTCACATAAATCGAAATCCAGAGAGCAATTAGACATACCTTCTACCATACCATTTCCATGCAGTATCTGAAGGCCCTTCTCTCCAATATGTCCAAGCCTTTGATGCCATAGCATGGTCTTTTCTCCAGAGACCACTAGGCTTTCCGCTCCACTTTCAAGAACCACAGAACTGTTGCACCCATCAATAACAGTGCTACCCTGAAGCTTGTACAGAGTTTGTTGGGAAAAATACTGAGAGGGGGGGGTGAATCAGTATTTTAAAGCTGAACAATTTTTCTTTCTTACTGTATCCAATCATGTACATTCAGCTATCTTATTATATCTTTTACTTATAGCATTGCATCAGATAAGCATTAAGCATGAACAGTAATAACAGAAATAAAAGAATCAAACATGAACTACAATATATGGACACCGTGATTTTAGGGTAAAACCCAATTTGGGAGAAACCACCGCCGCAATATCATCTTCAATTATTTGTTGTAGAGAAAAATTCTTATTAACATATGTCGTGCAAAAGCCCATACCAAGACAGGCACCCACCCGTAGAAAGCTACAACCTTCTCTCATTTACCAGCCTCTCCAAAGGGGAGCTACAACTCCCGACTCATAGCTTCACCTTCGCACCACTCAGGGGACTTTGCTTCATCACTGTGACTGATCACATAAATTCAGTCCCTGCATCGTAAGGCCATCACATGCATTCGACATCCCATTTGGCTTTCTGGATAAAAATTCTTCAACAGACATGCATTAGCTCTTCATTGATTCTTCTATTGAATGAATCCCAGATTGATTCTTTCGATGGGTGCAACATGGACTCAGAATTATCAGTTAAGCACATCGTCTGTCCATACAGATATTCCTTAGAGGAATTCGCTCTTCTTCCATGCTTGAATCTCGCACCTCTATCTGTTTCGAATAATGATCTTTTCCCTTTATATAGTTCTCGCCTTTCTCAATACTATGAGCCAAACCACGAACCGCTAATGGTATTCCTTTAGTTTATCCCCAGGGCTCTTCGATTTCTTTTTAATTTATTTTATTCAAACGAGGAGATTCAAATTATCTATGTGCACCCAGCCTTTAACCCAAAGTTTAACCCTTTGGATTTTATAAACAATATCCAATACTTTTCAATACGCAAGTGTCTTGTTGATGTGGTGAGTTCCGCAAGCGGAATAGCCATACATCTTAATTGTTTTAGTATTTATAATCATGCCAATCTAAATTGAAACCCCAACCTTCGTTCTTCTAGGCACGAATCGTCCCATTCAGGCCCTTCAATAATATTCAATTTTTTTTGACTTGAGAGTCAGGATCACGGCATGCCCCACAATGTATATTGAACCAATGATACAAAGGGAAATCGGGTCCCACACTCATAAAATATATATTTGTGAAACCCCTTCGGTTATTTTAAAAACTCTACACTGCCCTTGTAACATTACTTTTAATCAAATTTCAATGAACTGTTAACCCGTACTTTAATCCTTGACCCTGGGCCCACATCGCAGTTGGCGGATCGGTGGTGTCAAACAAAAATTGTGATTGCAATTGATCAACCAGACGCGATGACCACATAAAACATGGCTCATAGCGCAATCGGGTCCGCCCTTTGAATAAATGCAATCGGGGCACACCATGGAAAAATTCTGATTGCGATCAGGACACGGATGCGATTGGCACATATTAACTCCAGCAAATAACCGAATCGGGTCCACCAGTTTCAATGTGCAATCGGACCCAACACTTAAGCGCTTCCGATTGCGATTGGGAACTCGGATGCGATTTGCAATAAACTGAGGCATATAATTCGATCGGGTCTGGCCTTTGATTGGAGCACATAACAAAACTCCGCCGATTGAACCTTGCGATTCAAGACGTGCGATTCCATTAAAACATCGCCACGTGGTCAAGTGGACCCATGGGCCTCGGCTTTTGGTGGGGGCGATTTATAATGTAACATTTGGTTGTATTGTGTACAACCATTCCACTATGGAACACTGCCACATCCATAAGACATTTTTATGTTTCATTTACAATGCGATTTGCGATTGCGATTGGATCGCATCACATCGTAGGACTCCATATCAACAAGACACTACTTCACCAAAATAACTTGCGATTCCGATTTAGAGCTTAAGTGGTGGGGACCACTTGTCCCGCCAAATTAGAAATAAAAGACTTCCACCTGTTTAATTCAATTTTTATTCATTTTGGTTGTTGAGGGCTTAAACGCCCGAAATGACTGTCTTGAATGACTGTGCTCCTCCGTAAATTAAATCTACGAGAATATCTTCGTTCCACTGTTAAAACGGCTCTGCCCATCACCTGTTAATTCTCTTCTGTCATTTGTGACTGCGGCCCATCAAGATTTAATTCTCCTTCAATGCACTGCTTATCTCTGTAAATGTATTCTTCCTCTGAGCGTTGCTGCTGATCGTTGATCTCTGCAATTCTGCTGTTCTTCTGTTGCCCATGCCTTTGCCACATCCTTTTCCATCAATGACAGTATTCCAACAATCTCCCCCTTTGGCATTGATGGCAATACTCTTCCTCTGATGACCTTAGACTCCCTTTGTTGCTTTTCCTCCCCCTTTGACATCAATGGCAAAGAGTTTGATCAAGAAGCCATGCTCCCCCTGAGATCATGCTGCATCTTCATCATATGACCAACAATTCATCCTTTACATATGACCAATGCTCCCCCTGAGCCTGTGATGTCAGAAATACCTGACGGCACCTCACAACCAATTTAAGCTTCTGTAATTAAGTAGACCTGAACCTCTGCATGGCAGAGACTACTCCCAGTTTCAGTCTGAGATATTCGAACGCTTCCCTGGGTAGAGGTTTGGTAAATATATCCGCAACTTGTTCTTTGGAGGAAACATATTCTAATTTCACCTTTTTCTCAAGCACTTGTTCTCGTAAGAAGTGATATTTGATTGGAATGTGCTTGGTTTTGGAATGCATAACAAGATTCTTTGAGATACTGATGGCACTTGTATTATCACACATAATGGAGATAGGGGGTGAACATTTGATTTGAAAATCTTGTAGGGTTTGCATCATCCAAAGAAGTTGAGTGAAACATGATGCTGCAGCCACATATTCAGCTTCTGCTGTAGATAATGCAATGGAGCTTTGCTTCTTGCTGAACCAAGATACTAACCGGGGCCCCATAAAGAATGCGCCACCACTAGTGCTTTTTCGATCATCAATACTTCCAGCCCAATCTGCATCAGTGTATGCATGAAGAGTAAGTTTAGCATTCTTTGGGTACCATAGTCCAAAATCTTGAGTTCCTTGTAGATATTTGAATATTCTTTTCACAGCCTGAAGATGAGACTCTTTTGGATTAGCTTGGAATCGTCCAACAATCCCGACTGCATGCATGATGTCTGGTCTTGTCCCAGTGAGATAAATTAGACTTCCTATCATAGATCTATATTCTGGTTGATTTACGGTGGGGGAATCATCATTAGAACTGAGATTACATCCGGTTATCATTGGTGTACTTACAGGTTTGCAATTTTCCATGCCATACTTCTTCAGGATTTGCTTGAGGTACTTTGCTTGTGATAAGAATATACCATCTGTTGCTTGATGCACTTGCAGGCTGAGAAAAAATGTTAGTTTCCCAATTAAAGACATTTCAAATTCTTGCTGCATATCAAAAGCAAATTTCTGACTCATAGACTCTTTATTACTTCCAAAAATGATATCATCGACATATACAACCACAATCAATAATTTGTCATTTTCAGTTTTTGTGTATAAGTTGCTATCAGCAGACCCTTTTGAAAATCCTTGTTGATGAAGATATTTGTCAAGACGATAGTACCATGCCCTTGGAGCTTGTTTGAGACCATATAGAGCCTTTTTAAGTCTACAAACAAGTTTTCATCATTTCCCAAAATGAATCCTTCTGGTTGTTCTATATAAACTTCTTCTTCTAGATCACCATTGAGAAAAGCAGATTTAACATCCATTTGATAAACTCTGATTTGTTGGAAGCTTGAAAAAGCAAGAAACATTCTTATGGCTTCAAGTCTGGCTACAGGAGCAAAGGTTTCTTCAAAGTCTATACCTTCTTGTTGAGCATACCCCTTGCAAACAAGTCTAGCTTTATTTCTTATAATATCCCCATTCTCATTTAACTTGTTTTTGAATATCCATTTAGTTCCAATGACATTTTTGTCATGAGGTCTTGGTACTAATTCCCAAGTGTGATTCTTTTCAATTTGATCAAGCTCTTCATTCATGGCTTGAATCCAACAGTCATCTTTGCTTGCTTGACTAACATTGTGAGGTTCAATAGTGGACAGAAATGCCAGATTGCTAGAAGCTCCCATAAGAGTTCTTCTTGTTTGTACACCTGATCCCTTTTCTCCCAAAATTTGAGATTCTGGATGATTCTTTTGAACATATCTGGAGGGAGCCTTTTCAGACAAACCATCTTCAGGTTCTTCACTGGGTTCACTGTTTGTATCATTACTATTTGATGTAGAAGGGTATGTGTCATCATCATCTTCATCTGTAGTTTGCTTTTCTTCTTTTGGAGCTGCAGAAGACTCATCAATAACAACATCAATACATTCAACAATCTTCTGAAGTCTTTTATTGTAACATTTATAGGCCCTACTCCTAGAGGAGTATCCAAGGAATATCCCTTCATCTGCTCTAGGTTCAAACTTGCCAAGTTTTTCATCATTATTCTTGATGAAGCATTTGCTTCCAAAAATTCTAAAATGCTTTATAGTGGGAGGATTACCATACCAAAGTTCATATGAGTTTTATCACTATTTACATGAACATGTGCCTTGTTGAGAATGTTTACTTCTGTATGTGCTGCTTCTCCCCAAAATATGTCAGGTGTTCCAGAATCATCCAACATAGCTCTAGCCATTTGTTGAACTATTCTATTCATTCTTTCTGCAACACCATTTTGTTGTGGAGTGCCAGCTACAGAAAACTGTCTTTTTATGCCATGTTGTTCACAAAATTCAAGAAATTCATCTGATGTATATTCTCCTCCTCGATCAGATCTAAGACACTTTATTTTTAGATCTAATTCATTTTCAACTAGTGCTTTGAAGATCTGAAATTTCTCAAATGCTTCATCTTTGTGTTTAAGCAGCCCAATCCAACACATTCTAGAGAAATCATCAATGAATAAGATATAGTATTCTCCACCACGTGGTGACTTTTTCCTCATAGGTCCACATATGTCAGTATGAATGAGTTCAAGAGGCTTAATTGATGATCCTTCCTTGGCATTAAATTGTACCCTGGTTTGCTTGCCGAATTGGCAAGATTTGCATATGATATTTTCAGGTAGAGTAATATTGGGAAGATCACGAACAGCTTTAAGTCTGCTTGATTTGTTGATTTGAGAGAAGCTCAGATGCCCCAACCTTCTATGCCATAGCCATTTTTCTGAATATTTACTCAAGTAACATTGTTCTTTGCAGTTCTTCAATACATACAGGTTGCTTGGAGTTCTGTTTCCTTTTATAATTGTTTTACCTGTATCAAGATCACGTACCACACATTCTTTTTAACTAAAGACAACTTCAGTTCCTTGATCACACATTTGACTTACACTTAACAGGTTATGCTTTAATCCATCCACATACATGACATTATTAGCTTTCACCTTTTCTTTTAGAAAAATAGACCCTTTTCCCTTAATGACAGCAGGAGTATCATTTCCAAATGTAACATTCTTTTCTTTTTCTAGAGCACTATATGCAAGAAGTTTGATTTTGTCACCTGTCATGTGTTTTGAACATCCACTATCAATATACCATTGATTTTCTTCACCTTCTGCAAATAAAGCTATGCCACAATTTTCAACCCGTAATTCCTTCTTTTTCCATACTTTGGTGTTTGAAGGAAAATGCTCTTTTGGCTGGACTTTGCTCCTGCATTCAGATTCTTCATGGCCAAAGTTATTGCAGTAAGCACATTCAACTTCATTTTGAAGAGGAGAGAAGTTGTTATAAGTGTTCTTTTTTGATTCAATGTCTATTCTCTTCTTTCTTGCTTCTCTTGTCATGATAGTTTTATATGCAACACATTGAACAGCTTTATGACCAAAATCGTGACATGAGAAACATTGTCCATTGAAGTAGAAATTTCTTCGATCATGAAATCTTCTATTTGAATTTATCTGCTAGTTGGTGTTCCTTTGAAGAGTGTTCGAGTTGAAGTTCCTTGACTTGAGCTGATCATGCTTTACTTATGAGGAATCTTTATCCCTTTGCTGAATGGAAGAATGTTGCAGACCAGTTGTAGCAGCTTTTAGATAGTTTGGTGCTGAAGCCTGAGAAGTTTCTCTGGTATATCCAAGACCTGTCTTTATAAAAGGAGAACGTTGTACCTTTATAATTTCATCCAAGGTTTCTAATCCTTTAGCAAATCTAAGATTCAGATTCTTTACTTTCTCAAGTTCTTTTCTTAGACTTACCACTTCACATTCTAATTTTTCATTATGCTTCTTCTCTTCTTCAATCTGATTTTTCAGAGTCTCTATGATTATTTTACTTTCTTCTAAGCATATTTTGAGTTGATTGTTTTCATTAAGAAAATCATTGTCGTCTAGAGCATCCATAAAAGTATCCTTTTCTTCTTTAGAATCATTTTCGAAAGCCATAAGAAGTCTAAGATCTTGTTCACCTTCCTCTTCACTATCAGATAACCCATCACTGTCTTCATGAGTATAGTAACTTTTTCTAGAGCTAGACCGGTTCTTATTTCTTCTTGCTGCTTCTTTTCCTTTAGCAGGTGTTTCTTTGTAAGGACACTTAGCAGCATAATGACCAACTCTTCCACAATTAAAGCATTTGAAGGGAAGCTTACCTCTAAACCGTCCTGTGCCAAGTTGAAGTTTCTTTACGAAGTTTATCTCATCTTCTTCTGAGACATATCCTGATCCTTCTGTTATTTGTACTTCCTTTCCTTTTGTAGAAGTTCTAAAGACTGCTTCTTTGACTTCAGATGGTCCTCCTCTTCTCATTTCATATGCAGTTAGTATGCCATGAAGTTGTACCACAGTAAGATTTTGAAGATCCTGCTTTTCTTCAAGAGCTGAAACTTTTGACTCAAATTTTGTTGTTAGAGATCTTAAAATTTTCTCAACCAATGTAGATTCAGTTATTGTTTCTCCCAGATTCCTCATGCGATTTACAATATCATCAAGACGTAGAAAGAAATTTGCAATGCTTTCTTCATTAAGCATTTTTAGATTCTCATATTGAATTCCGAGAGTTTGAAGTTTAGCACTTTTTACCTTTGCATCACCTTCATAGCTTAGAATGATTTTGTCCCATATTGCCTTTGCAGTATTCAGCTGCATGACTTTGACAAATTCTGATTCAGTGAGACTTCCCAATAGAGCATTGACCGCCTTTGCATTTGTTTCATAGTTCTTTCTTTCAGTAGGATTTTTTGGCACTGTAGCTGGATATTGATATCCTTTTTCAACAATTGCCCATACATTTGCTCCCAGAGACTGAAGATAGGACCTCATCCTTGTTTTTTAAAAGATTAAGTTGTTTCCGTTGAAGAGAGGAGGCCTGATAGATGCTGTTCCATCTTGATTGCTCATTTTGATTGATCTTCCTTCTAGCGGCTAAGCTTTTTCAGAAGGAACCCACTCTGATACCAATTGTTGGGAAAAATACTAAGAGGGGGGGGTGAATCAGTATTTTAAAGCTGAACAATTTTTCTTTCTTACTGTATCCAATCATGTACATTCAGCTATCTTATTATATCTTTTACTTATAGCATTGCATCAGATAAGCATTAAGCATGAACAGTAATAACAGAACAAAGCATCAAACATGAACTACACATATGGACACCAGGATTTAAGGTGGAAACCCAATTTGGGAGAAAACCACCGCTGCTGCAATATCAGTCTTCAATATTTTATTATAGAGAAAAATTCTTACAATATATGCTGGTGCAGGCTCATACTAGCACGCAGGCACCCACCTGCAGAAAGCTACAACCTTCTCTCGTTTACCAGCCTCTCCTGGAAGGGAGCTACAACACCCTGACTGAAAGCTTCGACCTTCAGCACCACTGTGGACCTCGTTTCATCAATTTTCAGACTGGATCACACAGCTGCAACCCCAGACTTCAGAAAATGTATGCATTCGACATCCCATTTGGCTTTCTGGATAAAAATTCTTCAACAGACATGCATTAGCTCTTCATTGATTCTTCTATTGAATGAATCCCAGATTCATTCTTTCGATGGGTGCAACATGGACTAAGAATTATCAGTTAAGCACATCGTCTGTCCATATAGATATTCCTTAGAGGAATTCGCTCTTCTTCCACGCTTGACTCTCGCACCTCTATCTGTTTCGAATAATGATCTTTGCCCTTTATATAGTTCTCGCCTTTCTCAATACTATGAGCCAAACCACGAACTGCTAATGGTATTCCTTTAGTTTATCCCCGGGGCTCTTCGATTTCTTTTTAATTTATTTTATTCAAATGAGGAGATTCAAATTATCTATGTGCACCCAGCCTTTAACCCAAATTTTAACCCTTTGGATTTTATAAACAATATCCAATACTTTTCAATACGCAAGTGTCTTGTTGATGTGGTGAGTTCCGCAAGCGAAATAGCCATACATCTTAATCATTTTAGTATTTATAATCATGCCAATCTAAATTGAAACCCCAACCTTCATTCTTCTAGGCACGAATCGTCCCATTCAGGCCCTTCAATAATATTCAAATTTTTTTGACTTTAGAGTCAGGATCACGGCATGCCCCACAATGTATATTGAACCAATGATACAAAGGGAAATCGGGTCCCACACTCATAAAATATATATTCGTGAAACCCCTCCGGTTATTTTAAAAACTCTACACTGCCCTCGTAACATTACTTTTAATCAAATTTCAATGAACTGTTAACCCGTACTTTAATCCTTGACCCTGGGCCCACATCGCAGTTGGCGGATCGGTGGTGTCAAACAAAACTTGCGATTGCAATTGATCAACCAGACGCGATGACCACATAAAACATGGCTCATAGCGAAATCGGGTCCGCCCTTTGAAAAAATGCAATCGGGGCACACCATGGAAAAATTCCGATTGCGATCAGGACACGGATGCGATTGGCACATATTAACTCCAGCAAATAACCGAATCGGGTCCGCCAGTTTCAATGTGCAATCGGACCCAACACTTAAGCGCTTCCGATTGCGATTGGGAACTCGGATGTGATTTGCAATAAACTGAGGCATATAATTCGATCGGGTCCGGCCTTTGATCAGAGCACATAACAAAACTCTGCCGATTGAACCTTGTGATTCAAGACGTGTGATTCCATTAAAACATCGCCACGTGGTCAAGTGGACCCACGGGCCTCGGCTGTTGGTGGGGGTGATTTATAATGTAACATTTGGTTGTATTGTGTACAACCGTTCCACTATGAAAAACTGCCACATCCACAAGACATTTTTATGTTTCATTTACAATGCGATTTGCGATTGCGATTGGATCGCATCGCATCGTAGGACTCCATATCAACAAGACACTACTTCACCAAAATAACTTGTGATTCCGATTTAGAGCTTAAGTGGTGGGGACCACTTGTCCCGCCAAATCAGAAATAAAAGACTACCGCCTGTTTAATTCAATTTTTATTCATTTTGGTTGTTGAGGGCTTAAATGCCCGAAATGACTGTCTTGAATGACTCTGCTCCTCCGTAAATTAAATCTACAGGAATATCTTCGTTCCACTGTTAAAACGGCTCTGCCCATCACCTGTTAATTCTCTTCTGTCATTTGTGACTGCGGCCCATCAAGATTTAATTCTCCTTCAATGCACTGCTTATCTCTGTAAATGTATTCTTCCTCTGAGCTTTGTTGCTGATCGTTGATCTCTGCAATTCTGTTGTTCTTCTGTTGCCCATGCCTTTGCCACATCCTTTTCCATCAATGACAATATTCCAACAGAGTTCCAATCTGAACTCCCTGCATTAACACCAGTGCTCCATGAACCATTTTATAGGTATCTTTCTCAAACATTGTTTTTACACCTGCATCATCCATCTTACTTACAAAAAATAGATTTCTAGCCAATGCAGGAATGTGCAGAACACTTGGAAGTGTTTTAATCCTTCCACCTTGCAGCTTCAGCTTGAATTTTCCACATCCAACAATTCTGGCCTTCCTATCATCCCCTAGGAGGACATCACCACCATCATATTTCTCATACTCGTAGAACCACTCCCTATGGGGAGTGAAGTGAAAGGATGCACCCGAGTCAATCAACCATGACTCATGATATACATGTGTGCTTGAAGAAGAAGCCAAATACACATCCCCACCTTCATCTAGGGTGGTTTTTGCCTCTGCATAAGGAGCATCATCAGATCCCTTTCCTTTCTCAAGAGCTTTATATCAGAAACAATTTCTGCAGAAACAATTTATTCACCGGAGACTTAGATTGGTACAACGTCCCAAGTTTGTCCCACAAATTATTCATCTTAGCTTCCCCAGATACATTCAACAATACTGAATCTGAGGCACACAACCGTATTGTGCTCATCGCCTTCCGCTCCAACTTATTCTAGTCTTCATCTGACATTGTTTTTGGTTTGGTACCTGGATCTACCGCGATCCATTGGTCTTTATCCATCAGCAGATCCTTCATCTTGAGCTTCCACAATTCAAAACTCTGACCATTAAATTTCTAAATCTCTATCTTTCCACTGCTCGCCATCTTCTTTCACTGCAAGAATCAATCCCGCAAATCTCCCACTGAATAGGGTCTACCACAGGCCCGAGCAAAAAACCCTCAGCAACAAAGGCATCCCCTTGAAGCCGAAACAACTCTGATACCAAATTTAGGTTTTAACCATGTACAGAAATTATCTACGAACGAATCTTTAAAACATAAAATAAACAATAGTGAGAGCATAAAACATAAAACAGATAAACACGGAGATTTTCCCCTAGATCCCAAATTGGGACGACCAACTTGATTTTTCATTATATTCCTTTTAGTGTTACAACACATATATATACATGTTGAAGCATACATAAACCCCAATCCATTAACCCTGGATTAGAACATAACCGTAGTTCCCTTGACTTGATCTACAAAATACCAAGGGCTGAAAACCATGGGCGGGTTCACTAGCCCCTTTGCGCTGGGCGCAACGAGGGGGTCACAGGGGGGGCAGCAGCCCCCCCTATCGGAGTGCGGGGCAGCACCCCGGCGAAAATTTTTTGGTCCTTCATTTCCGATGGGCAGTCCGCGCCCATGGTTTTGTGCATGGTTTTGCACATGGTTTTGGGGTACGATGGTTTTTGGCCCCTGGTATTTTTGTAGATCCGGTCAAGGGAACTACGGTTATGTTATAATCCAGGGTTAATGGATTAGGGTTTATGTATGCTTCGGCATATATATATATGTGTGTGTGTGTGTGTGTGTGTGTGTGTGTGTGTGTTGTAACACTAAAAGGAATATAATGAAATATCAAGCTAGTCGTCCTGAATTGGGATCCAGGGGAAAATATTTTTGTTTATCTATTTTATGTTTTATGCTCTCGCTATTGTTTATTTTATGTTATAAGATTCATCTGTAGATAATTTCTTTTCAGCGTTAAAACCTACAAGCACCCCATGCTTGGTACACTCGGATAGACAGCTACTTCACCTGACTAGGCTTCACCAAAAGTGAGGCGGATGCAAACCTATACCAAATTGTGGACGAGGGTAATATTTTAATCATTGTTATTTATGTTGATGATTTAATGCTAAATGGTAATGAGAAACTGATACACTCATGCAAGGAGGACCTTGTAAAAGAGTTCTAGATGAAGGATATGGGCCTCCTTCATTATTTCCTTGGATTGGAAATATGGAAGTGAGATGGTGAAACTTTTGCGTCTCAAGGCAAGTATGCAAGGGAGATACTGGGTAAGTTTCACATGGAGGAATGCAAACCCATGGATACTCCTCTTCTAGGAAACTGGAGGAAAGAGGATGCTACATCAAGAGAGGTAGTGGATGCTACTGTCCATCGACAATTAGTTGGTTCACTAATGTATTTAGCGAACACGATACCAGACATTTTCTATGCGATTAACCAACTGAGTCAAGTGATGGTTAAGCCTACCAAGCTCTTTTGGAAGGCGGGAAATAATTTCTTGAGATACCTGAGGGGAAAATATGAGTATGGTTTCTGGTACAAACGGATGGATGAGGTGAATTTGAATGGTTTCATGGATGCAGATTGGGCAGGTAATCCAACGAACATAAAGAGCACATCAGGGGGGATCTTTAGTATCAAATCTACAGTTGTTTCCTGGTACAGCATGAAGAAGAGATCCGCGACACTCAGTTCAGCATAAGCGAAATACATGGCAGAAATTCAAGCTACATGTGAGGCTATCAAGATGACAAAGATCTTGGTTGGTTTGTTTGGTTCTCATTTAGATCCGATAGTGATTCATTGTGATAATCAGAGTTGCATTAAAATCTCAATTAATCTTGTATTTCATGGTATATCTAAGAATATAGATATCTGGTATCATCATATCAGAGATTGTGTGAAAAGGAAGATCATGTTGCTTTAGTACATTCCTATAGAATATCAGGATGCAGACATTCTGATGAAGGTGCTCACCAGGAGAAAATTCGAATAGCATAGAGACAGGATCAGGGTGAAGGATAATGCCTTTCTTGTTGAGAGGGAGTGTTGAGATTCAACAAGAAGATCCTAGTGAAAATTATGCACCTACACTAGGATGGAGCCTTAGGCTATTTTTAGGTGTAGGTATGTTTATAAATGCATGAGAAAATTCTATTTATAGATGATTTCTATTTATATGTGGTTGAGGAAATTCTATTTATAGATGATGGTCTATTTATAGATGTATGTGCGAGTTCTATTTATAGATGCATGTCGACTATTATTATCCCTTAATAATAGTTGGACAACAAACAATAATCTATTCTCAATGAGCACTTGGAAATAGTTAACTGAAGTGGAAAATCAGTTAGCTATAGGAAATTCAAGTTCAAAGGTTGCTTGGTGGGACATGCAAGTGGAATTAGTTGTAACTGAGTGATTCGAAGTTGTAACAGAGTTGGATGTGTAGTTATGTGAGTTGTAAAGTAGTTCAACTCAGTTAAGTGAGGTGAACTCAGTTGTGCTAGTTGTAACTGAAGATACACTAGTGAGAGATCAATGAATTGATTATTAATTAATTCACAATTAGTGGTCTCACATGCAACTCAAGATTTAATACTGTTAACTACATGCATGTCAGATCTAGTGGAGACCCAGTTGAGATGTAGGTGAAAGGGACAGTTTGACTATCAGTTGTGACATTAGTGGGTGTGTTAGAGTCAGAATATGCATTCTGCCATCAGTGACTGATATCATTCCTTCATTTCTCATATTAGGTGTCTCATTCTAAAAATTTTATATCATTCCATTAGGTCATGCTAAAAATTCTTTCACTGATGGTAGCCTTCCTCAAATAAAACTTCATTCTCCTTCAGAAGATCATATTGGCTGACTCAATCCCATGTCTCCTTGAGCATATCAACACCTATGAAAATGCACTTTTCACCATGATTTGTCTCATTCAAAGCTCAATCATGAAAATCAAGTCTAAAGAGTCTCATTAGGTCATTAGTTTTTTTGTTTTTCAAGGTCATTTCTTTATTTCAGATAAAGTCAACAGAGATATGAGAGGGACTCAAACAGAATTTTATCTTCCTATATAGAAGATCATCACTTTGTAATTTTTATATTTTCAAGTTGTAATTATTTGTTTTTAATGACTTTTATATCAAAATTCCATTTTGATATAAAATCAAATATGTAATTTATTTCTGTTTCCAAATGTAATTTTATGTTTTCATATGTAATAAATTCATCCCTAGCTGTCAATGCAATCATTCCAACCAAAATGAAACAAAGAAAGTCAAACTTCATTACTTGATCAACCTGCAAAGCCAAAAAGTCAGAGAAGTTAAAGAGTATTAGTGTTAAATGAATGAGAAGAAAAAGTGAACATAAGGAAAGTGGGTAATTTAAATCAAAAATTCAAATCCATCAAGCTATAAAGCCATTCAAATACCTCAAAAGAAATTCATTATCTTCATTTATCCATCCGCAGTTTGTAGCAAAGGAGAAAATTTAAATTTTTGAGCAAATCAACAGAAAATTTCAGAGGCGCTGCGCGTTTGGTTGAGTGATGCACATTTATCTTTCCATGCTGTGCATTCACTTGACAAATTATGACCAAAGTATTCAGGCACTGCGTGTTTCCCATCTCATACTGCGTGTTCCCCCAGCATGCTGTGCATTTGATCAGACAAGGTTTTGAATACGTCATAACCCCCAACAAGTTCACACTTTGTCACAAATTTCTTCAAAGGGCTTTTAATCAGTGAGTAAAACCTAAGACACCTCTCCTCTGATATATTTTTTGTTTCATAAGAAATTTGAAGTATCTTCTAAAAGAAACCCTAGTTTTCATTTTTTCCTTCCCATTTTCATGTATGATCTCTATACTCATATCCCTAAGACATATCATTCATAAAAATTTCTAAATACTAGGGTTTTCATAGACTTAGGTTTTCATTTACATTCACTCCCTCCATTTTCCTAAGTTATTCCTTTCACCTCACACTCCCTTCATCTCATCTCATTTACCCTAGGGTTTCAAGGCTTCAAATTCATAATGTCTGAAGAGGAAGAAAAAAATGTCAGAGAGGAGCAAACATCAACGAATAAAACATATAATAAAGGGGGGGAAATCATCAACTATGAACCAACAACCACAAAGGAGATCATGGCTTCTCCCCTCACTGTGTCATGTTTTCAACCAGTTGGTTGTTTTGAGTTTTGTGAGAAAGTGCAGAAGATCCAATATCACCCTATGTTGACAAGGTTGTTCATTTCCAATATTCATGATAGGCAAGTCATTATTGTTGGGCTCACATTTACTATGTCCACCGATATCATTGCAGATGCTACAGGGATCCCAAGTGTAGGAGAAAAATGGATTAAGCAAGGAAACCTTGAACATTCCTACTATGAACCATATCTTAAACCAAGATACAAGGATGATAAAAATACCATTTTCCCTTTCTCCCATCTCCTTGATAGATATGTCCCCATGATGGAAGTCATCATGAAATACTTCACCTGTGAGGGGAGGTTTTCTCGACTCTATTCCTATCATATCCGACTTCTCATGCATTTCACTAGATTCAGAATGCTTCACATACCCTATTTTCTCTTCTGCAGCATTGACAAGATGGCATACATTGTACAAAAAATGGATTATAGTCATCAAATGCAGAGTGTTTTCCACCCCTCCCTCATCATAATAATAGTCATGTACCAGCTTGATCAAATGAACATTCCACGGGACACATTCATATCAAATGATATTTTCACTACCCCACCTAGTCAATATGATCAGAATATTCCCTCATCATCTCAGCATCCCATATCTACTCCCCCATCTCAACCTACTGTTCATACATCATCACCAATTTAGTTTCATTCACCTCATATTGATCCTTTTTCTTCACCTTTCTATAACCCTACATCATCATCACATCATGATTCAGAGTCATCGAGTAGTGAGGACGATATTGAGGCAACAAGGGATAGTTTGACTGAGGTTCACCCTTTTCCTAAAACTTATCAGAGAGGCTATAGGCATGTATTTGCTTCACTTGGAGTGAAAGGTGCCATGCCTTCTTCATCAAAACAATAGGTAGACAAAGGAAAGGAAAAGGTAAAAGAGCCAAACATTGATGACGAGGAGGGAAAGCATGAGACGGAGCATGAATTTTAGATGATTGACCTAGGTGAGTAAGATGAAGAAAAAATTACCAGTGCAACAATCAAAACTAAAGAGGCAAATATTAGTGAACTTGAAACTAATCTTGAGAGGGAAAAATATGTAGTTGACTTCCTTGAGCAAGAAAATCAACAGTTGAAGACCAAGTAGGCCATAAATGAGGTGAAGTGTATCAAAGCACAAAGAGAGGAAGAGAAGGCTAAAGCCTTTCTTGAGGAAACATTGGAAAGGTTTGGTGAACCTGATGATGAGGAGGATCAGCCTCCTAGACAAAGACCAAGGACTAGAGGGCTGAAAAGAACTCTAGCCTTTGAGAGACAAAGGGAAGCCAAGTTAGCAGATTATCTTAGCTTAAATGAAAAACTTGCCCTAGAAATCAACAAGGAAAAGGAACCATGTATTGATAGAGCCAATCTACATTTGGAGAAATTGCTTGAGAAGGCCAACAAAGATAATGACTTGTTGAGAACAAGGGTCAAAATTCATGCACGGAAAGAGAGAATTGCATTGGCTAAGTTCAAAAGAGCCAATGATAAAATTGAAAATTTGACCAAGCATGGAGAGAACTAAGGGTTGGAGATACTTTATGAGGTGTGACTACATGCCTCAAGTACTCATTGAGCAAGTACCCTCATAATTTTGGCACATTTTTTCACTTATGTTCATTTCCGTAATTTTTTGCAATTTTCAACACAGAAAGTTTGCTAAAGGCGCAACGACCTACACGCTGTGCTCTTTTTTGGGGCCTCCAATTGAAAAATTTCCACCACCATCATGTTCATAATTATGAAGACATCAACCCTAGTAAGTTTCAGAATATTTGGAGGAGAACTGGTCCCTCAAAAATGCAAAAAAACTACCTAAATTTCATGTTTCTGCCTCCTTTTTGGCTTGCACACTGCCCGTTTAGAAGTATTGGTAGATCAAATGTTTGACAGGAAAAATGAGCACCATTTTGGCAACTAGAGGGATAATTTAAAACTATACTTAGAGAGATTTCCAATGAGCTATCATGGAGCATATTTGGACACGGGGAAGGCACTCAAAACCAGCTTTGAAAACAGGTCATTTTTCTGCTTGCACATTGCCCGTTTACCAGGAAATTTCAAATTTTCACAATCTTCAACAATTTTTCTCCAGTTTGAATTTTCACCTTGGGAAATGAGAAATGACTAATTTGAATGGTTAATATGAATGTAAAAAACATTTTTTTACTTTTATCTAGGGTAGATACATCAGGTAAGTCAATCAGTTGAGGTGTAATGAATCAGTTCCTAGAGATAGGAATGAGTCACTTTCTCATCCTACACTCTAGCTTTCAGTTCATATTTTCATGTAATAGCTCCCTCACCTCATGGATTCGACCCCTGAGGATGAGAGGAGGTGTTTTGAGGTCTATTTAGCTCAAATATTCATAGGAGTCAAGGGTTGGAAGTTGGCATCAGTTGAAAATTTTGTGTATTGATCAAGAAACATTTTGGCCTGGATATTAATGAAAAATTGCAGTTATTTCTTTGGGATTCATGTGGTATGAATGTTTAACATATTTTTTTCTTTTTGATCATTTGTATGAATGTATTCTAAGCTCATAAACCTTTTCATGTCTATGATATGCTTAAGTTCAAGTTGAAAGGCAAAATTCATGTTTTTCATGCTCTGTTTTGGGGAATTTTGCATAATTTGTCCATTTTCTTCAATTTAGGGAGAATTCATCTCATATGCTCTTCCTAGCTCCTCACCGGTCTTTTCATCTCACCAAAATCACCTTTAAGTGTTGATAATTCTACCTACCCTACTTGATCGAATGGACTGCAATTTCATCTCATTGGCCCTAATCTAATCCCCTTGACCTAATCTTCATTCAGTGATCCCCAACCCCAATAAAAAACAAACAAAACCCTGCATATCATACATAGCCTAAAACCATATTTTCTCTAGCCCTCCTCGCTTTGACCCTTTTGGAGAGAGCCCTCTCCGGCTTGATATGGCTAGCTATCAAGTCAAAAGCTTGGTTTGTGGTTACCTTTGTTGGGATTCCTTCCTCAGCCTTGGGAATCTAGTGGAGTGTTAACAGGGTGCACTCATGCAACCACACACACATTGGAGATACCAATGAGGATTGCACATTCAAGGCAAGCATGATTACATTCATTCAAGGATTGCTATCAGCAGGGATTGCGCAGTGGAGGTAGGTTGTCTGGAGGCAATAAATTGGCACATGAATTTGCCAATTTTTGTATGACATTGTGAGACAATTGTATATTGTACTGAGAGATCTTTGATTGGATCTTTGTATGAGATTATTTCAGGATCCATTATATATACATAATATATGATAGTGGGGTTTTTAGCTTTATGCTTTCCTAGTAAAAACATATGCGTTATGTGTCATTGGTCTTTTTTCTTGATATTGCAATTGGCGATCGTGTTTTAAATTACACAAGATTTTTTGTAGAAGTGATTCTATATTTAACAATGGCATATAATCATTAGATAAGGAGAATACAGAAAATACATAATTTGTATTAAAATTTCTACAGACATCAATTGTATCTCATGTTTTATTTCCCGTTTAGGAGGCAGATGTTTTGGTTCTTTAAATAGACTTTGAAAATAATCTACCACTTTAACCAAAATATCTTTAAACTGAGACTCACAACCTGAAAAAGCATCATGTTGATCCTTATGTTGTTCTTTTACAACCATGAGTACATATCTTTTACTTGAAATTATTAGCCTTTTCATTTGATTAGCAATAACTAAATCCAAGTGTGTTTTGATTTTATGTGCCCGGACAATGTATTCAATCCCATATTTCTTAAGGTGATATTTATGCTCTTTCCTATGAAACACAACATCATGATCATAGAGGTAAGAACTTCCTAGCACTACTCCACATATGTCTAATGGAATATCATCTAAATCCACTTCATCAATGTAATTAGCTGTGTTGGAAAAATTTAAACGACACTGCTTTGTGACATTAATATGAGTCTTTTCTTTTAGCCAACCTAATGGGTATGGTCTTGGATGATTCTGTGTCTCCAAACCCAATTTCTTAACTAATTCTTCAGATATTAAATTTTCATGTGATTCACTGTCAAATAATGTTTCTATTTTTGTGTTCTTCGAAGTTATCCTTATGTGAAATAATTCAACTCTTTTATCCTCATCCAGATGATTTATGTTTGAAGAATATGCAGAAGTACTAGAACTTGAACTAGCGTCAGAAATTTTACATGTCGAAACCATTGCGGTTATTTTCCTTTCATCACCTGAGTCAGAGCCGAAATCTTGTTGGATTGTTGTATTATCCTTCTTTTCACCTTTCTTTTTCTAGAACTTCATTGGTTTGAGTTCTGGGTGAAGTTTCCAACATCTAGCTTCATCATGTCCAATTTTCTAGCAGTGAGAACAAGTAGGTCTTTCACCTTCCTTTTGAGTTCTCATTGTTTTCTTTCCCTTCGAATGACTCTTCCTCTTGTTGTCTTTGGAATCCTTGATTTCCAAGTGTTTGGATGCTTTCTGTGAAAATTTGAACGTTCTTCCACCAGATTCAATATGTATGGCTTGAACACACACTTCGTCAAAGTCATTAGGATTAAACATCAATAACGTATGTTTGTAAGTAATAATGTAAACTTCCAATGTACTTTAATAAAGTTTCACATGTATCCAATGGAATACCAAGTGCCAAATTTTTCTTCTCGTACTCCTGAGTAAACACCTAAACATTTTTCCCTTTACCTTGCCTCAAATTCTTTTAATCAATAACAGCTTGTTGCATGTATCCCAAGGGATAGAATTTTTTTTTGGGAGATTTTAAAAACTTAGACCATGAAGAGATAACTTTACCTTTCTGCTTTAAATCTAGTTGAGTTTTAATTTCCCACTAGATTAAAGTTGTTCCCCCCATTATAAGTGTAGCTAACTGAATTTGTAATATCCCAAAATGGAAAAGACAGGAATATAGAACATAAAATGGAAAATGTAGTGTTACATCAACACATAAATGAAATAAGATCATATAGCCATCATATTAAACATTATAGCAGCAAATGTATAAAATATCTTAAGGAAAAGGACACTCAAGCTAGGCAAATAAGCCTTTGTAGATCCAATACATAAAATATGAAGAACAACTGCTACATAAGAATTTTGGAGGCTAAGACAACACATTTTTAGCTGGGGCTTACTGCTACTGTAAATGGAAACACATGGATCTGCTGATAGGGTGCTTAGAAAATACAAGGATCAGAGATCTAGGATTTCTAGCACTATCCCAAGATAACCCAGGAAGGGTTTCCTGAAATACTCAAAATGCAGAATATACAAGATGTCGCCCTAGGGCTAAATAATGCTTTACAACTGGAAATTGATAGGAGGTGGCTGATATGATGTATAAATGGCTAATATCCCTGCTTACAACCTTTCTGGATAAAGGGTTGATCCCCTTACTGGAAAACAGGGTCAAGAACTTAGGTACTTGACCTCCCACTGCAACTACACTACAAAATAATGCAGTTTCTGGAGGAGAACCCACTGTGGGTGAATGCTACTACTTGGCCTAATTCTGGATGGTGGAATAAAGCTCTAATAACTTCCTTACTAGCCTCTTGGATGAATGGATGCTCCCTCCACTGGAAAACAAGCTCAGAAATTGGGTCTATCAACCCTCCAATGCTCCAACCCTGCAAAAAAACACAATCCTGAAGGAGACTGCGCTGTGAATGAAGGCTGAAGCTTGGACCAAAGCTGGATAGTGGAAATGATGCTCAATAAACCTCTCTTGAGTAGGCACTCGAAGTCCCCCGAGGATGAGGGTGGGATTCCCGCTCGGGAACAACCTTGTGCTAAATAACATAGCAGACTCCACAAAACAATTAAAGCGTGCAAATATTCATACAAGACCAATACAATATAAATAATCCAAATCATGCCTTTTGTTAGAATCCTGTAATTCAAAGTATCACAAGGTGAATGATTATTTCTGATTAGATCGTTTATATTGAAAATAATATTCCATGGTTGTCATTTATTTCCAAGAAATAACTGCTAGTTAAAAAGGGGCAAAGAATGGTTTCTCCTAGGTTTCAGAAATACCATAGCCAAATTAAGCCTAAATACATAATTTAGTGCTTACCCATTAAACCTTCAAAAAACCTTCTAATATAAGTGTTGGCTTGAGGGGTCTTGACCCAGGTTCGGAGCTCAAGGTTTGCCAACAAACCCCTACACTACTAGCCCTTTCGGCAATGACCTACTTGCGTAGATCAAAGTCTCACCTGAAGTAGTATGGGTGGGTGCTGGAACCAGGTTTCTGTACCCTGAGAAAGGATAGGTAAGGCAAGCAGAGTTGTGTTTGGCCCTTTGATTCCCATATCACCTTATTCTTCGCAAGGCCAAGTAGGTCTCTATTTGCATCCAGGTGCATTAGATCTATAATTATGTACTTTTATGACAGTAGCACAACATTGCATAAATAGATGGAACAAATCCAGATACAAAAACCACACTTACACAGATCTTCGCAGCTTAAATACAGAAAACACACAATCCAGTAATTACCAATGATTCACATAAAGAGTACTCATAGATTCAGTTCTCTATAAACATTTCTTATTCATCAATTCATCAATTCCTTCTTACAATTCCCTTCCAAGCCTGCGCACACAGCAGCAGGGTCCTGTTGAAGCCTCAAAAATCACTGCAACAACATTGGGGGATAACCATCAGGTTCGGAGCTTAAAGCAGCTCCTTTTCCATTTGGAGTAGTGGCTCTGACTGGTTAAATTAGGTCCAGTTACCTTTTCCCAAACTCCGATTACTTAAAATACAACTTTCATTCATTAACAAAGAAGAGATATCAGATCAACTCTCTTGCTGATTAGGCAAGAGAGTTGATCGTTAAGTTGATCTGGGGCTCAGCCAAGCCACGACTAAGTTATGTCTTACAATTAGCCTAATTATTCTAACCTAACTGATTTTATATTATTAAATTACTGTTAATTGTTAATCCTAAATGACACTATGATAATTTTATCCCTATGAAACTTGTTAGTTTAATACTATCTATTAATCCTAAAATAACACACTGTTAATGCTACACTATTGTTAAAGTCTTTATGTTAAGTATTAAAGTACTCCTATTTATCTCATATGTCAAATTTAAACTAATATATCCTATGTTATTATGTTAATTAACTAACTATACTATATACCTTAAACTATAATATATTCCTAAATATCACTAATATAGTTCTAATAATAATTCTAAATATTTAATCTAGTTTATTATAATATTATAATATATCTATAATAAACTATAAAATGAAGTTAAATAAATACTATTATTTTTATTCTAAGTAAACATTTAATAAGATCTATTTAAATGCACTATCATAATTAAAATTATTCTAATTACATTAAAATATTATTAAATATTAAATAATAATTAATATTTAATATGCTAAAAGTTAACTCTAAGAAATCTATGATAACCTATAAGATGAAAGTTTAACTAAATGTTACTATTATTTATTCTAAGTAAACAATTAGTAAAAGCTTATTTAACTTATACTACTATATTAAAGTTAAAATTATTCTAATTATTATTCATTGAAAGTGTATGTTACAAATTAATGAGTAATTAGTATGTTAAGGCTAACTCTAATAAGAAAAAGAAAAAATGATTTCTAATGTTAATTGTTAAAAAATAAATGGACTAATATACACTATATTACATTAAATTTTATGATTGATTTTTTAAATGTTTTGGATAAAGATTAAAATCAATCAAACAGAGTTGACTAATATAAGAATTGAATTGTGCCACTGAGAACCAAAAATGTTTGTCTTTTATGTAGATTTCATTTATAGATACAAAATTAATCTAAAACAAAAATCCTATCATCAGACTAAGATGGGATAGCCCTCTCTTAATCCGAGAGCAAATTAAAAAATAGGGGAAAGACAAGCTTATGATTGAATTCACTATGTAATTTCCATTAATTAAAAGAAGAAATTCATATTTAATTAATGGGATAAAAGAAAAATACATTTGTGAGTTAAATATAAGAAATTATTATTTAATCACAAATATATTTCAGTGAATTTGTTATAGATCCGATTTTGTTCTGCCTCTTGGAGATAACTCTTGCAAAGCTTCAAGTCATATTAAAATTGAACCAACAAAAATGTTAAGTATCAATAAGAAATATACTTTAGAATAGAAATCAAAATCAATTATAAAATAGGGGGAAGGACTGGTTTATGATTGAATTTGCCATGTAGTTTTCATTAACTAAAAGAAGAAATTCATATTTAATTAATAAGATAAAAGAAAAATACATTTGCAAGTTAAATATAGGAAATTATTATTTAATTGCAAATATATTTCAGTGAATTCATTATAGATCCGATCTCGTTCTGCCTCTTGGAGATAGCTCTTGCAAAGCTTCAAATCATATCAAAATTGAACCAACAGAAATGTTAAGTATGAATATAAATATATCTTAGAATAGAAATCGAAATCAATTACAAAACTTGGACACAAATAAAAAAATTCAGCATTCAGGTAGAAATACTCATGAATGAAAATTCAAAATAATGCCAAAGCTTTGCTTACAAAATATGCAGTCACTGAGAATTTGAGACCTATGATTTTATTACTCGTAGAAATGCTAAGCAATATTACAAAGGCCAAAAACTCTCTTACAATCTTTACAATCACCTCCTCTACACAAAACAGAAATGCCAAAAGTGCAGATTGAATGATAGCAAAGAATCCCCTATGCTGGATCGCAACCCCTTCTCCTTCTGATCTTGTAGCATCTTCTTCAAACCGTTGAAAAAATGATTTAAAGAAATTTCTCCCCCCTTCAAATGTATTTCTGATGGTTTATATAATGCTGCCTTTGAACTTGTGTTTGCCAAAAATACACTTGGTTGAGTAAAAAGTGTGATGAGGGATTCGAATCCCTATTTCCATATATTCTCATTATAGTTAGGGATAAAAGACCCCAAAACCTTATCACTGAAAAACCCAAAATAGAGTTATGTATTAAAATCTGAGCCTTGGTGGTCAGCATTACCGCGCGCATTGAATGAGCTGTTGGCATGTGAACGGGTGTTCTAGCGATATCTGCGGTGATACAAATTTTGATGCAGCGTTAAAACTGGTGTTCCCTGCAATAAAACCCAATGGTCACTTTACAAATTCCGAGGCGGTCTTACTTGTCACATATTTTAACATGCGGTTATGGTATAATAAAATGTCGTGGCAAGTGCGGTTATGATAAAACATTGTATATTTTTTTAAATAGTCCGCAAGTGGATTTTTAATAACGTTTTATATTTAATGCATTTAACCCACCAACTTAATTATATCGTGTTATATCATAATTTTAGTTTGATGTTTTTGTTTTTTATATATCAATGTATTAACCCACCTTTTTAGATCCAATATTTTATATACAATATGTTTTTCGCTTCTAAAGTTTTTTAGTTTTGTTTTTGGTTTTATTTTGTTTATTTGTTTTTTTTAAGGAATTTAATATTTACAATTTTTATATTAATAGATTTTTGGCTTCTGTGATCCATCAATAAATTATGAAGAAATATTTCGGTAATAATCACATTATCATGAACAAAGTCGACGCGTTTTGAACCAACCAGTGTGGTTGACCTAGTCCTGATGATGAACCACACTAGTTGGTTCGAAACGCGTCGACTTTGTTCATGATAATGTGATTATTACCGAAAGATTTCTTCATAATTTTTATATTTACAATATATATAAAAAAAATGTCTATATATATTTTTATATTTTTTAATGTTTTAAATAAGAAAATAAATATAGTTTTTAAAATTAACCTAATGTTTTTATTTTTTATAATTTTCTTTAGGTTTTGTACCTAGGATCATTTGTGCTAGGAATAATATTTTAGTTTAGCACTTAGGTTTGGTCTTTAAGATTTTTTAAGTTTGACTTTTAATATATTTTTTATGAAATTTAAATTCCATTTATTTTAAGAAATGAATGAAATTTTAAATATTTCATTAATAATTTTATGACTGGTTTAATAAACTTATTATACATATGATTATAATATAATGTAGAACTTTGCAATGTTTTATATATTTTATATGTTTAAATTAAACATATAAAAATATAAAAGATGTATGTGTCATTATATTATAATAATATGTACAAATGCAATAAGATATGGAGACCAAAAATAAAATATCATCTCATCAAACCCATTTTGTGATGTAGGCATAAAATTAAGCGCATGAGAAAACAACGGATGTGACCAAAAATAGAATGTGGAGTTATGTGCCAAACCATCTAGAAAGAATGCCAACTAGTGCGATCAAATGCCAAATGCAAGGTGATGTGACAACCAAAGGTTTCCCTTTGTCTTTAATTGACCAATATGGAAATGTTTCCATGAATGTGAAAGAAAGCAAGGGGGGTGCCAAAACATATGATCAAAACCATGAGGCAAGTGGTAAAGCTTTCAAGAAGTCAGGAATTTTTTCAAAATGCCAATAAGGAAGGGAGTTGGAAAATGAAGCGTCCCTAAAATCAAACAAATAAAAAGCCTTCAAATAAGTGCATTTCACAATGACTAATCCAAATGAGGTCAAAACGAATTAATATAAATCAATAACAACAAATCGAACCCATTTAGGTCTTTCCTCATTTTCAAATTTCAATAGTATTACTATCAAGTAATCATTTAAAAGGGTCCCCATTTTTCGTTTAAAAGTGAAAAATGGGGGGGGGGAGTTGTGTTTCACCACAACAGGTCCACACACACCTGGACTTGGATCTTCGCACACACAGCCAGCAGAGTCCTTTCCCCAAAAACCCAAACAGATAACTTAAACCACAATTCGCACCAATAGCTCTTCGTCTTCTACCTTACAATAAAAATGTTCCTCTATTTATAAGAATATAGCCTAGAATTTCCTATGGTTTGGAAACCGTGGTTTTCGGACCCCTGGTTTACCCTTTTACCCTTTACAATGCTTTCGAGGCTTTGACCCACCCCAAAACCCCTGCACTAGACTAAATCTAATCAAAAGTATTCAAAATGGACCAGTTTTACAGCTCGTAGGAGACCCTATTCCAACAGTCCCCCAACACAATCTTGTGACTCATCCCGAGTCACTCTGGCTACCATATAGTCATTTAGCCCTGTATGGCTTGAGTCGACTACCATTGACAAAGCTAGGTAAGATTTCACTGCATAGGGTAGCTAGCTGGACTGCTCCACCATCCATGATCTCCTTAACTGTGTAGGGACGAAGCCAATGCTACCGGAATTTCCCTGGGTGTTTCGCAAATTGGCTATCGTATAAAAGGACGGGATCGCCTGTGACAAATGTCTTTTGGCGAATATGTTGATCATGCCAGGCTTTATCACAGGCCTTCTGAACCTATTGATGAAAATTAGCAATAAACCGATCTTCCTCCAAAGCCAAAAGTTGCGGAAGACGCTCCTCTATGATATCTGGTTCTGCCATATTTGTAAATGCTGCGATGCATAGGCTAGGAACAATGTATTCTATGGGCATAATGGCCTCCTTGCCATAGACCATTCGAAAGGGGGTCCTACCTATTAGCTTCTTGCAGGTCATTCGGTAGGCCCACAGAACAGAGGGGATACGAACATCCCAGTCACTACGATCGGAATTACAAAACTTGGGTAATGCCTGTTCCAAAATTTTGTTAAAAGCTTCAACCGCCCCATTTGCCTAGGGATGGTATGGTGTACTCTTTTCATGGTGGATCCAGAATTCCTCATTCAAGGCTTGAATCGTTTGGTTAACGAAGTGTGTACCTCTGTCACTCATTAGGATCTTTTGGCAGGCAAACCTGGTAAGAATCTGCTCAAATATGAAGTGCGCAGCAATATCCATAGTACAATCCTTCACCACTTGTGCCTCAGTCCATCGAGTGACGTAGTCAGTGGCGGTAATAATGTAGCGCGCACCTATTTTCTTGCTTGGTGGATTGATGGGTCCTATAAAATCAATGGCCCATTTGTCAAAATCTTGTAAAGCCACTTGAGGCTGTAATGGCATCTCATCTTGGCACGAGGGCCATCCTGTTCATTGTAATGTGTCGCATGATTTACAATAGGTGTAAGAATCCTGATGCAGGGTACGCCACCATAACCCAACCCTCAAAATATTTTGTGTCGTTGCTCGTCCTGCGTAGTGGCCTCCTGCTACACCTTCATGTGCTTCTGCTAAAATGGCAGGCCATTCATGTTCCAGGACATATCTGCGTAGTATTTCATCCACGCCTAGCTTGTATAACTAACCAGAAATGATAGTAAAGTCAGTTTCCCGAGTAACCAATTCCTTCTTCTGCTGCACTGAATATTCTGCAGGGGCCACGCCTATAGTGAGGAACTCAATGATATCAACAAAGTGTGCGTCAACCACCTTAATGGTGAACAACTATGCATCTGGTAAGCCCTCCTCCAAGTTAGTAGGTTATTCCCCTGTTTCGATGCGAGATAGATGATCCAGGCCTGCATTCAACCTTCCAGGCTTGACGATGATCTCAGAATCATATTCCTGAAATAGCAACAGCCAGCGGCAAATCTCCCCCCCCAACACAGGCTTGTTGACTAGGTATTTCAAAGCCAAGTGATTAGTGAACATTTCGAAGTGTCCACCCAGTAGATAGTGCTGATATTTCTATAACGCGTATACCATAGCCAATCCTTCGCGCTCAATGGTAGAGTAGTTTTGTTTTGCGTTCGAGAGTTTCTGACTCGCAAAGGCAACCGGGTGATCAATATCTCCTTCTCCAGGTTGAGTTAGGACAGCGCCCAAGGCGATGCCTGACACATCCACATGTACATGAAATTCCTTTGACCAATCAGGAAATATTAGTATGGGTGCATAGATCATCTTCTCCTTGAGTAGTTCAAAGCTCTTCTGACATTCACCATTCCAAAAAAAGGAAACATATTTTTTAAGTGGTTTTTCCATGGGTGCTGTGATCAGGGTGTACCCATGAATTAATTTCCTATAATAGCCTGTGTGTCCAAGAATAGAGTGCAGCTATTTTTCATTGTTGGGACTGCAAGGTTTATAATTACGGCTACCTTCACAGGATCAACCAACAACCCTTTCTGACAGACTATGTGTCCAAGAAAGATTCTGAATGGTACACAAAAGATGCACTTCTTAATATTCAAGGAGATCTGGTGCTTTTGGCATGCATCCAACATTAATCGTAGGTTATAAACATGCTCCTTTACCAGGCCGAAGACCATCCAGTCATCGAAATAAACCTCTAGGAACTTATGAATAAAATCCTTGAATACAGTAACTACGACCCTCGAGAAAATGGCAGGTGCATTCTTGATATCAAAGGGAATGATCGTATACTGAAAGGACCCCCATTCAGTCGTGAAAGTAGTCTTACTGCAATATTTAGGTGCAATTCGGATCTGGTGGTACCCTGAGAACCCATTGGTGAAGGAATAGGCCTCCTATCCACCCACGCTATCAAGTATTTCAATGGAGAAGGGCGTAGGGAAGGGGTCATGGACGCAGGCATCATTTAACTTGCTTAGATCCATGCAGATGCATATTTCCCCCTCTGTCTTCTTCTCCTAGATGACCATTAGACTTACCCAATCCGATTGTTCAACTGGTTCAATGATACCTATGACAAGCATTTTGTCCAGTTCTTCTTTGACCTTTTGCTTATATTTAGGATTCAATCGGTAAGGTCGCTGCTTGATAGGGTGTGCCTCAGGTTTCAGAGTGATGTGCATAATGCTTAGGTCCTCGATGATTCCTTTGAGCTTGGAGAACTTTGTCAGAAATAAGTCCTGATACTCCGTAAGTAGCTCTGCAATTTTGCCTACGGTTCCTTCATCCCAATAGTCCCCAATTTTAGCCAGCTTAGGGTGTTCTTCCATCCCAATATTAACTTCGCATAGCTTGAGAGGTTGCATCACATCAATATTCTGCAGCGAGGGTCCAATAACGGTGCGTTCCCCTTCAGATTTCGGAACATAGATGTTTCTAGGATTATCTTCTTCTTCGTCAATCGCCAAGCTCTGATAGTTGACTATGTCTTGCATCTGTGCTTCCCATGTCAGGACCGTTGGTGTGGCGTGGTAGTGAGAATTCTTAAATACAGACACATCGATTTCCTGCAGAGTTTCACCAAGTGTCTCCGTCCCCCCAATTAGTCCGAACGTTCCTATAAAGTCGTCTTTTAGTATTTCCCAGTGGTGGGTACGCTGGTGTAACTCCGCATCTAAGTACCAAGCGGCAGGGATAGGGCCCAAGGCATGAACAAATAGATGGACCCGTTCTTCTATATTCTCGTCAGACCATTTGGTCATCCAGGCACGCAAATGTGCGCAGGGATCCCTGGGTTTGAGGAATATCTTGGTGCGTATGTCAGCTGGAGGGGCGAACCATAGAATCATCCTATCCTGACACGTTTCCCAGTCCAGGAATGCTTTTTTGTGGGTATCCCACCATCGTGCAGGTGTCCCACGCATAGCCAGATTAAGGGCCCAGAGCCGTCGTTCTCTTGGCACCCTAGCTTCTAGTGTTCTTAGGAATTCTTGGATGCTACTAGACTCATCAAAGTGGGGTAGATCTCTTACCTCCGAAGAAACGTAGTAGAGGGCCCTCACAACCCAAGGGAATCGTAGTGCTGAAACATCGTGTAACCGGTTTTTCCAAATCTCCAGTTCCCCATCAAGGTCAGAAAATAATTCACTGTCCTTCTCCCAATAGAGTATTCTGTCTACTGTGGGGTTAACCCAGTCTTTGTCCTCCGCAGTCAATTTGTAAATGTGATCTATTTCCTCCTCCTCGTATGTTGGTTCTATATACTGCACACTTTTGGCGGGATCTAGTGGTACTATTACATGCGTATTGTTATTCTCAAATACCATGCTACACTTTTGAGATTGATGACACCCCCCATGTCTATAGCCTAGTCCAGTCCTAGGAGTGTAGGGTAAGGATCCGCATCCTCCACAATTTCTATGACTTCAAATTCAGCTAGGACTTTTACTCCTGCAATATCTACCATGACTTTTGGCAACCTTCCCAGAGGGATGATCTTTTGTTGATTCACCATGTGCAGCTGGATGGTGGAAAAATCCAATTTAGGCTCTCCCATTTGTTGCCATGTTTTCTTTGGTAATACATTCGCATCTGACCCAAGATCGATAATAACTTGATCCATTTCATAGTCACCAATTTGCGCAGTCAACTGCATTTCTATTCCGATACGTTTCTTATAGCTGTATAGTTTGTGTACATCCTTGGTCCCAGGAATTGTATTGGGCCATGCTGCGTAGCTATGCATTAATACTTGAAGGTTTTCTACAGCCTATGGGTTATGTAGCAGCTTCAAACATGCCTTCAGAAAGGGCTCAACCCCTTCCTCTATCTTGAGGTGCGTCGGCAGCTGTGCAGGAGCTGCTAGTGTTTCTTGTCGTTCAATGTTCAATCCGTCCAGAGAGGTCGTAGGATCCCTGGCAAGCACTTCCTTGGCTCCTTGGGTGACCATCCCACTGCGTGTCATGACTTTCACATTCGGGTCTACATTCCTTAGCTTGGTTTTAACTCTTTGCACATTCTGCATAGGGTTGGGTTGTTTTTCCTGCACTTTTGCTATTAGGATCAGGCAGTCTTCAATCTCATGGTCTAGGTGCCAACAATATTTGCAGGATTTCCTAGTGGGATTTGGGAAGTCCCTTGAGAAGTGTCCTACCTCTCCACAGTTATAGCAGATCAACTGCCCCCGCTCCCGTCCTGCGCTTCCTCCCCGACCTCCCTTGCCCCTTGCTAGGGAGCCACCAAATTTCGCAGGGGATCTTGGCGACGCAGGGTCTGATTGTACCCTATAGAGGTTTCCTCAATCTACAATCAAGTCATACGTGTGACAGTTCTGCTCATCATGCCCTACCAACCGGCAGAACCTGCACCACTGTAGCTTCAATTTGCCCATACTTAGCCGAGGGCACTCGGCCGTATCATGTAGTCCCACTACCTAGCAATCATCGCACCATAGCACAAATCCGCTAGAGCCGAGGCGTAGCAGACTAGGTCCTCCTGCCTGCATGTAATCTGTCAATAGAGGATATTGGTCCTTTTTATGGACATACACCAGACATTGTATGCACTAGAGGTCTGCGCTAGCTCCTTTTCCCTGTTCCGTTCGCAAGCTCTGAATTTCCATGTGCATGGCTCCGAGCTGCTCTTGAACTTGTTGTAATCCCCCCAATGTGTCGTCCTTTGGCATAGCTTCGAGTTTCATGGTAGCTTCCAAGGCTTTTTCCGGCAACTCGAAGGTCTGGTGGCCCATTGGTGTACATAAGTGAGGTAGCAACATAGCGATGAACCATTCCGTGTTTTGTCTATCATTGTACTTGAACCCTCCTTCCCTGATTTCCTTGTTTAATCACTGATCGGCCTCCCACACCAACTCAGACATACCTTGCTTGAAGTATTTTACTTTTGCTACCAACTGAGAGTAAGATTTTGGCTTCCAGAACTGTTGTTTTAAGGCGTCCTTAATATCTTGAAGAGATGCACTCCTGTTTTGAGATATGTACCACATATACCAGTCTGAAGCTCTTTCTTCGAAGGCCAGGGACAACTGTGCTCTCTTCATAGTATCGCTTACCACCCCCTGCGCAGTCCATACCGAGTCGGCCATGAACCAAAAACGATCCATGTCCTCATCGGTCGTGCCTTTAAAGGTAGGTAATTTCAAGTGCACTACCATGTCTCCTTCTAGCAAGGTTTTGGTTGAGGGCTTGTTCTCTTGTGAGTCTGATGTTGGGGTAGTTGGCGGACCTTGCTAGCTGCTCTTCTCAGTAGGCTATGGGCAAAATGATCCTTTTCTTGATTGGTTCGATAGTAATTACCAGTCCATGTTGTACTTTCATCCAGAGCAGCACTCATTCACTTCTGTGTTATATCTTCAGTATTCACTTGTCAGTACCTAATCACTTCCTCAAAATGCTCCAAGTCCTGAAAACGGAACCATTTTATGGCTCGAGGGGTCCTGACCCAGGTTCAGAGCTCAAGGTTTACCAATAAACCCCTATACTATTGTCCCTTTCGGCAATGACCTACTTGCGCAGGTCAAAGTATCACTTGAAGTAGTATGGGTGGGTGCTGGAACCAAGTTTCTGCACCCTGAGAAACGATAGATAAGGGAAGTAGAGTTGCGTTCGGCCCTGTGATTCCCAGATCACCTTATTCTGCGAAGGGCCAAGTAGGTCTCTATTAGCATCCACGTGCCCTAGATCTATAATTATATACTTTTATGATAGTAGCACAACATTGCATAAACAGACTGAACAGATCCAGATACAAAAAACACACTTACACAGATATTTGCAACTTAAATACAGAAAACACACAATGCAGTAATTACCAATGATTCACACAAAGAGTACTCACATATTCAATTCTCTATCAACCTTTATTATTCATCAATTCATCAATTTCTTCTTAAAATTCCCTTCCCAGCCTGCGCACACAACAGCAGGGTCCACACATAGCTGGACTTGGATCTCTACGCACACAGCCAGCAAGAGTCCTTTCCCCAAAAACCCAAACAGATAACTTAAACCACAATTTGCACGAATAACTCTTCGTCTTCTACCTTACAATACAAAATGTTCCTCTATTTATAATAATCTAGCCTAGACTTTCCTATGGTCCGCAAACCGTGGTTTTCAGACCCCTAGTTTACCATTTTACCCATTACAATGCTTTCGGGGCTTTGAACCACCCCAAAACCCCTGCGCTAGACTAAATCTAATCAAAATTATTCAAAATGGACCAGTTTCACAGCTCGTAGGAGACCCTGTTCCAACAATAAGGTTTTCAAACTTTATGTTACCAACTCCGCTATAACATATGATTAATGACATCATCATTATAAGCCTATGTTATGACTTTCGGGCATTTAAACATTTTATATGATTTAACTTACCATATGCCCTTTACCCTAAGTTTGGTTTTAAATGTAAATATGCCCCTACCCTGCCATCCAGTCACATAAATCCTCCGCTACTCAACAAACCCATCAAATCACACCTTGCTAACTGTCATTCACTTACCCTCTCATCTACCTCACCTCGCATGTTGGGAAAAATACAGAGAGGGGGGGTGAATCAGTATTTAGTGCAGGCAATAAAACTTTGATATTTAATTCTTAAAAACCATACGCAACTTTCCTGAAGCAAACCCGCGTATATACACGGATATCCTTTACAGAACTCGCGTATATCCAGTGATCTAATTATGCATTTATTTCTTGACTTAGATCATTGCATTACTCATTCATCAGATATTTAGAAAACAGTAAACAAGTGCAGGAAGAACAGAATAATCATCACACATAAGCAACCACACATGAACACCAAGATTTTTAGGTGGAAACCCAATTCGGGAGAAAACCACCGCTGTTGTCGTCTCAATCTTCGATTTTTATTATTAAGAAAACTTCTTACAACATGTACTGGTGCAGACTCATACCAGTACGCAGGCACCCACCTGCAGAAGGCTACAACCTTCTCTCGTTTACCAGCCTCTCCTGGAAGGGAGCAACAACCCCCTGCTCTTGTTTACCAGCCTCACCTAGAAGGGAGCTACTACCCCCTGATATTAGCACAAGCCTCTACTGGCAGAAAGCTTCTACGTTCAGACTGAAGGTTTCAACCCTCAAATCCACTATAGACCACGTTCATCAATTTTCAAACTGGATCAAACAGCTCCAACACAACCCTTTACTTGTCAATAAACAACCTTTCCCCAATGCATCAAACAGAACAGTGAAACCACTGTAACCAGAATATCAGAGATAACCCAAACTTCAAAATAAAAATGCAGAAACACATTCAACCTTGAGCAACCATGAGATCAGATATCATACACGCTTTTATTTAATCAGACCCACGTATATACGCGCTTTTTGTGAAGTGAGCCCGCGTATACACCTGTGAATTTACCAGAATAACCCTAACTGTCCATACGCAACTTTGTTGAAACAGATCCGCGTATACACGCGCTTTTCACGAACTGAACCTGCGTACAGATCTGTAAAAGTTAAACTTTACACAACAGATTAGATCTATGAACTTACCCAGATTTCATCAAGTTCTTCAGCAGATTTGCACCAGGTCTTCATCACTTCTTTTCAGATCATCCAAGAGATTCACCATTTCTAGATCTAGAGATCTTTAACCTTCACCATGTTCATAGATGCATCATAGATTCAGATCTATCAATCAAGAGCAGAGTTCAACCATGTAGATATAATTCAGAATGAAGTATTCATTAAAGCCCAAACACTTGCACACCCATGCACAATGATTTTCTTCTCCTTATATAGATTTGGCCTTCATCAATACCATGAGTCAAAACCACATCACTTCCGATGGTATTCCTGGACGAGATCAAATAGACAATCCAGCGCTCAATACAATGGGTCAATATCATGGTAGTAACCCCTGGTTTTACATATTTAGAGCACAATTGAGCATACATGACTTGGTACATTATTTCCCACGTGCATACGCGACTTCCCTTAGAAAAACTCACGTATTCCTTGTGACATACACTTTTCATCACTGTTCTGGCCCATTCAGGAAATTCTTTCTTCTGCACCTTCTATGCTGATTTTAGATACATTAGATGTATATCATTCACAAGCTCATCAAGAAAAACTTCATTAAGTAGGTTGCCATCAAGGACAACACTCAGCATCATATTGCCAACAATCTCCCCCTTTGGACTTGATGGCAACCACGATGGAGTTTGAGCACTAGAACAGATAGATACACTGATTATAATCATTATACAACAACCACATTACTCTCCCCTTATTCAAACACCATGCCACTCTCCCCCTTTGACATCAAGGGCAAAGGGCAGGTCAAACCAACACAAGGTTTTTCTTCTCAAGTTCAAGCTGAATCTTCAAACCTATTATTCAATGAAGTACATAACACTATGACCTTTCCTATCACCAAGGACTCATACTTACATCAAACATCCAACCAAGTGGATTTACATATGTGACCCAAGTACCCAACCATGTGGGTTTACACATTTTGACTCAATTACCCAACCAAGTGGGTTTACAAATCTGAACAAACCCTTTACATGGCTGAATATTACAAATTACATCATAGGTCATAGCCTTTTCATCAAATTACACATATGACTTTTATAACCAATACCAAAAGGACCTCAAGAGAGAGATCATATTTCAGAATCATCATACTACCAAAAATGCATTACACCCAGCAAGGCTAATGCTCCCCCTGAAACTATACAACCAATGCATCCTTTCCAAGCGACCAAAACTCTCCCTTAGCTTGTGCATCGTGAACACTTTCAACAGCAAATCATCAAGGCATCTTCACCCAATATCAGAGAAAGAAACAAAAATATAAGAGCTGAAGCATCATTAGAGATACCAAACAGTACTGCAGCTGTGCTGAGAAATGCTGACCCCAAACATTTGTCAACAACCAACCATACGTGGTTTTCTGTGTATGAACTCGCGTATATACGCGACTGCCGTTTAGGAAACCCGCGTATCCAATTTAATCTTCTTAATTTAGGCAGATTTGTTCTTCTGACTAACAGAGACAACTCCCAGCTTTTGTCTTAGATATTCGAATGCTTCCCTGGGCAGAGGTTTGGTAAAGATATCAGCAACTTGTTCTTTGGAGGGAACATACTCCAACTTCACCTTTTGTTCAAGCACTTGTTCACGTAAGAAGTGATACTTGATGGGAATGTGCTTGTTCTTCGAATGCATAACCGGATTCTTTGAGATACCGATGGCACTTGTGTTATCACACATAATGGAGATAGGAGATGTACATTTGATTTGAAAATCTTGTAAGGTTTGCATCATCCAAAGGAGTTGAGTGCAACAAGATGCGGCAGCCACATATTCTGCTTCTGCTATAGATAAGGCAATAGAATTTTTCTTCTTGCTGAACCAAGATACTAACCGGGGTCCCATATAGAATGCACCACCACTAGTGCTTTTCCGATCATCAACACTTCCAGCCCAATCTGCATCAGTGTAAGCATGAAGAGTAAGATCGGCATTCTTTGGATACCATAGACCAAAGTCTTGAGTTCCTTGTAGATATTTGAAAATTCTTTTAACAGCCTGAAGGTGAGACTCTTTTGGATTAGCTTGGAATCGTCCAACAATCCCAACTGCATGCATAATGTATGGTCTAGTCCCGGTGAGATAAAGTAGACTTCCTATCATTGATCTGTATTCTGGTTGATTCACCGTGGGAGAATCATCATGAGAACTGAGATTGCATCCGGTTATCATTGGTGTACTTACATGTTTGCATTCTTCCATGCCATACTTCTTCAGAATTTGCTTAAGATATTTTGCTTGTGATAGGAATATACCATCTGCAGTTTGATGCACTTGTAAGCCAAGAAAGAATGTTAGTTCCCCAAGTAAGGACATTTCAAATTCTTGCTGCATGACAGAAGCAAATTTTTGACTCATAGATTCTTCTTTACTCCCAAAAATGATATCATCAACATATACAACCACAATCAATAGTTTATCATTTTCAACTTTTGTGTATAAGTTGCTATCAGCAGACCCCTTTGAAAATCCTTGTTGATGAAGATATTTGTCAAGACGATAATACCATGCCCTTGGAGCTTGTTTGAGACCATATAGAGCCTTTTTAAGTTTACAAACAAGATTTTCATCATTTCCCAAAATGAATCCTTATAGTTGTTCTATATACACTTCTTCTTCTAGATCACCATTGAGAAAAGCAGATTTAACATCCATTTGATAAACTTTGATTTGTTGAAAACTTGAAAAAGCAAGAAACATTCTTATAGCTTCAAGTCTAGCTACAGGAGCAAAAGTTTCTTCAAATTCTATACCTTCTTTTTGAGTATACCCCTTGCAAACCAGTCTAGCTTTGTTTCTTATAACATCCCCATTCTCATTTAACTTGTTCTTGAATATCCATTTAGTTCCAATGACATTTTTATCATGTGGTCTTGGTACCAAATCCCATGTTTGATTATTTTCAATTTGATCAAGCTCTTCATTCATGGCTTGAATCCAACATTCATCTTTGCTAGCTTGATTGACATTGTGTGGTTCAATTGTGGATAAAAATGCCAGATAGCTAGAAGATCCCACAAGAGTCCTCCTTGTTTGTACACCTAATTCCTTGTCTCCCAAAATTTGAGATTCAGGATGATTCTTTTGAACATATCTGGATGGAGCCTTTTCAGATAAATCATCTTCAGGTTCTTCATTGGATCCATTGTAGAAGGAGAAAATTCACCATCATCTTCTTCTGTTGTTTTTTTTTTCTTCTTTAGGATCTGCAGGAGACTCATCAATAACAACATCAATACATTCAAAAATCTTTCGAAGCCTTTTATTTTAACATTTGTATGCTCTACTTGTAGATGAGTAACCAAGAAGTATCCCTTCATCTGATCTAGGTTCAAACTTGCCAAGCTTTTAATCATTATTTTTGATAAAGCATTTACTTCCAAAAACTCTAAAATGCTTCATAGAGGGAGAATTACCATACCGGAGTTCATATGGAGTTTTGTCACTATTTACCCGAACATGTGCCTTGTTGAGAATGTTTGCTGCTGTATGTGCTGCTTCTCCCCAGAACATGTCAGGAGTTCCTGAATCATCAAGCATAGCTCTAGCATATTAAATATTAAATATTTTCAACACCTTTTGTATGTACTCATTCTGAGACAGTGTTAATTTGCGATTTTTCCTGTCTCTAGTTATTCTCATACCAAGGATTTGTTTTGCAGCTCCCAAATCCTTCATTGCAAAGTAATTTTCCAATTTTCTTTTGAGAACATTTATTTCCTGCATGTTAGACCTTGCAACAAGCATGTCATCTACATACAATAACAATATAATATAGCTGCCATCATTTTTCTTTTTCAGATAAACAAAATGATCAGAGTGACATATAATATAACATTGTTCAGACATAAACCTGTCAAATTTTAGATACCACTACCTTGGAGCCTGTTTTAAGCCATAAAATCTCTTCTTTAACCTGCACACTAATTTTTCTTTCCCTTTGACCTCATATCCTTCTGGTTGCTGCATATATATCTCTTCCTCCAAATCTCCATGGAGAAATGTTGTTTTTACATCTAACTGTTCAAGATGTAAATAGTCCGTTGCTATAAGACTGAAAATAGTTCTGATTGAAGTCATCTTAACAAGAGGAGAAAATATTTCATCAAAATCAATACCTTTCTTCTGTGCAAACCCCTTCACCACAAGTCTAGCTTTGTACCTCTGTTTTCCTCCATCTTCTTCCTTCATCCTATAAACCCATATAATTTGACTGGATATATATATATATATATATATATATATATATATATATATATTCTCTATAAAGATAGAGTCCATAAATTTTAAATAATTGTGGGAAAATAGGTTAAAGTTATTTAGATTATTATTATATTTTAAATGAAATACAAAGAAATGATATCATATAAAAGAATTACCAAAAATCATAAATTCTAAGAATGATTCACTAATGTTACAAAATGGGTTGAAGTGTGTTGGTGTCTTTAGCTCCAAAAAGGTTGGATAGAAATGACCAGAGTTGAATAAAATTGGTGTTAAAGAAGAAAAAAAAACTGGAATATCTCAATGATTCGTTGTAGGGTGACCCTAAATAATTCAGTGTTGTAATATTTCCAAATGGGAAAAGCAAGAATATAATGCAAAATGCAGGACTAATAGTGTAAATCATCATATAAAAGCAAGAGGAAAATATGGAGACCATTCATTCATTATAACAACATCAAAATATACATAAATAATGAGCCATAAGATGCACAACAAGAAAGAACAAGCCTTCAATGAACAAAATCCCTCAAAATGAGCTACTGCTACTATATATAAAGACTGGAAGATTGTTACAATGTTGTTTTAAATTCACTGCTACAGAAAATGGTTATACAACAGATCTAAGGCTGATATGTGCCTCAAAAGATAGATCTACTATAGATATGAGCACTATACAACCTCCTTTGAAGAACCCCTTAAGTATTTTTAGCGAAACACCATGTATTAGATGGGGATCTAGGCCCTAGGGATGAAGATCCACTGCAGAATACATATACAGAAAGTGTGACTGATCTGATATGATCAATAAAATAACCTCCTCCAATAGATCCTCTAAATGAAAGGAAGATCCCTTTCACTAGAAAACCAGCTCTCCAAATGGTGTGCCAAACCACCCTGCAACTCCTCCCACAGAAATAACACAGATCTGGAAGTAAACTGCATTGTAGGGATAAATAAATAGTTGGCCTAATGCAAAAATCTGAAAATATGCACAAGGGCCTTCCTTACTGTCCTCCCAATGGAAAGGAATCCTTCTCCACTGAAAATAAGCAATGAAATGACCTAGATCTAGTCTCCACTGTTGCAACCTGTAGAACAACTCAACCCTCAAGAGGATCTGTGCTGTAAATGAAAGATGAAGCTTGGCCTTAAGCCTGATAGTGAACAATGTAGTACAAGACTCCTCCAAGGGCTTCTCAATGGAAGAGGTGGGATTCCTGATCAGGAACACCTAGTGCTAAACAACACTCAATCTCAGCTAAATAGCAAGAGAAAGATATATGTCTGAATAGACCATATATTCAGAAATATCATATACATCAACATAATGAACAATGGTTTCCATCCTCTTCCTTAAATAATATATGAGCTTGCAAACCCTTATCCCCATCCAATAATAGCACTACTTCCATGCAAACCATCTCCATCTAAAATTGCGCTATCTTTCATTGATGACCACTCCTCCATGATAGCTCTGTTGATTTGGTCAAAGTTGACCCAGTCAAGGTGTTCCAACCCCTTTTCATACCTAAGGGTGCTAAATTAAGCTACCAAGATCTATCCTTTTCACATTGGAATTGATTTATTCATTATTAAGAAGAATTATGGACCTCCATTGTCCTCTTATTCATAAAGCAAAGCAACAAAACAAAATTTAATATTCCATCTAGCTCATGGCTAATTGAGAATATTACAGTCCTCCCTTCCCAAATGTTGCTTGTCCTCAAGCAACTGATAAGGTGAGTGCTACAACTTTCCATAATTGGTGACACCAACATGTGATAAGCTTCCCTTATAAGCTAAGTGTCTACCAATCCATCCCTCCATGAATTTCTCCTCCAAAGTTCTTATGAGATGCAAATAATTCATCCCACAAGGAGACAATAGTTCCAACGAAAAAACATGGTTTACCCAATGTTCTCCCTGAAACATGTAGCATAGTGAACATGGAGAATCTCTCTCCCATAGGGCACATACATTCCCCCCATCCTCCCTCCAAACATTCTCATAAAAAGTATAAGTACGCCATCAATGTATGGGATCAAAATTAAGTACATGCAAACAAAAATTTGTACAAATGGAGGTGGGTCATAGTCCCACATGTGGAACCAACGCAGTAAATCTCCTGACTACATTAGATAATGATATGGTAAGTGGTTTCCTCGCCACTTGCTTGCTACCCGAGTCTTCTCACAATGGATAGAAGTGTGAGATATGTTTGGTGCTTTTGGAGTGCACTCACACTGATACAATATCTCCCTATGTCCTCCAAGGGAGTGGCCATGTGCAGAAAAGTTTATGGCCCAAAGTTGGCCATGAAGTTTATATGGAATAATGCTCCTCCTTGGAGCTATGGCCTGCATATACATGGTAAAGGAATGCAAGTAATCATTAAATGAAACATTATGTACATAAGCATGTTCTTTACCAAAATTTCCGTTCATACAAATGGAGTGGTTGATAGATGGATCCCTTCTCATTCCCAAAGAGGAAAGAGGTGGTTGTGATAAATCCTCCATTGAGTTATGTCTCTCTTCCAACTCCACATGGTTCATGCATATTTGAAAATGATGACATAGTTCCTCTACAAAGCCTTCCCAAGTGTAGCTCTCCATGATAGTGTTGTAGGCCCTCATGGAATAAGTATGGTTGAAAAAGAACTCTTCATAAGCCCTTTGTAGTAACTTCTCCTTGAGCTTGGGGGCTCTAGATAAGAATATCCTACCATGATAGTAGATGAATTCTTCTTGGACTGAATAACCCTCTTCATGTAGTTGGTCATCAAGTATCATGCATGTGAAAATATCCTTTGAATAATCCACCAACAATTGGGATTTCCAATATGGATCAATCTTCCATAGTGATAGCGCTGATGATCTACCACAAAGAACATCTGTCATATGGTTGCTTTCCTTCTTTACATCTCCCATGCCAAAGGTATATGTTGGAAGGTTTCTATCCTCTCCTTGCTGCTCTTCTTGCATATGCACATGCTCAAGTAAAGATTGAAGCTTTTGGAGGTTGGTCTCCCATGGAAAGCTATCATCCATCCAAAACTTCCTTGGTTTATCCAAAGCATGTATGTGTGGCCACCATATTCTACCATGTAAGGAATATTTCTCCTCAAATGAGAACATCTTCTCAGTCTCCATAGCCAAGGAATGGTCTCCTTTCCCCATGATGGTGTCATCCTCCAAACCTGCAACATTTCCTCTCAGCGCAATATGAGATGTGAGAGTGGGTAATGATGATAGTGGGAGAATATCACTCTCCTCCTTGAGCCTACCCAAGACTCTCAACGCTGTAACATGGTCTTCTAATGCTGCCATTACTTCTAGATCTATGAATGGTGCATCATGATGTGAGAATATCTTACCAAATCTGGATCATGTGGCCTCCTAGGTGGTTTACCACAAGATAGCGATGTCTCATGGACCATTCTCATATGCATAATATATGGGATCATCATGTCCCTACTTACAATGCGCAAATTCAACTTTGTTTCTTGTGTGGAAGTTTTATGATAGTTGGGTACCACTCTTAATGATGCAAGAGTTCCCCTAGTGGGAGCAATTGCTCCATCCTCACCCTCGGGTGGTGGTGGATCATCTCTTGCTATTCCAACGCTGTGACCCCTCTCTTGTTATTCTTCTTCTTCCTCCTCATCATCTGAGAAGACCTCTATGTATTATGCCTTTCCTACTTCACATCTATGTCTGGGTGCCCAAGATTCTTGGCATGTGAAGAAAAGCTTCCTCCTCCTCAAATCTCTTCGGACATCATCGTCAAGAGGTTTTTTTTATTTCGGCTCTCCTTTGAAAGAGGATCCTTCTCATATTTTCCCTTTGATGGAAAAGAGGGCTTATGCTGAAATGTTGCCTTTGCTTTTGGCAAGGCATCTTAAAGATCTCTAGCCCTTTCAATGGCATCTTGAAGGGTAGTGGGTGTTATGGTCCCGTGATTTGGCCGATTGGCTAGCCAAATGACGATGTAACATCAAACCAAGCTTTGGAGCCCAAGGACCTAGCCTTCCTGGACTCAGAGAGGGCTCTCTCTATTATATGCAAAAGATGTCGGTGTGTTTACTTACGGTGTTTTGATATTAGGCTAGTTATGAAGTATGTTTTTAGTTTTTTGGTTTTTTAAGTTTGTGAGGAATGAAACTGATCAAATACATAAACTGGATAACAAGATGTAGATAAATTGGGCTATGGGGTCAAACAGGTCAAGGAAGCTATGAAGTGATGGTGTAAAGCTGTTGTAGGGCCGATTTGATTCACGGTAGAAGGGATCTCTGGGAAAAATGGATTAAGTGGACAACAAGTTGGTGAAAGACAAGTGATTTCCAGTGTAACTAGTTAATAGCAGACAATAAACATGTAATAGCAAGCCATTAATCATGCTAAGTATAACTATGAGCTAATTAACACATAGAAATCAAACATTCCAGCCATACATAGAGGTATAAGACCCTCTAACTTCGGGAAATGGCTATCAGACTTTGGGGAAAACATATAAGACAAACTAACAACTCATAAACTATGTCGGAATGCCTAAACATAGTCTCTAAGTCATTGGGAACTTGGACAAATAAGTTTTCATAGTTTTAGGCAAAGGGCTAGATCGGGACTAGGCCTCCTTGGTTCAACGAGATGATCAACAAATCAGTCAAAGAGAAAGTTTTATGGACAGAACTATGGGCAGCTTGTAGGTAGGTAGGGCAAACCATACATCCTACTTAACATACATAGAACCGATGAATAAAACTTAGCAACAATACCTTAGGTTACTAAAGAGCAGCTAAGAATTCTTTAGCATAACTAAGGGAGAAGAAAACATCAAGCTATGAAGATTCAGGGATTTTGAGGTGCCTCCATGAGCATATCTCAAAATAAATCTTTACTGATCTATAGCAGCAAGAAATATGTAATATGAATGAGAACTAGAAGACAAAACACATTAAGAAGCACTATACCATTCTACCATGACAAGGAATCCATCAACAAGCCTTCACCATTCCTCAAAAGCATCGAAGAGGCAGTCCAAAAATCATAACTCAAGTGTATTCTTCAAAGCTCATATGACCAATGCATTAATTCTTCTCTCAAGTTCAGCCTCTTGATTTACAATGAGAAACATAGGATAAATAGGCTAGAAGGAGGAAAACCTCATGAAGCAACTAGCTATCCCATTGGCCAAGTCAAAATATCTAAACTTGCCCTTGAGGCTTTGCAAAGCCCAAGGCACAAAATATCTAATAAAATATCTAAAAAACTGCTAAAAACGGAAATTATATTGACTTTACATGATTTTCCCATGATAAAAATAGCCTAACACACATTTGGGAAAAGCAGATTTTTGGAGTTCAAAAATTGCAAAAATACTTCATATTTATGCCTGAAAAAGATCCCCTGACTTGCTGGATGCAAATGGAAGCCTTCCCGATGTCGAAATGAGGCTCATGATGGCTCGTTGGAAAGCTCTCTGTGTCTGCTTTCCAATGCAAGTGGAATAATCTCAATCTGATCTCTGAAAGTCCCTCAAAACTGTACCTGTATGAAAAAACCCAGAAAATAGCAGGCTGCTGATAGGGCGGGCAGAATGTGCAAAATGAGGTTGTTTTTCGCCAATTTGAGGGGGCGAATGATCTTCAAATGCCCTGAAAATCGCTGGAGAGCTGCTCATGAAATTATGGAATCCATTGGCATCACCCTCCTCCCTTGACGACTCATCAAACTGAAATGGCGCATTTATGAGTTTTTGGCGAAAACCCCAAAAATGCCAAAAAACAAAAAGTTTTCGAAATAGGCCCAAAATTGGCATGCATGACCCTCAAGGGTCCATAGAAACATGCTCTGAAGCTGAGGCTAAAATATCGAGGGCTGATGTGCTTTTTGCTTCTTTCCGTGCTAGGCGCCTCTCCTTTAATTTCTTCAATTTTTCTTGTGCCACCTTCAATTTGCGCCTGGCGAATTGGTTTAGCTTCTGAAAGTGAAGAGTTCTCTTTCTCTGTAGCTCAAGGTCTCTGTTTGCCTTTTCAAGCTTTGTCTCCAAATGCTGGTTAGCCCTCTCAAGCCAAGCTTCCTTGTTTTCCTCAATTTCCCGCTCAAAGAGGGTAGTGAGAGGAAAAGCTTCGAATTGAGCTTGTTCTTCAGCTTTCTGTTTCTCCAAGGCTCTCCTAAGCCCGATGGTTCTAGGCCTCTTTCGCCTAGGCTAGTCCTCCTCCTCTTCATCATCAAATTCGCCAATAAGCTCTTCAATTCTTACTTGTGCCTTTTCTGCCTCTTTCTTGTACTTGATCGCCCTTGTTTCATGGATAGCTACATGAAACTTCATTTGTTTGTTCTCAACCTCCAAGAAATGATTGAAATTCCTTGCCCTTTGGAGATCTTCTTGTAACACCTCAATTTTCCCTTCTTTTTGAATGAGGAGGTTTTCAAGGATGCGTGCCTCATTGTCGCTGTCATCGCTTGGGATAGGGATGACAGCTGATTTACCTCTATGCTTGGCGCTTTCTCTAACTGTACTTTTGCCTTTGAAGGCCAATCTAGCGCTCTTTCTCCTTGGTAAGCTAGGAGTTGTCTTTTTGGGCAATTTCCCCTTCCTAGGGACAGTTTTGGTCACCATTGAGGAGACAGCTTCAGCTTGCTGTCCTTCCTCAACATCTTGTCCAGCTTGTGGCTCAAAAGATGCTTCAATTGCTTGCTCAACCTGCTACTCTTCAACCTCTGTCTGCTGTCCCTCTTCCTGAATTTGATGCTGTTCATCAACCTCTAGCTGCTGTCCCTCTTCCTGAAATTGATGCTGTTCATCAACCTCTCGCTGCTGTCCCTCTTCCTGAAATTGATGCTGTTCATCAACCTCTAGCTGCTGTCCAATGATATCCAATTGCTGCTGTCCCTCTAAATCTGGCTGCTGCTGCTCATCATCCTCCTTTTCTCCCTGTGGCTCACTGCCCTCTCCTTATCCTTGTGTACTTGGCTGCCCAGTGATCATCTTGAGTTTTTTAGGGGTAGGCCTACTAGATAAAGGCACTGGGCGATGGACAGGCTGAGTAGGAGACACATGAACAGGAGGGACAGTGGCGAAATCAGCATGGCTAATGAATAAATCCCATGAAACTCCTTTCTTCTCCAGCTGGTGTAAGAAGATGATTTTGATCAAGGAATGATGAAAGAGAGAAGGGATTTGCTGAGGTGGAGCTTTCTTTTGGACAGTAGCTGCCATTTTCTCTATGCTCTTGGACAAAAAGTATGGAAGGTTTAATTGCATGCTCCTGGTAAAATGCATCAACAAGCGAACATGATAGGCAAATATTTGGCTAAACCTCCCTTCACAAGTGAAATATCTCATTATGGCCTTCATCAGTGGAGCATAACTGTCAAGAAGATAGGAGAAAGGAAAAATAGCAGTAATGGTCTCCCTATGTTCCGGCTTGATGAAAGGTTTATAGTCCTCCAAATCAAGATGCGCTTGTTTAAACCACTTTTCACCATGATACGGGATCTTGATAGCTTTGGATACATACCTTGGAGAGATTTTGAAGTCAAGACCTGCAAGCTGGAAGTGTTTGTCCTTGAACCTCAAAGCGCACAAATGTGTAAGTGGCGAAAAACTCTTGACTTCCTCTATCCTCTGACAGAAATCAAGACAACCTACTTCATGGAAATTAAAAAGCACTGAGGGATGAGCATTGATTTCTTCTATGGAGATAGGTTCATATCTCTTATGTTGTCCACCTTTGTGATCTCGTTTTGGAGGCATCCTGACTTTGAAACAAGCTTTGGAAGAGGCAAATTGCCTTCACTATATGAGAAATGCTCTGCTGGTTTGAAACAGGTCACCATATTGTTTGGACAGATATGGTCACTGTGGTTTGGATGAAATGCAACAACGCTTCCTTGAATAAGCTCCTCTGCACTTATTAACCACAGTCCTTTCAAATCTGGATACACTTCAGCTATGTAACCTTCTTATCAATGGTACTATGTGTGAGAAACTACTTTGTAGATCTTCTGTGCACAGTCTTGAACAATCACCCCCCTTATGACTTTGCTAGAGGCCTGCTTACATTTGTATTTGTGTCTTTGAAACCAAAATTCAAAAATAATAACTCTGCTCTTTAGGTCATTTATCTTGAAAAACACCTCTGTTAGCAGATTCCTGTAGAGACCATACAGTGGAAAGAAAGAATACTCTTTAGTTATGTGAAAAATTAGCCCACAGTGTTAAGGAAAACATCTTTCACTTGTGACTTTTGAGAAGTCAATCGCCACCTTTATACATCTGGCCTCAATGTAAACTTGATCATCAACAAATGCCCAATCATCAACAACCCTGCCTTCTAGAAAATAGCCCTGTTTCACCTTCAGAAAACTCTGTCCAACAATCTTCAGAATGATATAATGTAGTGTAATGAAAAAGCAGGTTTAGTTTAGGTGTAAAATCAGTGCAACATTGGTTTTTAGGAAATATACTCTCTGTTTGTGAGCTTAAGAGATCAACATAATACCTACACCTCTGTTTTAATATTAAATGCAAACCCCAAGCACTCTGCCCTTTAGACAGTGGCCATTTTCACTTGTGAAGTTTTGAGAAATTCAACACCACTTTGGTACTTCTGCCCTTAATGTCAAAATCTAGCCATCAACAATCTCTGTCTTTTACTAGGCTGTTTGCTTTTGAAAATCTCTGTCAATAAGTCTTCAACATGATACAATATGTTCTCGGTATAAGCAGACCTAAGTAAGATGTATAACCAATGCACAGTGGTTTTCAGAAAACACCCTCTTTTTCTTGTGAGTTTAAGGGAGCCACCCAAATACCTGTACCCCTGCTTTAATATCAAATTTCAAACACTAAAAAACTGTTCTTCAGAAAAAGGCTCCTTTCTTTGTGAAGTGTTAAGAGAACAGGAAAAACTGCCTTTGTACCTCTGCCTTCCAAGTTCAGATTCGACCACCAATAAACCTTGCTCTCTAGAAAAATGGCCCTATCCACCCTTAGGAATTCTCTGTCAAAAAATTTGCAGTAGTGAAATCTAGTGAAATAGGAGGGGCAGTTTGTTACAAGGAGTGTTTGTAAGATAGGCAACGGTCATTCTGCTCTTGAAAACTCTGCTGTTAATAGATATAATGATTTTGAAAATGATACAACGGGTTCTCAGTCACAAAACCTCGTATTTCAATCACTTCATCTCACTGTGTAGGAAACTGCCTTTGTTTTTTTTTTTGTGTTTAGCAAAATAGCAAGGCACGGGTTTTTCAAACAGTTTTATCACTTATCAAAACCTTGCACACGATGGGAGCTCATAAAAATACCTCGACCTTGATGGATTGCCCGTTTGAAAGGTGCAAGAAACCCTGGACAGCTTAAAAAAGGGGCGCGACAACCTCTGGATAAAACCCGTCGCGCCGGAGGAAGGTGTCGGGTGGACTTGTCGTGTGGTCGGGCGGCCACCTACAGGCACGTCGCGCCCGCCTACAGGCACGTCGCGCCGACGTTGAAGCTCCGTGTATTTTGCTGCCCAGGCCCGTCGCGCCAAATTCCAGGCCCGTCGCGCCGCTGTCGAATGCAAATTTCTGAGTTTTCGCCCAACTTTCTCGCTCGTTTGATGCTGGATGCAAATGGGATTTTGACTCTAGCCCTTTTGAAAGTGAATTTCCACTCCTACATTCCAAACTTATATCGTTTTTCAAAACAAAACAATATCAACGGTCATTCTTTTTTTTGAAAGGTAAAATAGAACCGTGGTTTGGCTTCTTCTGCGGAGTTTTTGTGTTTGAAAAACCTTCGGATTTTTTAACTTTGGTACGTTCAAACTTGCTTTGGAGATTTGCCAATCATTTGATCACATGTAGATTGCGGATATTAGCACAGGTGTGGGGTGGAGAAACTCCGGCTTTTTCTTTGGTGTACTTTTCAATCACTAACCTTTAGACCCTGAAACAAAACTCCATAATCTTGGGACTATTTTTGCCACTGTGTCTAATGGTATAGGTATTAGTGGCTGCATTCTTTATGACCTGCAATGTTCTCCAAAGAGAGGCATTTTTATTATAATCTTATGTTTGACAACTCATGATGCCACATCTCTGTTACTGTTTTTTGCTATACTGTATCTTTGTGTTGAAACTGTCCTTTAGGATGATGACCATTGTGTCTGTTTTAGGGAATATAAACAGTGATAATTCATCAAAAACAAATCCTTTCTGCCTAATCATATACCCATTCGCCTCCTCATTTGAAAAGACAAACTTGTAAAATATGAAAACAGGGTTTTTGGGCACACAGTCTTTATTCTGTTATGATCAGTATATTAGACCCCTTTTTGTTAATAGCACCATTTCATGACTGGACTATGTTCACTGCCTCTCTCTCTTGGTGATTGCTAGCAAAGAAGGGCTATTTCATAATGCACCAAAGTATTTGAAAAGTTGTAAACACCCCTTCTTGAAAGGCGCCTCTTTGGACTTTTGATATATGATATTGTTTTGTTGCTTGATCTTTCTTCAAGGAGACAGTTTTCTTTTTTGGTATCAGTGGCACACATATGTTCAAAATTGCCTCTTTGTCTATTCATAGCATTGCATACCTGTCATCATGCATTTTATGACTCAACCTTGGTCACTGTTTTACTTTCCCAGTGATAAATTTCTACTTCTGAGTGTTTCACAAGTTTTTCTCTGGACTGTAAATACACTTTTTAGGTTGCATCCTTTCACCCTAGACTTCTTTGTTTGCTCAGAAGGATTTCCTTTGATTTCTGTATAGGTGATCATGAAAGGTTTTTAACCCCTTTAAGTCAACTGCTCCTTTGGCATTAATAGCATACAATATGTTCAATATTTTCTCCTCTCTACTGGATGGACTGTTGACAGATAGCTTTTTGAAGAGGGAGATCAATACATTTATATCATAGACAGTAACACTTTCCTTCATTCAATTTCTTTGTGTCTTTTCCCTGCACTTTTGGACTCACTAGTTTTCAACAGCCTGCGATGATTTTGGCCCTCTGCTCATATATGGAGGAGGCTCTTCACCAGGTAAAGTATCAGAAGCCCCCTTTTACCACTATGTCAGACACAACCTTTCTCTGAATGTGGTGGTAAGTAAATCATTTGAACAACATCAATCTAGGCATCACTATTTGCAAGCATCACTGTGTTTTTTGAAGGAAACCTAGCCACAGTGACACTGTTCTAAGGTTGCTGAGATATTTGTCACTTGGCTTGTCCATCTCATGACCTGTTATATTGAAAAAGCTCTTTGTGACTATGAAGGTCATTGCTTTCTTGAAAAAACCAAGCACTTTCTCCTGCCTCTGTAATGGCATTGTTTAACATCTGTTCTATTTGATTTTGAACCAAAACAGGCCTCTTATGATTTGGATGTTCACTGATGATGGGCCTTCTAAAGTTTCAACTATTTACCTGACTTGAAAGTTTCAGATGATCTCCTTTATCAGATCAGACTCTCCTTTCTTTTGAGCCAGCATATTTCAAGCTCCATTCCTGTTATGGTCAGCAATTACATTCATGAAACATACTGTTTCATTGTTTCAGTAGAGGCAAACCTGGACTTTTGCAACCTTCTGAGTCAATCACTGGCCTGCGCCCTCTGCTTATGGATGAAGGAGGCGCCCTAACCCTCTGCTTGTAAATTAAGGAGGTTCTGGGCCTTGACAATTTACCATTTTGCTGAGACAGTGGCGACCCTTTCTTACTGTGATTTTCATACTGAAAAGAGCTGTAAGGTCCTGATTGAGAGCCTTTTGTTTTGCAGCTTCATCTCAGGCTCAAAATACATTTAGAAGAAGCTGTTCTTCTAACTGTAAACTCAAACATTTACTCCATGAGATGAAATATATTTCCTGTCTTTGTAGAACCATAAAACACAGTGAAAAACCCACTAGTCAGCTTGAGAATGGGCTTTATGCAGTGCTGAGACCTAGGGAATATGAGTGGCGTGACTTAAGGCTGTTTGTCAACTTCATTTGCAAATTAAGGGATCAGTCATGGTAGGTCTGCTGCAGATGAGGGCTTTTTTGGCTTTTTGATGATTGCCAAAGGTGAAATGTCCTAAACGCCACTTCCTAACATAGGGGAGACCTTTGAAACGGATGTGGATTTGCCTTTTAAAGCTGATGGGCAGACTAATAAGGCTGAGGTTAGATAGGATTGTTGACAAGGAGGTTGTGGTTTTGCCAGGGGTGGACTGAATAGGTAGAAAGGCGAAAAAAGTTTTTTGGGAGGGTTTTCTGGATGACATATTGACATAGGGAAATCAGTTTTCTAGAAAACTCAGCTGAAGATATAGTCATCACTAACATGTAAAAAATACTGATGGCTAACAGTGGGCTTGGTAGACTTAACCAACCCATGAAGAGGTTCATATAACCCATCAATGAACATATAGACCCTTCTTGCTGCAGATAAATTAGGAACCATAACAGAAAGTGTAAAAAAATTAGAAATGTAAGTTTATGGATTACCTGATTGTTTTAGCTTTGCAAGCCACATGAATGGTGCTTGAGGGTATCTTCTATCAAACCTCTCCACCAGCCTCCTTGTGAACTCTGAATATGCAGTCACAATGTAGACAAGCCATGGAACCACCAATCATGTGCTTCACCCTCAAGGTGGAGCGCTGCTATCTTAATGGCCTCCATTTCTGGAACTTTGTTCAACTGGAAGTAGATGTCAAGCTTCTCTACCCATGATTTGGCGGTACTTTTGGATGACCCATCAAAGTTGGGTAAGAAAACTCTTCCCATAGTGTGGTGTAGATCATGATTTTGAATGAATCCACCACTTCTATGGTGATGCCTAGGTCTGCTATTGTCCTTGATTTGACAAAATTATTGAAAACTCAAGTGATCCTTGAATCTATGAGTTTGAGACTCATACTCCATGGAATAGTCTTCCATTAGGGGATTTTTGAGGTCTAAAATGGGCCTTCTAAGGAAATTATAAAATAATAGTGGAAATAATAAAATAAGATTTGATTACATCATCAAATTTTAGAGGGAAAAAAGAAAAAACTACTTTTTCAACACATATTTTCAACTTATCTCCCAATGTTTTTACTCAAATTTTGAGCGGGATACTCGTTGGATGAAAAATTTAATTCCTCATCCAAGGAGTACCCATGTTGCATACTTTCGATGGATTCTGCCACATGAAAAATGATAAATACATTAAAAACGTGATTGCAATCACGTTTTTTAATGTATTTCTCATTTTTCATGTAGAAAGGTCCATCAAAATTATGCAACATGGGTACTCCTTGGATGAGGAATTAAATTTTTCATCCAACGAGTACTCCCGCTCGAAATTTGAGTAAAAAATTTGGGAGATAAGTTGAAAATACGAGTTGAAAAAGTAGTTTTATTATTTTATTTTATTTAATATTTTTAACCTTTTAGTTAAAAAAATGGTGAATCATCCCCCATGATTGACATCATCATCTTGAATCCTATTGGTTCTTATAAATTTTATTTTTGTATTGAATTTTTCTTAGGAGACCCATTTTAGACCTCAAAATTCTCCTAATGAAGGGATTCTTGCTCTTGAAACCCTTCATTTTCCACAACCAAGAATGTAGGCATTGTAGAGCGTTGGGAAACTTTTTATTGTTGCACAGGTTGATCGCTCTAGTGATGAGACATGCCTAAGCCTTCACCATGATGAAATCCTTTAGGGAATTCCTTATATCTATCCATCCTCATCTCCTTGATTTCTCTAGCAATTTCTTGCAATGATCTAAGAAGGATCTTGGGAAACTCCTTCTCTTCATCTTCTCCTCTAGATAAAGGGGTTTTACTCTTGTCTTCTTGGTCATTTGTATAATCAAACTTTCGGTGTCTTCTTCTTTGATACCTCCTCTCTATCAGTAAGAGGATCTCCTTCTTCAGATGACAGATTGAATTTTCAAGATGCATAGGTTGTGCTAAGATTATGATCCGATACCACTGTAATATTCCCAAATGGGAAAAGAAGGAATTTACTGCAAAATTCTTGAATAATAGTGTAAATCATCATATAAAATCAAGAGGCCAATATGGATACCTTTCATTAATTATAACAACAACAAAATATGCATAAATATTGGGCCATAATATGTACAACAAGAAATAACAAGCCTCTAGTGGATAAAATCCCTCAAAATGAGATGCTGTTACTATATATAAAGAATGGAAGACTATTACAGTGCTGTTTTAAATGCACTACTACAAAAAATGGTTATACAACAGATCTAAGGCTAGTATGTGCCTCAAAAGATAGATCTACTACAGATTTGAGCACTATACAACCTCCTTTGAAGAACTCCTTAAGGGTTTTTAGCAAAAAACCATGTACTAGATGGGGATCTAGGCCCTAGGGGTGAAGATCCACTGCAGAATATAGATATGGAAAATGTGGCTGATCTGATATGATCAGTAGAATAGCCTCCTCCAATATATCCTCTAAATGAAAGGCATATCCCTTTCACTAGAAAACCAGCTCTCCAAATGGTGTGCCAAACCACTCTGTAACTCCTCCTACAGAAATAACTGAGATCTAGAAGTAAACTACGCTTTAGGGATAAATAAACAGTTGGCCTAATGCCAAGATCTGAAACTATGCACAAGGTCCTTCCTTATTGTCCTCCCAATGGAAAGGAAGCCTTCTCCACTGAAAATAAGCAATGAAATGACCTAGATATAGTCTCCACTGCTGCAAGCTGTATAACAACTCAACCCTTAACATGATTTGCGCTGTAAATGCAAGATGAAGCTTGGCCTTAAGCCTGATAGTGGACAATGTAGTGCAAGACTCCTCCAAGAGCTTCTCAATGGAAGAGGTGGGATTCCCGATCTGGAACACCCAGTGCTAAACAACACTCAATCTCAGCTAAACAGCAAGAGAAAGATATATGTCTAAACAAACCATATATTCAAAAATATCATATACATCAACATAATGAACAATGTCTGCCATCCTCTTCCTTAAATAAGATATGAGTTTGAAAACCCTAAGCCCCATCCAATAATAGCACTACTTCCGTGCAAAGCATCTCCGTCTAAAACTACGTTGTCTTTCATTGATGACCACTCCTCCATGACATCGTTGTTGATTTGGTCAAAGTTGACCTAGTCAAGGTGTTACAACCCCTTTTCACACCTAAGGGTGCTCAATTAAGCTGCCAAGATCTATCCTTTTCACATTGGCATTGATTTATTCATTATTAAGGAAAATTATGGACCTCCATTGCCCTCTTATTCATAAAACAAAGCAACAAAACAAAATTTAATATTCCGGCTAGCTCATGGCTAATTGGGAATATTACTAGTATATCTTGAGTAAAATCTTTGGAATGAGGGGAAGGACACATGAGGAACGAAACATGTCACTAGAAAGATTTGAACCTAAGTGGAGAGAATAACAATCTTCCTCCCAACCACTTGATCTAGTCCCAATTGAGAGACACACAGACACAGAAGGTCAAGGAGTTCATGACTCATGAGATTGATTCCACGTAGGTCCTTCAAGGTTAGGCCTACATCTTTTCCATTGACAACATTTGCCTCAGTTTCCATTCACAGAATGTGAGGAAGCACTTGAATGTTTCTTCGTTGAAGTTTTTCATGGAATATACACACATATTGGTCTTTTCATAGTTATTATTTTATAGGGATGAATGGTATTCCTAATTATGTTTTTTCTTCTTTTTTGGAACTAACTTCCCTTTATCATTTTGAGGTTAACATGCCCAAACTTATAATTATATGGAGCCATTAACATCATTCAATTTGGTTTTCTTTAGTCTAATTAATGGTGAGTGGGGGTATCTATCCTACCATTATTAAAAAAGACTTACATCTAGTACCACCCATTGTTATGTGCATTTTTTTGTGCACAAGAGCACATCAACAAGTGCAATCACAAGAACTAGCTTGTCACTTAGTAGCACTTGGACCCTAGTAGCTCTATATTAGCTACTAGTTTTCGATAACATGGGAAGAAACATTGATGATATATTTGATTGTGTTCCTGACTAAATACTTGACAAATGTCATTTATTCATTTGGTCTGATTTTGCAAAGGATTGTTTTGGATTTAAGGACTTTTCTTGGAGGTACATTCAAAGGAAATTTTTGCAAAGGATTGTTTTGGGTTTAAGGAATTTTCTTGGAGGTACATCCAAAGGACATTTTTGCAAAGGATTGTTTTGGGTTTAAGGACTTTTCTTGGAGGTACATTCAAAGGACATTTCTTGGAGGTATGTGATACATTTTTTGGATGTTTTTTGGGCTTCATTTTTTTTAAGGTATTTTGTTTTTAGAGGTTTTGGGCTTAATTTTCATTGTTTTGTTTAAGGTATTTTGTTTTTAGAAGTTTTGAGCTTAATTTTCATTGGTTTTTTTTTAAGTATTTTGTTTTTAGAAGTTTTGGGCTTAATTTTCAAAGGACATTTTTTTGGATGTATTTTGCTTTTAGAGGTTTTTGGGCTTAATTTCCAAAAGACATTTTTTGGTTTTAAGTTATTTTCTTTTTAGAAGTTTTGGGCTTAATTTTAATTGTTTTTAGAGGTTTTGGGTTTAATTTTCAAGGACATTTTTTTGGATGTATTTTGTTTTTAGAGGTTTTTGGGCTTAATTTCCAAAAGACATTTTTTGGACTTAATTTTGAAAGGACTCTTTTTAGGCTTAATATTCAAAGGACATTTTTTGGAGGTATTTTTTAAAGTGATATTTTTTAGAGGCTTTTTTAAAGTATTTTTTAAAGTGGCATTTTTTAAGAAGTTGGAATTAATTTTCAATGGACATTTTGTGGAGGTATTTTTTGAAGTGACATTTTTTTAGATTACGTGTTTTGGGTTGAAGTAAATATTTTATAATGATTTTTTAAAATGAGTTTTTGTCTAGCTTTTTAAATGAATTTTTTTTGCAGGACTTGGAAGGAAATATTTTGAGCTTCGTTTCATTTTTATCACACATTTTTTTCTCAGAATTTTTAAAGTAAGTGTTTTGGATTGGAGTATGTATTTTTTGTAAAATTTTTAAAATGAGTTTTTTTATTTATTTTTATTTTTTATTTTTTAAATTAAATCTTTTGTGATGTTTTCTTTAATTGAGTTTTTGTCTAAATTTTTGAAGGAAATTTTTTGAACTTCATACTCTATTATCATGGAAAATTGAAGGAATTGCGCGAGAAAATATGATCGAACACGCGAACTTGAGGAACGCAGAGAAGAGGGGAGATAATCTCGCGAAAGAAAGAGAGAAGCACTCTCAAATATTGAAAGGGAAAATCAACCTCAACTAGAAGTTGAAGTAGGTATGTAAATGTAAATATTAAGAATTTGATATCTAAAATTTTCCTAGTGTAAAATGTGAAGCTTAATTTTTATTTGATGAACTAATTTGAAAAATATTTTTCAATGTAAACAACGAGAGATAATCCTAAAAACATTAATGATGAGATACAAAATTTTGAAAGAGAAAGTGAAAGAGATATTGAACCAATGATTGAAGATGGTGAAAATGTTGAAAGAAATTCAAGTGAAGAAATTGAATCACAAGGTGTATATATATATATGTGTGTGTGTGTGTGTGTGTGTGTGTGTGTGTGTGTGTGTTGAACACATGCACACATTATTGAAATTATACATATTTATTAATTTATTTATTGAATATGTAAACTTATTATGTATTATTAATTCGAATATGTACAGATGAAATCAATGTCGATGATGAGATGCTAGAAAATGTTGACACTCACACATATGGAGATAAAATAGTTGACCATGTTATACGATATCATGTTAATCACATTTTTGATACGTAATTCATAAAGGAAAATGTGGCAGTTCAAGCCCAAATGTTGAAAGGTCTCCTATCATTAAGGAAATTGAAAGAAGCTACGAATTTATTGGGTATTCGAAAATCAACAAAAGATAAAAAAATGAAGGAAAATGTGATACAAAGTATAAATAGTGCTATAAATTCAATTAGAAGATCTAGTCAGAAAAATGTTTCAGTTGCACGTAGAGCAATAAATATGGTAGTGGTTTCATCAAGTACTAAGGAGAATCGCTTGGTAAAATATATGGCACGAGCATTAGGAACCTCACAAAAAAATTTGCACAAACATCAAAAATTTCGGTTGCAAATATATGTAAATGATGAACTTGCTTGTTGGAGAGCTATTTGTAGGAAACCATACAAAGATAGACTTGGAGAAAATGTTAAAAAAATAATATATCAATATTGGAAGAAAAATTCACGTGTTTCGCCAAACGCAAGGGATGTGATGTGAAGAAGAATAACACGAAATCAGTATGAAGAACATGAAAAAAATTTCTTGGACATCACTCAGAAATTGATTTTGTAGAAAACTACACATTTATTCCACAAAAAGAAATTCAGAGTGAATACTATCATTTTGACCAAGCCTCCATGCTCGTCAATATTATATATAGACATGCTGAACAAAACGTCGATCATATAGAAAAAACCAGTGAAAATCGGCATGTTATTAAAGAATATCACTTTTATATCAATGACAATCATACACATGATACATATTTTGTACAAAGCTGTTTTGGAAAGATTTATGACTCCTTGAAAAGTCGTGGAATAAAATTCGATGAGCATTGGATATGGTCAGATGGATGTGCAGGTCAACTCAAATCTTCACAATCATTCTTTTGGTTGTGTTGTCTTCATAAGAAAACCTGCATTAAACATTGTTGGAATTTCTTTGAGACTGGCCATGGAAAAGGAGAACATGACGGTGTAGGGCCATGCATAAAATGAGCACTTCGAAGATATCAAATGAACCCCCCTACAAACCGACTTATGGACGCTAAAGAAGTTGTTCAATGGTGCATTGCTGCTCTAAGCCATGTGACTAATTGATCAAGGGAAGTGCGAAGGTACATTCAATTTAATTTTTATTGGATATCCAATTTTAAACAATGTACATTTATCACAATGATTATCTTTGATATATTTTGATATCATATTTACGTTCTTCTTTGAATTTTCCATATATAGGATTTTTTGGCATATTGGGATCAAAGATGTAGAAAGATCAATTGGAAATAACGTTGAAACAATAAAAGGGACTCGAAAATTGCATTGAATTAAAACAAAGTTGTCCACAAATATGTTTGCATTGGATAAAAGAAAATATTCTTGTTTTTGTCATGTTTGCATAGACGACACTGAATCTAATGATGTTTGTCAAAACAAAATGTATGTAAAATATTGGAAACATACAGAGCCAAATACAAAGGGGAAAATGTTCATTGCAATGTTTGAAGAAATGCAATCAGAGGAGACTACAATAACATCTGATGGTGATTGAGTTTCTGATCTTGTTAGAGAAGGTAAAATTTGAATTTCTTTCAAATGATATATATCTAGAAATAGATGCTAAAATTATTTTAAAGTTAATTTTTCATGTTAATTATGATCTAAATTTAAATACATAAGTTTGTTTTATTATGCAGGAGATGTTTTTACTGTAATTGCACCTATTGACAATGATGAAAATATGAAGTATTATTTGATGTGTTGCACTGAACGAAAAATGAAATTATTAGAAAACTATAATGATCACGGGTTTCCATATGACAGAGGATCTATTATACTGAAAGGTTATTTTTTCAGACAAACTAATCAAAGTGGGGATTTTGTTTACTTTGAAGATTATGACCGTGATGTCATAAATTGTCAATATAGTCACTTGGTGTGTGCAACACGCATAAAGTTAATAGAGGTTCAATCAAAGAAAAAAACAAAAATTAAGAAATGGAAAATGTCAAAATCTGATCATGAACAGATCATTGAAGATGGCATTCCATTGGAATTTTTTTGATTGAACTGCTCAACAATTTCTTCTCTTTGGATTCATGTTTTAGAACTTCCAGAACTCAACTAAAAATTGAACTTCCTTGTTATGTTATCAGTGCAAGCGTTTTCACATGTACATTATTTTGGTACATGCACATGAGTATCAACTGAAAGTAGCTTTTCTATACATGCATTGATGAAAAATGTTGCATGTATTGGATATATATATGTTCTAGAATGCAATTCACTGAAAGTAGCTTTTCTACGTGCATTGATGAAAAATGTTGCAAGTACTAGATATATATGTTCTATAAGTATTGGATATATATAATTTATAGAATGCAATTAACTGAAAGTAGCTTTTCTATGTGCATTGATGAAAAATGTTGCAAGTATTGAATACATATGTTCTAGAATGCAATTAATTGAAAGTAGTTTTTCTATGTGCATTGATGAAAAATGTTGCACGTATTGGATATATACATGTTCTAGGAAATTAACTGAAAGTAGCTTTTCTATCTGCATTGATGAAAAATGTTGCACGCATTGGATATATATATATGTTCTAGAATGCAATTAACTATTCAAGTATTTTTACTATGTGCATTGATGAACAATGTTTCACGTATGTAATATATATGTTCTAGAATGAAATTAACTGAAAGTAGCTTTTCTATTTGCATTGATGAAAAATGTTGAAGTACTGGATATATATGTTCTAGAATGCAATTAACTGAAATTAGTTTTTATATGTTCATTGATGAAAAATGTTGCATGTACTGAATATATATGTTCTAGAATGGAATTAACTGAAAGTAGCTTTTCTATACATGCATTGATGAAAAATGTTGCACGTACTAGATATATATACATTATAGAATGAATTTTTAAAATTTTATGATTGTTTGACACATCTAACAAGACCTAGAATCTTATGATTGTTTATATATATGTTCGTGCGTGTGTGTGTGTGTGTGTATTGTACTTCAATCATTTTAACATATATATTCAAACATGTACTTAATCATTTCTACATTTACATATATTCATGTGAATTTTATTTTTTTTGGAAAACGACAACTTGAATTTTAAAAACAAAACATTATATCATAATCACATGTCAAATGTAGTTCAACCATCCAAAACCTAAGTTTTAAAAACAAAACATTATAGATCACAACATTACTTCACATGTCAAATGTAGTTCAACCATCCAAAACTTAAGTTTTAAAAACAAAACAAATTATAACACAACATTACTTCACATGCCAAATGTAGTTCAACCATACAAAACTTCAGTTAAAAAAAAAAAAAAAAAACATTATAGATCACAAGTATCAAGTATCAAGTAACATTACTTCACATGCCAAATGTAGTTCAACCATCCAAAACTTGAGTTTTAAAAACAAAACAAATTATATAACACTATAACATTACTTCACATGCCAAATGTAGTTCAACCATCCAAAACTTATGTTTTAAGAACATTATATATATCACATTCACATGTACCAAATGTAGTTCACATAAAATATGTCCAAAATTTGTAGATCTCACAAGTATCAAGTATCAAGTTATATATGATTGCATCTAGATAAGAATATATATAACAAAGCAAATTTAAGACTAAATTTATTGAAAATATAATGTTGCATGTGTGCATGTGCATCATCCATCAAATAGTGCATGTGCATCATCCATCAAATACAGATGGATGTAGTGTCTCTCCCAGCAAAGTCACGATCCTCGAGCTATCATGCGAAGCATGGGGAACCTATACACAATGTGTACAAACATTAAAATTTAATGTTTTAGAATTGAGTGAGAATATATAGAACTTCATGTAAAAAAAAAAATGTAAAAAAATCATGCAATACCTCATGAGGTTCCCTCTCCATTTGTTGTTCATCTACTAAAACTTCCCCCATGGGAACATCTTCAATAGTATATATATATTAAAAAATTTCAAATGAAAATGCATATATAAACTTATTTTAAATAATATTAAAAAAAAATTTAGACAACTTGTTCAAATGGTTGAAATGGTGTGGATGTTCCTATCTCCATCGCTAGTGTCCGCGGATAAAAGAAATCCTCTATAGGAACCTAAAATTCAAAGAATTTAAAAGTATAAAATAACTCAAGATCAAGATCTCAATTTATAATAAAACTTTTAAACTTCCATTTATAACTTATAACTTAAACACACACACACACACATATATATATATATATCGTGAAATATTGAATACTTGTGCTGGTGCATTTGGCACATCTCCTAAGAGTGGCTTGGAAAGAAAATCTCCAAAAACCTAAAATTCAAACAAATTAAAATAACTCAAGATCTAGATATATATAATTTTTTAATAGAACTTTTTGAGGTGGAATATATAACTTAAAAACATAAATTTTAAAAGTGAAAAATTGTTCATACTTGTGATGGTGGATTTGGCACATCTCCCAAGGAAGAAGAAGGTACCAACATCCCAAAAGCATCGGAAGGAATCATAATATGTTAAAACATTTTATTATATATATGTACATGTACATGTGTGCACAATTATTTATTTTAAACATATCTCATCATGTTTCAATATATATAATAATAGATAAAAAATAATTGTACCTCATAATGTTCACTTAAAAACACTAACATTTTCCAACATATCTTGATGGTGAGAACCATCTTGATTGTACGATTGATGGTGAGCCCCATCTTGATTGTTTGAATTAGAGGATCTGACCGTGATAGTAACATTTTCTTCATTCATCAAGTGTGAAAACTGAAAATGGTGTTAACATATAATGACACATTTTTGTTAGATTAATGTATACAAATAAATGTATGTATATATGTAATTGTTACAAATTGTACATATGTTAAAATAATTAAACCCTAACCATTAACACATACCATTCCCATGCCCTCTTCCTCATGAACAATTAGGTCCTGCCAACCATTGCGACAATTCTTTGCATATGTTTTGAGATCTTCAACACTCATGTTGTCAATCCCTACATCTGTATAATATACAAAATTATCACGTGCTTTCTCACGTGCTCTTTATCGATTCAGACAAACATCAACTCCACCCAATCCACTATGAACACTGTCAATGATGGCATCTGTTTCTTCTCGACTAATTTGGGAAGTGGTATCCATCTATGACCGCAAATTTTCGACACAAAGAGGTCGACTAACCAATGGTGGCTCAGGGTGAGGCAACTCAACATCATGCCTAGCGCCCCTACGGTCACACAATCAACCTTTCCCAGGACCAAAAAATTCAGAGGGAAGGTCATTGTAATTGGGTTTCATTTGAAAAAAAAAATCTGCATAAAATAATTTTTCAAAATAAATCGGAACCTTGTCGTTTCATGGGAGTCTTCCATAGGCTGCAAGGTGTCTATCATACAAATAGTGAGCTATATGAGGGTGGTTGAAATATTTCACCTTCAACATCTTTCTTTTTGGCACTTCTTTGAAATTAAACATAGACTTGGCCATTTCTATTGTAACTCTTTGTTTAACAACCTCCCATTTATCAGGACCCACTATTTCCTTTCTTTTTCTCATCACTTCTACAAAAGTATCAGTGGTTGGCCCAAGATTTAGGTACACATATACTAGTTCGCTTAAAGAGCGTGTAACTATTTCTAAGCTTTGTTGACTCTCAGCAGGTAGAGTCAAAGCCACGAGATCTCTCTTCAATTTTGCATGAAGATGTTGACACATTTCTAAGGTGCATTGCTGCATGTTTGTTTCCCAAGGTATATCGGAAATGTCATACGGATAAGTCGTGGTTGGTGGACAACCTTCTTCTTGAATGACGTGTTATGCCCTATGTATTTTTTAAGCAACGTTTGGAGCAACATTTTCAGCCTCTGCATCAATATATAAAATTTTGTATATTAAAAAAACACATGTAAAAAAATTTGTACAAATTTAATGAAAATAATATTCAAATTAATGGCCACCTCGATGTGGTTGGTCAGCATCTTGCCCACCCTGAGACTGTTGAGAACCAGAACGACCCCGCTGAGAACTAGAACGACCACCGATTGGTTTCAAGCCAACACGACCATCCGTTGATTGGCCTCTGGGGTAATACATATCACCACCTTCATGCAATCCACCAACAATTATTGATGGCCCAAGGGAATGTGAACCACCACCAACCTCGCGAGACGAGAGAGAGGCTTCATAAAAAATATGAATTTATAATCAATTCAAAAATACATTCATACATATAAATACATGTACACATATTCATTAATTAAATTGTGTGAACCATACTACGATTGCGTGAACCATGGGCATGCTCCATTGATGGAGTAGACACCCTTCTCCTCTTAGCTCCTAGTAAATAAAAAATGAAACTTATTAACAACTAATTTAACTCACAAAATTGTTAAAAAATCAATTCCATATGTACACACATGTATGTATATGTATGGAGATTTAAGATTATATTTAAATATCGTGAACATCCCTCGATCCCTGATCCCCCTCTCTCGGGGAGATATGGGATTCTATTGATCTTCGTCGTTCATCCTCCATGATATATATATATCTACAGTGGACATTTACAATTATTTTTTTAAATTACTATTTAAAATAAATTCAAAATAAATTTCAAAAAATTAATGTAATTTAGTGTACACAAATTATGTAAAACACAACTTTCAAAGCACTAATTTATGTGTGAAACTCAATTTAAGCAAAAAAAATTATAAAAATGTTAAGTTCACCAAATTTCGCTTTACATGGTGGGATCACACTTGGTATAAAATTGAAAAAACACATGGTCATTAAAAAATAAGCGTGAAACTCCATTTAAACAAAAATTTGTTGAAGTACTCACATTTTAATTTTATAAAAATGTGAAGTTCACCACTTGTTGCAAATGTGAAGTTGACCATGTTGTGCTTTACATGGTGTGGTGGGAGCACACTTGGTATATAATTGAAAAAAACACATGGTCATTAAAAAAGATGCATTTATAAGTACAAAACACACACATATCCAATATATGTTACAATGTCCATCAATAAATTTTGAAGGAGAGAATCTTAACACTAATTCATCTTTGAGAGATGAATCTTGAATTTTTGAAGAAGAGTGTCTCAAAACTAATTCATATTTGAGAGATGAATCTTACATTGGCATTGCCCTGTATAATTATAATTTGTCTATTAATTCATCTTTGATGGATGAATCCTGAATTGGAATTGCCCCACACAATAGATCAACATACATCTTATTCACATTTGTATAATGTCTTATACTAAAAAATTGAAATTGGCTAACAATATTGTTTGCTTTTCCATGCAGTTGTTTTAGCCTCTCCTTCTTAACTTGGTACATGCCTTTCATCTGGTTGCACATAAGTTTGGAATTGGTGAAAACTACAATTCCATTTGATCCATACTCCCTATCTATTCCCAAGCCTACTATCAATGCAGTATAATATGCCTCATTGTTTGTTGTTCTTCCCAGTATATTCATTTTCCTTTGGACGACCTTGCTAGTCGCAATATTGGAAAGCACATATATAATCACTGCTTTTCCTAGATTGGGATAGAAAGAAAAATCTATGCATAATGTCCATTTTTCAACCATATTTAGTGGGTTTTTTTATCCCTGAAAACAAAAATTAATAAAAATATATTAAATTAACATTTATTGCAAATGCATGGGAGAAATGACACATGTGCATGAGATAAATGACATGTGCATGGTTTATCTTAATGTTTGACTTAAATTTTATGGTAGAATTCACATCTAGAAATGAGATGCGTTAAATATTGCATTGCCTAGAGTTTAAGGGAGATTTATGACACATATACATGGTTCATGCATGAAAGTTTGCCTTAAAATTTATGGCATAAATCACATCTAGAAATTCCTTAAGAAAGGATAAGATCCAGAGGCTACCTAGCCCTTTACATGTCTTAAGATAGGATGAGATCTAGAGGCTACCTAGCCCTTTACAGACTCCTTTATAACTTGTAGAAGTTAAGACTCAACCAACAAACTAAAATCCTATGGAAGTTCAACCACTTTAGGTTCAGTTTTTAGGCCTTAAAATTTTCCTTGAATTAATGGGGGAAAGCTTTGAGTTTTGGGGATCCTATCCTATGAGAGTTTAGCCACTTTAGGTTCAATTTTTAGGCCTTAAAGTTTGCCTTGAATTAATGGGAGAAAGTCTTTAGTTTGTGGGAGAAATGACATTTACATGGTTTGCAAAATTATTTTATGCACTTACTAAAACAACTAGTTGTGGTGGTTGATGAAGTTATGTCAAAAGTAACACCTTTATGAGTTTTTGGGAGAAATGAAATAGAAATGACACATGCCTTAAAGTTTGCGTAAAATTTTATGGGAGAAGGGAGAAATGACACATGTACAAGGTTTGCCTTAGAGTGGCAGTGGTTTATGGATATTAAAATGAAGAACTTCTATTTTTTTCCAGAGATTGACTATAGGGGAATTTACTGGAGATGTCACATTTGAGAAAAGATGAGATCTAGAGGCTACCTGGCCCTTTACAGACTCTGCATTTAGAACATGTAGAAGTTAACACTCAACAGATAGACTAAAATCCTATGGAAGTTCAAAATCCTATGAGAGTTCAGCCACTTTAGGTTCAATTTTTAGGCCTTAAAGTTTGCCTTGAATTAATGAGAGAAAGCCTTTAGTTTGTGGGAGAAATAAAATTTACATGGTTTGCAAAATTATTTTATGCACTTAATAAAACAACTAGTGGTAGTGGTTGATGAAGTTATGTCAAAAGTTGTGCACCTTTATGAGTTTGTGGGAGAAATGACAAATTTCCTTATAGTTTATGGAAGAAATAAAATAGAAATGACTCATGCCTTAAATTTTGCCTAAAATTTTATGGGAGAAGGGAGAAATGACACATATACAAGGTTTGCCTTAAAGTGGTAGTGGTTTATGGATATTAAACTGAAGAACCTCTATTTTTGTTTCAGAGATTGAATATAGGGGCATTTACTGGATATGTCACCTTTGAGAAAAGATGAGATCTAGAGGCTACCTGGCTCTTTATAGATTCTGCCTTTAGAACTTGTAGAAGTTAACACTCAATAGACAGATTAAAATCCTATATAAGTTCAAAATCCTATGAGAGGCTACTTTTCCCTTTATATGAAGTTACATGCCTTAAGAAAGAATGAGATCCAGAGGCTACATGGCCCTTTACATGACTTAAGAAAGGATGAGATACATAGGCTACCTGGCCCTTTACAGACTCCTTTAGAACTTGTAGAAGTTAAGAGTCAAGAAACAAACTAAAATCCTATGGAATTTTAGCCACTTTAGGTTCAGTTCTTAGGCCTTAAATTTTTCCTTGAATTAATGGGGGAAAGCCTTGAGTTTGGGGGATCTTGTCCTATGGAAGTTCAACTACTTTAGGTTTAGTTTTTAGGCCTTAAAATTTTCCTTGAATTAAAGGGAGGAAGCCTTGAGCTTGGGGGATCCTATCCTATGGAAGTTCAGCTACTTTAGGTTCACTTTTTAGGCCTTAAAGTTTGCCTTGAATTAATGGGAGAAAGCCTTGAGAAATAACACATTCTTTAAAGTTAATGGGAGAAAACCAACATGACACATGCTTTAAAAACTTTGCCTAAGAATTTATGGGAGAAATGACACATGTACACAATTTTCCTTAAAGTGGTTGTGGTTTATGGATATTAAAATGAAGAACTTATATTTAGATTTGTTCCAGAGATTGATTGTAGGGGCATTTACTGGATATGTCACCTTTCAAAAAAGATGAGATCTAGAAGCTACCTGACCCTTTACAGACTCTACCTTTAGAACTTATAGAAGTTAACACTCAACAAACAGACTAAAATCCTATGGAATTTCAACCACTTTAAGTTTTTAGGCCTTAAATTTTGCCTTTAATTTATGAGAAAAAGCCTTTAGTTTGTGGGAAAAATGGCATGTCCATGGTTTGCCTTAAGTTTATGGGAGAAATCAGATCTATAAATGACATGCCTTAAAGTTTTCCTTGCCTAGAGTTTAAGATAGAAATGACATGTACATAGTTTGCCTTAAAGTTTGCATTATAGTATATGGAAGAAATTACATTGTCTTATAGTTTTTGGGATCTAAATGACATAGAAATGACAAAGAAATGACATAGAAATGGCATATGTCAAAATTCACACCTTTATGAGTTTGTGGGAGAAATGACATGTACAGGGTTTGCCTTAGAATTTAGTTTGCCCTAGAATTTAGTTTGCCGTGAAATTTATGGGATAAATTACATCTAGAAACCTTTATTTTGACATCTATAAATAGGTTAAGAACATTAAGAAAAAAATTCAACTTAGAAATTAGTTATGTCCTTAATAAGAAGTATGATTTAGCACCTATCAAATTGTTTAATAATTTATAATAATGTCATTTTTGGCTTGCACTATGTACAAGAATTTTACAACTTCAACATCAACCTACACTATCACCATAAATTAGTTATGTCCTTAATAAGAAGTATGATTTAGCACTTATCAAATTGTTTAATAATTTATAATAATTGATATGTACAAGACTTTTACAACTTCAACATCAACCCGCACTATCATCATATCACCGTAGCCATGTCAATCTAGATTATTTATATCCATTACATCATAAAAAACTCCACTTTTAACATTTTAAAAGAATAAAGCAACATGGAAGGTGTTAATTTAGGTACATTAATACACTCCACTTTTAACATTTTACAAGAATAAAGCAACATGGAGGGTGTAAATGTATGTACATTAATAAAATACAGCGATGTCAATCTAGATTATTAAGATCCATTACATCATATTTAACACAATCTAGGTTATTTATATCCATTACATCCTAAAACACTCCACTTTTAAAATTTTACAAGAGTAAAGCAACATGGAAGGTGTAAATTTAGGTACATTAATAAAATACAACCATGTCAATCTAGATTATTAAGATCCATTACATCATAAAACACTCCAATTTTAACATTTTACATTTTACTAACCTTGAGTTTGGGGGATCCTATCCTATGGAAGTTCAATACAGCCATGTCAATCTAGATTATTAAGATCCATTACATCATAAAACACTCCACTTTTAGCATTTTACTCCACTTGAGTTTGGGGGATCCTATCCTATGGAAGTTCAGCTACTTTCAGCTTTTAGGCCTTAAAGTTTTCCTTGAATTAATGGGAGAAAGCCTTGAGAAATGACACATGCTTTAAAGTTAATGGGAAAAAGCCAATGCCACATGCTTTAAATTTGTCCTTAAGATTTTATGGGAGAAATGACACATGTACATGATTTTCCTTAAAGTGGTTGTGGTTTATGGATATTAAAATGAAAAACTTCTATTTAGATTTGTTCTAGAGATTGACTGTAGGGGAATTTACTGGATATGTTACCTTTCATAAAAGATGAGATACAGAGGCTACCTGGCCCTTTATAGATTCTGCCTATAGAACCTTGTAGAAGTTAACACTCAACAGACATACTAAAATCCTATGGAAGTTCAACCACTTTAGGTTCAGTTTTTAGGCCTTAAAGTTTGCCTTTAATTAATGGGAGAAAGCCTTTAGTTTTAGAGTAACCTTATAAAATTATTTAATGTGAAGATAGTACTTTACCTACAAAATAATGGAATTGAAGACTATGCTTATATATCAGAGTTCTGTTATGACATATTTATCTTCCCTACCTGAAATGCTATTATCTTCCTTTCCCTGTATATTTCATGGTACTGAAAGAATGGATTTTCTGAATGGCATGGTTTTCAAGATGTGGAGTTGTTATATTTCATTTCTATTGAAACTAACAGTTTGTTATTTTTCATTTTTCTTAGAGTTGTTCCATATGAATCTAATTCCCATAAGTGTGACATATATTTATTAATTCTCTGTTTTCAATTTTTTTTACAGGGTTCTCTATTGAAACTAACAGTTTGTTATTTTTCATTTTTCTTAGAGCTGTTCCATATGAGTCTAATTCCCATAAGTGTGACATATATTTATTTATTCTCTGTTTTCAATTTTGTTTACAGGGTTTTCAAATTTTATTTTTTAGTTTAAATAACATACCTGTTTCTTTTTCCTGAACATGTTCTTTCATTTTTCAGTGAGATGAGAGATGGTCCCTGATTTGAATTGGCTCTCATGAGAATAAGAGTTCAGTATGATGTAAAGGAGTATAGGATATTGGCCATCCTCTTGCATTGTTCGAGTTGTTGTAAGGGCTTTGACACGTGTCTAGATTAAGCCAGAGTCACGATTATATGAGGGTAGTTAGTTGGGATTGATCCAAAATGACCATATTATGACTCCTTCTAGCAATCTGTTGACTTTTTTCAATAAAATATTTAGTGAGCCACAGTTAGGCACCTTTACGCATTCTATTGAATAGAAAAAACTAATAGGGTGACCTACATTGACACATGGCATGTACAAAGTTAGTAGGTGTATTTTCAGTCAATAAGTGATATGAGTAGAGATTGAGCAAGATAAGAACTGAACATAACTCACATAACTCCTTCAGTGATCCAAGAGTCCACTAAGAACTTCCTACAAAAATAGGATGTGATATTCTAAACTTTGAATGAATGTGCGTAGATGATGAGGTTCCTAAAATACAAAGAAGACATCTCCTCATTAGTTCCATGTTACCTCTTACTAAATACACATGCAGTGTTACACTTAGGATGTGTCATGTGGCATTTTTAGTTGTAATGTTACATGCAAAGTGTTATGATTACAATTTGTCAAATAACCGTATCTATTCCCTTTATTGTAGGGATGAGGTGGCATTATTCAAGTGTGCTCTTATCTGAACTGAAATTGTGATTTTGTTTGAGCATGATATTATCAATTCTTTATGTATAATATGTACATTGCATTGTAACTTCTGGGATCTTGAGGTTGCTATTGGTAGCTTTAGATTTTTAGCTTCAACCAAACATACAGTCTGTTACATTTTATTTGAGTTTCTGTTTGCCTGCAATGATGGTAGTTGTATATTTTATTGCCAGGAATCTACAAGAAATTGGACTAATGTTGTAGGTAGTTAGCCTTCCAATGGGATATTCTATTCTTTTTAAAGTCCCATTCCCATTCTCATGCCCATTCCATAGAAACAGGTAAAAAACATAGGAGAACAGGGATGCCTCAAATATCATTTGAGAATCAAAGTTTATAGAAGGATGTTTCTAGAGGGATGTGCTCAGCACTCTATTGCATTGTTACAATCCAAGCTTATGTATTTCCTCTGCTTCTGCTCCTGAAGGCCTATTGTTCAAGGCACTATAATTACCCTATTGTAGCTTCATTCTAATCTGTTCATGAGTTTCCTTCAGGGTTTTTGTAAAACTGTGAGCATCACACTCTTTTTATTCTTTGTTTCTGACAACTTGACCAAATCAACACCTTTTGGAGCCCCACCATAAAGTTACTCCCTAAAATGAACTTCTGTTGATGTATCTATCCATTAAATTAATGTAAATGAATTCAATTTGAGATAAAGTCAAATCTCATTGACTAATTGTGTCTCCAAATAAACTTCTCATAAAGTTACCAATACTTTAATGAGAAATTTGTTTTTACCATCCCTATATAGATGATATGTGATTCTAAATTGGATTCGAAACTCATTTTCCTCCAAGGGGTTTTCCAAAAATATCTGAGAAAAGTAGCGTAACTGCCTGGTAATTTAATGAACAAATACCTCAGCTTAAGTTTTATTGGCATTGATATTCATTGTATTGTGTTTTTGGAGTAAGAATTAATGTACTTGATGTAATCCTTTAATACATGGTCATGATGCATCAATGCTGATTTCTTCCACTCCAAAACACCAGGCTGAGAGAGACGCTTATGATAACAAAAAATTGGCTACTGATTCCTTTGATGCTATAAATCAGGCTAAAGGAGCTGTGGAGGCCAAGTGTCTTGGTGTTTTCTCCTATGCTAACATTTTAGCCATAGTAGCTAGGGATTTTGTTTCTTTGGTGAGTGAATTTTGAAGTTGGTCTATGCAACCTATTTCAAATTCTGATAGCTATATTAACTAGCTCATGTTCAACTTGAATTTGATATTGAATGATGGTATCCTTAAAGAAAAAATACTTTCCAGCCAGTCATTCACTTGGCTTTGAGATTGTACCACTCATTCGTTTGGCTTTGAGATGATATTCGAAGCAAACTTGACCAGCTCGTTGTAGACATATTATACTATATAGGGCTGATTATTATAGTTGATTTTGCTGATACATGCACACACACATATACATAGCCTTTGAGATTATATTCTTCATTAATAATTTGTTTTTTTAGTCATGTAAATTGTACAGGACTGATCACTGTTTTTCATTGCTGATACATGCATACACATATACTTAGACAGGAGGTCAAAAATATCCAGTGAAGAAAGGAAAAGGATATGGAAGAGTTTCTAATGCAAGTCAGGTTAAAGGAAATCTCCCTGAAGCTTATTTCAATGTTGATATATTGTTAAAAAATTTTGCATCAAAGGGCTTAAACAGATCAGACATGGTAGCTTTATCTGGTGAGAAAATTTTCCATAACACCCTTATCATTTATTTATTCATTCATGGATGAAAATATCAAATGAAATTCAATACAGGTCTATAATTCAATGTATTTGGGCAAAGAAAACTTAGGTGTAGAGATAATTTTAGGTGGTGTTCACTTATCACATGGTAGAAAGCTCACCATACTTTAAAGATACAGGAAATGCTGATTATGGATTCACATGTCAAATAGGAAATGTTGATTAGGGATTCACATGTCAAACAATTTCCCGTAATGATTCAATCAGGTCTCTTTTCCAAGTCTTTTGATGAGTTGAGCAAGATTCTTTTCCAAGTCTCTAACATCCTCATTTTACTTAGTTTTGTACTACTGATCATAACTTTTTATTTTTTATTTTGGCCTAGTTTCTAATAATTGCTAGTGCACCATCAAATGCCTAATCAATGAAATGCTAGAGCTCCTTGGTCGCACAATTGTAGGACTCATTGAAATTAATGGGTCATATCATAGAATTTTTACTTTAGCCCAATTCAGGTCAGGATTGAACTGGAATAATTACTTGTCTCTGAAACTTGAAGAATGGTTTTCTTGGCATGTAAGTTGCAGGACATTTGAATTGTTAACAGGACATTTGAATTTAACTCATGAAAAAGTATAGGAAGGGATCCTTGTAAAAATTTGCAATGATTGACTTGCCCAGAATGTATGGAGAGAATTGATAATGGAAATAGCTTATAGGGATATAACGTTGAAGAAGGTAGGCACATGAATTCCTTTAGAAATAAAAAATCTAGTAACTATACATGGATTCCAATTTGGTTGGTATATTTTTCTTCTTGATTGATAATTTTGATGTTTCTCTTGTATATATTGTGATGGGATTGGTATTAGCCTCTTGCTGAATTTTGAAGCTGTTGTCCTGATGGCTGTGTCATATTTGGCTTCTTTCTAATTTTCACTTCACATCAAAACCCAGTCAAATGTGTGAACCAGTTCAATTGTCATGGGTATTAACCTACTGTTATACTAGGATGTCGAGGAATTGATTCTGAGAAATTTGGAATCTCATATTTGGCCTATCTCCAAATCCTAATAGAACCTAAAAATTTTCAGTTGACAAAATCATCGGGCTCTATCAAATTTATCTTAGTACATAGACTCGAGACTTATTATTGGTTGAGATAGTCATATCTGTACTTGAAACTACTACATTAGAATCTTTAGAATTAGATGTAGATCCAGTTTTCTGGCCTTTTCAAAGACCCTTGGAAGATGAAGATATAGAGGTCTCAAAACTCGAGTTTCTAGTTAGGTTAGTCTCAATTCTAGTTGAAGAGATGACCTGTATCCCAAGTTCTTGTGCAAACAAACTTTGGGCAACTCTTCCAGGAATATGTGTATTTGACATCCTTGTCATTGACGAAAGATTTTGAGGATGAACTCTTAGTGCCTTATTGATAGAGGGTTGATCCACCTCAGCCCTTGAATCATTTTCCTCAGGTCTCAAATGAGATGTCAAGAAAGCGCTTCTCTCTTGTATAAATTCACCTGAATCTGAAATAGGGTAGGCATTCTTGTTTCAAGGAATACCTACAAAAGAAATTTCCACATCCACAACATTGTTGCTTCCAATTTCATATCTTGTTGTTAAGTCTGAAGCACCTTTAGAAGGAAAATTTTCAAATGGAAGCCCCAATGCCTGGTCAAACATTCTCTTAGCAGCTGCTGCAATTTTGTTTTCAAAAGTGGCTTTTGCAGGCTGCAAAGACACATTTGTAACTTGTGATGAATCAGTCGAGGATTTCTCTGTCATCTTCTCATCTATAAAAGGAACCCTTGTGTTTGCATATTTATCTATCATTTTATCATATATACAAGGAACCTCTGATTTCAAGTTCTTGCTCATCATTCTTTCAACTACTATAGAAGGTGACTGTCCCAATCTGACCTTTGCAATTTGTGGTGCTGTGGAAATATCCTGTAATGTCTCACCCAAGTTTTTATACTCCATTTTCACATCTATATATGGAACTTTTGTATCCAACACCTTATCTTTTCTTTTGTGATTCATGTAGAAAGCATCTACGTTCAAGTATTTTTCCATCATTCTTTTTCGTAGCTGTAGCAAGTGTCTGTTCACAACCATCCTCTATAGGCTGTGGTGCTACTCTTTGTATTTGTGATGATGCATGATTCAAGAATTTTTCTATCATATTCTCATCTGCACATTGAAACTCAGTATTTTTTACCACATCAGGCTTCTTAGAAGTTGAATCTACCAAGATTCTCTTTCCCAAAGCATGAGAAATCATCCTGAGAGCAACTACTGGTACAGTTCTAGGTCTTGGCACTACCTGCTCCTTTGGCTCGTCAATTTCTTCAGATGACTAGGAGAAAAAATATGTTCCCATGTAGCTAGGTAAGTAGCTTCCCTCTATTCAAATGATATGGAATGCAATTGGGCAGTTCTATCCTTATGATGCAAGTCTTGTAATGTCATCTTCCGCTTTAGTAATTGACAAGTAGCTTGTGGACTTTGAGTATCAAAGCATCCATATGATACAAACAATTCTTCTGACGTTTTTTTAAATATTATATTGTTAGCATCGATAGCTTATCTGACATTTTTTTTTGAATCGTTGTTTCCTGTCGGTATTCCGACCTATTAGCATCGTCGCTATAAAAACGTCTACTTTTTTCAAAAAAAATTGTTGCGTCAGTCTTTTGACATTTTAGTACTATTGCGCTAGCGGCGTTTACTTTTTTTAACATTTTTTTGTGTCAGTCTTCCGACCTTTTACTACCGTTGCTCTAACGACGTGTAGTTTTTTTATTTAATTTTTATGTCAACAGTATTCCAATGTATAGAATAGTCACTCTAGCGACATTTTTTTTTTTTTTAAATTGTTGCATTGGTATTTCAATGTTTTAGTCCCGTCGCTCTAGCGACGTTTGTAGGCGTCAGACTAGAGATGATTGTTTTCGTCGAAAGAGTGATGATTCATGAAATTTCAGAATTGCGACACCAATTTAAAACATCGGAGATAGCGTCGCTCTATCGATGTTTAAGTCAAGTGTCAGAAGTTTGAATTTAGGAGAAACCACATTTTTTCGCACCTGAAAGCATCACTCCTGGGATGCCTATGTGTCGCAAGAGCGACATTTTGGCCATCGGAATTTGGGGAAAATATGCTAGTGCTTGTAGTGTCAGTCACTGAAGGTGACTCTTCTTCTCTCTACCTTTTCCTTGCTTTCTCATGTAGGACAAGAGCCTGTGATGTCAAAGTAGATACTAGCTGCTCCTCAGCTTCTTGCAATGTGTTCTCAGCCCATTCTAACTGGTTCATTTAATTTTCTATCGCTAGCCTATGGGTGTGTATGTAAGGAGTAGTTTTATTTTCAACCCTTAGCTTTGAAATTCTTCCTAGAGGATCATAGGACCAAGTAAAACTGAGGCTAAATTTCATTGATTTCAATAACTTATTTGCTTCCTCACTTGTTGATTTGTTGTTACAAATAAATGGCCCAATCTGTGTTTTAATTCTAAACAAGGACTTCTTCTTTGCCGATACAAAATGAAAACAGGTTATTAGTAAAACTCAGAAAATAGGTTATTCCTCTCTTCTATAATCTATTTCACCTGTATGGATTCTCTCTTTAAGATAAAAAATGAATCTCATTAGCATTCAACATTTGTCTAATATACTCCAGAGAAAAAATCCTCATTGGGAGGAATTTTGGGAGTTTGTAAGGAGTAATCTCACAGCCATATACTCTTATTTTTGTGTAATTCTAGTACAAGTACCAGTCACCTATCTTGGTTTGATATAATAAGTGCAGGATCCTCTTTATATCTTCACTTATCCTTGTTTTAGCTATACTTCTCAAAAGGATCATAGTTGGATATACTAACAGTTCAATGAACTATTTGTATAAATATTCTTTCTGCTCTTTCATTACCAACGTTGTCCAGAAGATGACCGATTGTTGGTTTCCATCTTCACCAAGTTTCTACATAGCAAACTTAAATCTATCTTCCTGATAATATAGAAACATGTACACTAAAACAAAGGAGTATTTGAACACTTCTTCTGTCTGGAATTTAACAAACTGGTCATGAATGTTGCCTGCCAGGAATTGGCTAAAATTGAAGAAGATGTATGGTTTAGAATCTATGGAAAATATAGAGAGGAATCCTAAAATAGGTTCATCTATCCACTTATCAGAATAATATTCAATAAGATATGCAATGACTGTTGTAATATTCTTTGCCTTATTGGAGAAGATGGAGGAAGGGTATGGAGGGTGATTCTTTGGAAATTGAGTGTTTTCTGGTAGGAAAATGTCAAATATTTTAGCTCTTTTGGAAAAATCGATATTTTGGTATAGCTCAGTGAGGGCTTGATCAGAATGGAAAATGGCATCCACCCATGGTATTCATCCACCCATGTTATTCATCCACCTATGGAATTTACCCATGGTATTGTAAATGGAATCGACCCATGGTATTCATCCACCCACTGTATTTATTCACCCATGGTACTGTAAGTGACATCGATCCATGATATTCATTCACCCATGGTATGTATCCACCCATGGTATTCATCCACACATGGAATTTACCCATGTTATTGTAAGTTGTATCTACCCATGGCATTGACCCATGGTTTTGACCCATGGTATCCACCTATGGTATCTACCCATGGTATTGCAACTCAAAAAAAGGCTATAAATAACAAGCCTCATTTTGTAAAAGGACAGATTGTCCACCACAATGTAGCTTCTACAGTTATTCTCTATTTTAATAAAACAAGTTTCTTTGTGGTTTTATTTTCTTTGAGTTCTCTCTTTCTTTCTTTTTTTCTTTTTTTTTGGCATTCTAATTTTGCAGATCTTGTCAAATCCATTTCAAATTTTTAGATCTTGGGGGCCTCCCCCCAAGATTTGGATCAGTGGTATCAGATTCAGGTTACACCTCCATGGGAATGAGGGATTGAAACATATTTCAGTTTCAATGTTTTGCAGCAATCTTCAGCAAAATCCATGAATATTTTTTTGGGAGACGAGTTTGCAGATCAGATCTGAAAATTTTGGTGAAAATATTACAAAAACAAAGACCAAATCTAGATTCCTTGCGAGAAAATACTCAAATTCAAATAACAAATCGGCCGAATTGGAGTTCATATGAGGGAGATATTGCTGATTCAAAATCAACAATGTTGCAGCAATTTTTCTAACGATAATTCATGGACAGCGAATCTCATATCATTTCTTGAAAATTTTAGTGGGAAATTTCAGATAAACGGTTACCGATCTGCACTCCCCTTGAAAAATCACCCAGTTTCAAAAAAACATCGGTCGAATCAGAGTCCAAACGAGGGATTTATCCTTGGTCTAAAATCAGCTATTTTTTCAAAAAATTTGTGACAACAGGACAGTTCCAGTGCGCATCCAAGAGTCTAGGGTCTCAAAATATCGATTTAAAACACATGGGAATATGAAGAATGATCATTCCATTTCCAAAAATAGGTTATAATAAATATTCCAAGCTATATTGACTGAGTTATGCTCATTTTAAATCTGGAGCAGCATTCAGAGCGGGTTCCCTTTGGAGACGTGCCCTCCCACCCCGCATTAGTAGGCACCTGCTTCACATTCATTAGTTTTAGCATAGCAGTGTTCAGCTTGGGTTATTTGAAGATGTGCCCTCCCACCCTAAGCTATGTAGGCACCTACTACTTCATCAACAATCAGCATCACAGTTATGGGTCAACCGCACAAAATCATTTTCATCGAAGTCCATTTTCTAGGCCACACACTATTAGTAACACAATTGGTCACAAGCATTATAGGGTATATCTATCCTCATATCTTCGTTTGTTATGGTTTTGGTTCATAAAAAAACCCACACTTCGTCTAAGTCCATTTTCTAGGCTGCACACTGTCAATATCACAGTTGGTCACAAGCATTATAGGGTATCTCTATTCTCGGATCTTCGTTCATCATGGTTATGGGTTAACTACACAAAACCCTTCTCTTCAGTGACTCTTCATCTTCAACAAAGGCTTCTCAGGAGGGAACTTCACGTAATGGGGACCATTGCTTCTTAAGGAGGGAGGAATGATCCGAATGGAAAATGGCATCCACTCATGGTATTCATCCACCCATGTTATCCATCCAACTATGGAATTTACCCATGGTATTGTAAATGGCATCGACCCATGGTATTCATCCACCTACTGTATTTATTCACCCATGGTATTGTAAGTGACATCGATCCATGATATTCATTCACCCATGGTATGTATCCACCCATGGTATTCATCCACACATGGAATTTACCCATGGTATTGTAAGTTGTATCTACCCATGGTATTGACCCATGGTATCCACCTATGGTATCTACCCATGGTATTGTAACTCAAAAAAAGGCTATAAATAAGAAGCCTCATTTTGTAAAAGGACATATTGTCCACCACAATGTAGCTTCTACAGTTATTCTCTGTTTTAATAAAACAAGTTTCTTTGTGGTTTTATTTTCTTTGAGTTCTCTTTTTTTTTCTGTCATTCTAATTTTGCAGATCTTGTCAGATCCATTTCAACTTTTTAGATCTTGTGGATCTCCCCCCAAGATCCGGATCAGGGCTTCTAGGGAGAAAGGGGTGTCATTTTACAAAGAGGGGGATTGCATCATCTGATCAATTTATTGTGTAGAGACGGTGAAAAGGATTTCACCTGCAGGGGCAATGATGACTCCTTGACTGGGTATATAGTAGGCTTGACACCTTCAGATAAACTCAGGGGCACTGTAAGTGTGGGGGAAGATGTAATGAGGAAAACTTGAATCCCAAAGTACAATATCATCAGATTTTTCTATATAGTTTTCTTCTAACCAAAAATACATTTCAAATAATTCAAGTTCACATATAGTCTCATGGATTTTTTAATCTTTGTCAGCTAGGGGGACATGATCTAAATCTATGGGAGGGTGGATCAAAGGGTTAAATGGATCTTCTTGGTTTTCCTTTTTAGGAGGTATTTTAAACTTTTTTCAAAGGAATTCAAAGGATTTAGAATGGAACAGGTTTACCGAGAATGTGCAGAGCTCTGGAAATGGTTGAAGAAGGTGAGGTGGACGCAGTTTCTTTGGTCGTAGGTGAATTAATGAGTCGAACTGGAGCTATGTAAAACCTGTCAAACAATAGAATTCACAGAGAATTGAGTACAATAAAGGTTAAAAATGGTTACAATGCATGATTTTATGAGCAAATGGGATTTTCCGTTGAATATGGCATGAATCCGTTAATCTAATGGTCACTATTTTAATTAAATGTGTTAACAGATTTATTATTGCAGGAATAGATTTGATTGGAAACAAATATATGAGTTATCGCAACTAGACCGACAGGTATAACGGATAGGTAAACGGTTTTAGTATTGCAGGAAATGGTAGTTTTCAGGGGGGGTGGGGGGTATCAAGTGGTAAGTGGTATAAGCGAAGGGGGGTGTGAACATCGGAAAATTCGCCACGTACTAGTGGGTCCAAAGCACGAAATAGCTTTTTTCGGACCCCCACACCCCCCCCCCCCCATTCGGCAGTAAAGATCGGATGGAGAGGGGTGACTGAAGGTTAATGTGGGTCATAGATCGAGAGGTGGGTGAGATAGATGGCGGAGAGATGCGGAGGGTTTAAAAGTCAACGATGTGATGGGTTGTCAAGTAGCAGTACATTTTCCTAAAGTGAAAACTTTGGATATATAGCAATGTGCAGAAAATTACATTTATGCGCCCAATGCTTTAAAAGTTAGGATAAAGTGCTTTTATCACTTTTCCTTATTATGTTCATAAATACATTTGAAACAGAACTTAGGATAAACCATTTTAATCCTTTTCAAAGCCCCAAAAATCTCTACCTACCCATAATTTTTTTCTTTTTTCTAGCCTAACATTTTTACTTCTTTCTTTTAGGGTGCATTTAGAATAGAAAACCCATATCTCTCTTTTTTATGAAAATCTAACCTACTCTATCACTTATTTCTCCTATTGATTCATATTAAACAGTTGAATCAACTCCATTTTCTACCTAAATATTGATTTTCGAAGATTAAATTTTTTGACAAATCTTTATTTTCTAACCTAATTTACAAAAATTCACAATTGTTCAACCATGATTAAGTTGTATGATTTGAACAAAAACTAGTCATTGTGGCATTTTTAAACAAGCTGCACACAACCTTATTGAAGTTTTACATAAAGAAAACTAATCTATCAGTAGTGGCATTTCAATTTATAGCACATTCAGTGTTATTTCCTATTTTTTCTTTTGGTGAGGTTTTGATTTTGCTTTTATTATTTTCCAACTTTTTTTATTTTTGTCTTTTTCTATTTATTCATCATTTTTTTCATAGATATACCCTCTTTTCATTTTATTTTATGTATATTTTTGGGAATCATTTGAATATTGAAAATTATTTACAATGTAATATTACAAATGTAAAATACTCAATCACCTCGAGATCCTATAAATTATAGTACCCTAATAGTGGCTCCAGCTGGGGATGGCACTTCTCCATGTGAAGTGTCAAGAACATATGATCAGTGGCCTTGAGTATCCCTTTTCTGTAATTTCTGCACATGATTTCTTTGTTGTTAGAATACTTATGGTAGGTTATCAATCAAGGCTTAGGGCCTTCTCTGTGGGCTTCAACTTCAGTCAATAAGTTACACAATAAAAATAATAAAGACAATGATATTTACAATGATTTGATGTAAGAAAATCATTATGCTAAGAAAATTAATGCTTCATCATTCTGCCATTGACAGGCCCACCAAGCATTTCTGCTCCATCTAGGTCCTTGAGGAAGAATGCATTGTGTCCTCTGAAAGCATAAATGATGTAACAGTCCTTTCCAAAGGTTTTCAAATTTCCCATGTTTTCCTTTGTCCTCTCTTCTGGAATCCCACCTCAAAACTTGGTCTCCAATATTGAAGTCATCAACTTTAGTCCTTCTGTCAAAAATCTTTTTGACATTTTCCTAGATAACTTGGGTTTTTTTATAGACTTCCTCCCTGGATTGTTGCAACTGAATAGTTTGATTAATCCCCCTCTGTGTGTCATTAGGCTCAAGCTCTAATTCTTGAATTATCTTCATGACTGGAACCCCTAAAGAGGATGGAAATACAACATCCATCCCATTGACCAATTGGTATGGTGACATGCCAATTGACTTCTTTGTATTAATTCTGTCAGCCCAAAGTGCATTAACTACCTTGTTGGGTCAAGTCTTTTTGTTGTATTCTAACATATTTTTAATGATATTGACCAAACTCTTATGTGAGGATTCAACCAACCCATTACCTTGAGGGTAATAAGCAGTTTCATGTCCCAAAGTAATATGGTATTTGCTGCAGAATTCTATCATTTTCTTGGATTTAAAGGTTGCAGCATTATCAGTAATAAGTTTACTAGGATAGCCAAATCTAGAGAGGATGTTGGTTTCCAGAAATTTAAAAATGACAGCATCAGTGGCTAATCTGGAAGGTGTGGCTTCAATCCATTTAGTAAAGTAATCAGTGGTTGTGAGAATCCAATTATGTTGGGCAAAGGAAGGAGGATGAATTTCACCAATGAAATCCAATCCCCATTGTTGAAAGGAACTTTCAAAAGATATAGGCTTTAAGGTCAGAGGCGAGAATTTTTTTTTTCCTTTGAATATTTGACATTTATGGCATGAGGTTACTTGTTTGTGAACATCAGGGAAAAGGGTAGGCTAGTAGAAAAAAACTCAAAGTATTTTATTAGCAGTGGTTTTCAAGTATAGATGCCCACCACAATCTCCTTCATGGTATTTTCTGCATCATCCCTCAATAAACACTTTAGTAAAATACCACCAACATATTTCCAATATAAAACATTTTCTATGATGAAAAACTTGACTGCTTTTAATTTCAAAAATCTAGCCTTTGTTTTTGTGAAATCAGGGGGAGAATTTAAATTGAATAAAACATAAATGAGGTTTGCATATGAGGGTGAGTTCAGAAAAGCCTCATCAATATATGGAGTCTCCTATTCCTCTTGATCATCTAAAGCAGCAACAAATTTAATGTCTAATGTATGAAAATTTGACTCAGCCATCAATTTGGCTAGTCCTTGACCTTTGATAAGCTTGGCGGGTTTTATTTCTAAGTCATACTCAATAATGATAGCAATCCATTTACCCCTTTTACCATCAGGTCGATTCTGAGTTACAATATCCTTGACAAATGAATTTGGTACATAAGCAACTATATGGGAATGCATAACATACACTCTAAAATATTTAATTTATTTTATCAAGGCAAAGGCTTGTTTTTCCATTATGTTGTATTTTAAAGATGCATCTCTTAAAGCATTACTGAAAAATACAATAGGTTGTTCATATCCTTCATTATTTTTCTGTAATAAAACAACTGCAACAATATTTTCATATGCAAAAGAAAAAATTATGAAATCTTTAGTGAAATCTGGGTTGATCAATACTGGTGATTTTGTTAATGCTTGTTTGACTAGATCGAAGGATTGTCTAGCCTCTATGCTCCATCTAATCTCTGAATCTTTTTTCAGCATATTTGTGATATTTCTGAGAAGTTCTGCAAGGTTAGGAATGAATCTTCTTAGAAAAATAATCTTTCCAATAAATGACTGAAGCTCCTTAATGTTTCTAGGATGGTTGGTTTTAAATATAGCTTCAATCCTACTGGGATAAATCCTAATACCATATTTTGAAATGATATGACCTACAAGTTTTCCTTCTTCAAGGCCAAAAAGAGTTTTCTTGGGATTTAATGATATTCTAAACCTTCTACATTTTTCAAACACTCTTCTCAGATGTAGGAAATGTTCCTCGTCTGTTTTTTAATAGACAATAATATCATCTAGATAAATCACAATAAGTATGCCAATTTCATCAGCAAAGGAAATATCCATTTCTCTTTGAAATGTGGCTCCAACATTCATTAATCCAAAGGGAATCTTCACATACATGAAGGTACCCCATGGAGTAGTGAAGGTTTTTTTTATCCTGATCATCAAGATGAACTAAAACTTGGTTATAGCCCGAGAAACCATCTAATAAAGAGATCCTACTAGACCCAACTACCTTCTGTAATATATGATCCATTTTTGGTAAGGGGTAGTTGTCCTTTAAGGAGACCTTATTAAGATTTCTGAAATCTATGCATAACCTGATTTCTCTTGTTTTCTTCCTAGTTGGCAGTACGTTAGACACCCATTTTGAGTACCTAAGAGGAACTATGAGTTTAGTAGCATACATATTTTTATTTTTCCTTCTCAATGAGAGGCATCAAGACCGGATTTATTCTTCTAAGTTTTTGTTTGAATGGCTTTTGATCCTCCTTAATTGGGATTTTATGTTGTATAATTTTGGTATCATATGCTTTGAGTTCTTCGTAACTCCATGCAAAGACATCAATGAATTCTTTGAATAACGCTATGTATTTCTGTTTTTGAGCAGTAGGTAGTGATTTTGATAGCTTTATCATTTTAGGATCCTTCTCACCGCCTATATTACGTTCTTCTACATATGCCCTTGTGGGCTCTATTTTTGGCTTTTTTGCTACATCATTAAAATAAAAAAGTTCTTCTAGTGGAACTAGACCTCTAGGAAAAACATTGTCTTTAAGCTGAAGTATTTCAAACTCTTCTTTCTCTAGATCTATCTCATGCAATTCTAATTTATTTACAGCTATATCTACATGAGTATTTACATCTGGATCATCTAATTTTTAGTCTACATTAGAATGTAAAATTATTTGATTTTCTACTTCACACTCTAAATTTATGCTACTTTCCTCAGACTGCAGAAAGTTTTCAATTTTCTTGTAATTTCCAAACACTTTCCAATACCTCATATTATCAGGTATAGTTGGACAATGTTTTACTTCCACTTTATATTGTATGTTGGGATGAGGAATTTTTCAGGTGCTAGCTGAAAAATCCAAACCATTAGCAAGGATATTCTTATTTCTAGGAATAGCAACAAGATCATATTCTACAAAAGTTTCTGGAAAATCAAGCACAAAATTTCTGTATGCTCTCAATCTAGGATGATTTGTGGAATATTCTCCTTTAATGTACTTTATAATCAATTGAGAATCTCTATGAACATAAATTCTTTTGGCACCCAATTTTTTCAACAATTTCAATCCTAAAAGAAGTGCTTCATATTCTGCTATGTTATTGGTACATTGAAAATTCAGTTTGTATGAATGACCTTCTGCGTGGTTGTTTCCTATATTAGAAACCCACACTCCTGCTCCAGAACCCTCTCTACTACAAGATACATCAAAACACATGTTCCAAATAGGTTCAGGTTCAGTATTTTTTTGTACTATTTGGGTTTGGTTTTCATGTTTTTCACAAATGTCATTTCCTACATTGGTGACCTGAGTATTGATATCTCCATCATTATAAAGAATGAAGGGTCTAGATATGAGTGGAGAGAGTAAAGGGGATAGTTATGTGGTTTTTACTGACTACTCACCATGAATTTCATTAAATTTTCCCTATATAGTCTTCTCTGCTAACAAAGTTACACTGGTATGGTAGCATAATTCATGTCCATTTGTAGGGTTCCTTGTATTTTTTCTCCCCATGAGCATGACAACAACATGCCATAATTAGGGGGTATATCTGCAACCACTATGTCCATCACTAGACTCTTAGTTGGGATTTGAGCTAAAGTGACACACGGATCCTTGATGAGACCAAGACATCTTACTTTGTTGGAATCAAATGAATATAAGTATTTATAAGGCCTAGTAATGCCAAGATCAAGTTTTTCCATAACATCTTTAGGCACTTGAATCTAACATAACATTATGGAGAATATTATCATGAATGTTTAGGCTAACTTAGAATGGAGGAACTCCTCCTTCCTGTGGTTTTCCATCAACTGCTAGTCGAAATAAGAGTTCAGGCTGATCATCATTTAAATTTATAGTATCTGTGTTTTCCCCTATGTTTAAAAGCCTTCATAACCTGAGATCTATATATACTTTTTTTCATTAACTCTGTTAAGGGAATGGGAATATTCATTTTTGATAATTAATTTTCAATATTAAATGATGTTTGAAACTAATTTAAGTTTATAAAATAATATTTATCAACAATTTCTTTTGATACATGTTCCTTTTGCTAACTAGTGGTTGGGATATCAGTTTGAGTAGTTTTGGAGGTGTTTTGAACAATCTTTTTGGCAAGAATTAATACTGTATTTTTTCCAGAACTATCAATAGTTTTCTTGGCATAATTCTCTGGGTTTTTCTTCACAATAATATCAGAATTTTATTTAACAAGATTTTCAGAATTCTTTTTGTTTGGGGTATCTGAAGTCTTCTTACTTTTGAGGTTATATTTCTTATGGACTTCCATAATGGAATTTTCAAATCCCTGTTTGTAGTCATCTGATTCTTCTAAATCAAGCTCAGTTTGGGAGAGTTGAAAAATCTCTTGTTCTTATTGAGTGAGGAAAACAATTTCGTCATCATTAATACACATCAAATTTATTTGGTTGTCTACTACTTCTTCTACTATTTCCCCATCATCATCAACATACTTATCCTGATATGGAGACTTAATTTGTTGATCAGGACCCCTTTGTTCTCTCTGTTTGATTTGGGGAGGATTTATTCTAATATTTTGATTACGATATTGAGGTGCAGGCTGGTTTTCTCTAGGAGTGGCCCTTTAATTTAGACTAATCCTTTCCAATATTCTCTCCATAGTTCTGACTAATGAATCAATTCTTACATCAGCAGAAGAAGTTGAAGGTTCTTCTTTCATAGTCACTCTTCTTTCGGTTCTCATCCTAGCCCTCTTTGCTAACAAGTTGGCTTCTCCACTTACAACATTTCTTTGCATTTCTTCTAATGTTGAGGAATTCCTATCTCTAAGTTGGTAAGACATGTCTTCCTCAAATCCACCTGGGAATTTTAATAAGGCTAAGCCTTCGGGTGGTTTTATGTTGGCAGGAATTGCATTGTATATAGTGTTAAATCTAGTGCAATAATCTTGAACACTTTCCCCTGGTTTCCTCTTAATGCCTTCATACTCAGATAAAATATGAAGAGGGTTATTTTTCAACTCCCATCTATTAAGGAATGTCTAATGGAATGCAGGAAGATAATTTATGCTAGTAGGAGGAAAGAATTTAAACCATTTTCTCACTTCTCCGGTGAGACTTTTTGCAAAAAACCTCAATTTGACATTTTCCTCATCTACTTCCTAGAGGTCAAAACTATCGTTCATCCTATCTTGATGATGTCAGGAAGTGATAGGTCCAGTTCCATTAAATTGTGGAATCTTCGTCTGGCAGTCCTGTGGCATGTTTTCCAAAGGAACTTGAAGACCAAGGGGAGCATATCTAGCTGCCATTATAGGGATATGAGGATGAACAATATGTGGGTTAATCAAAGTGGGTTGTTGGATGAGAGGTGGAGGTTGAACTAAAGCTTGAGGTTTTGGTGAAGATGAAGGTTGTATTGTGGTTGAGTATTGGGGAGAAGATGGAGTTTGAGTGGTCTGGTGAGAAAATACAAGAGTGGTAGTGGAAACTACAGAAGGAGTAAGGCTAGATGATATAGGATGCACATATTATAATTATGTGGTTGAAGCTCCAAAAGAAGTTAGGGAAGAGAGTTCAAAAAATTCTTGGACATAAGCTTCATGAACATAAAGGTCTAGACCTAAGACTATACTCTATAATTTATCAAAATCTTGAACAATTTGAAGGTCAATATCATATTGGGAAAACTGTACTTCAACAGAATGACGTCTTAAAGTAGCTCGATCTACCACTGTTTGATCTACCCAGTTGGTTGAATTAGTTCTAAACAGACTATGTTCAAAAGGTAAGCCAAATTCAATGTATTATAGAGTAACAAAGTCTTTTGGGAGTGAATCTGCTTTATGTGGAGGACTACTACTTCCTTGGCTTTCTGTTATGCTTTTCCTTCTTAGTAGTTTTTTATGATAATCAATAATAACTACAGGCTTTGGATCTGTATAAGATCTAGTATAATTTCTTTTACGAGCCAGAGTTATGATATAAGGCACACACACACTTATTATTTACAAAAATTAAAAAGAATCAATCTCCTGAAATATTCCTATCATACACTTGCTTGAACCAGGGTAATGGATTCAAATGAAATTATAATATTTTTTCAATTTTTTCCTGAGTATGGTCACCACTATATTATTGTTCTGTAATTTATGAGATTCTCATAATAAAAATGGAGGAAAACATCAAAACCACTTTGGAAGTTGGGATCTATCCCTGCCAGCTTCAGAGAGGGATCTCTCTGTAAAATTTAACTTGTTTTTAGTGATAGGCTAGTTATGACTATACTTGATTGTTTGTTTGATTTTGATGGTTTGTTTGATTAAATTTCTATATTCTGATTGGGCTATGGAGTCAAAAATATATAACTGTATTTTGCATCAATGTTTGAAAGAGTTATCACAAGGCAAGCTAGGTTGTATAAATTGGATCTTTTAATATTTTAAGTGAATTATGAAAGTGAAAGAAATGTGGAATTCAGTAGATATTGAAAAGCAATTAAGTATTCTTCAATCTGACTTCAGTGGAAAACATGTAAATTGCTAACAGCCAGAATAAGGTGTTCTAATTAACATATCTTATCCATCAAAGTTTCTGTTATACAATTAAGAGTTTCAAATTTACAAAGAAAGGAAAAACAATGAGATAACACAGTTTACAGAAGAAACACTTCACCAGTGAAAACACTGCATGAATCCTGTAATAAGTCCTTGTATTAGTGATGCTCCAACAAACTTCACAAGTTATAGTTCTCAGTATGAAAAATACATTCATTAATCAACCCATAATACTTCGAACATTGAAGTATCTATATTAATCCTTTACAAAAAAGGATTACGTCAACGTCGTCTCAACCGATAGTGTATTATTAGAGAAATATTAAACAATAAAATCTAAATGTTACAAAATAATAGGCTAGGTGGAGATGGTCTGGAAGGCTGGCACTGTTTTGGAGGAAACATTTGCTGAATGGGCCTATTTCTGGGCTGCGCTAGCTAGTGTGTTGGTTGATGTGCTAGACGAAGCTGATTGTTCTCTCAATTACTGCCTAGTCTTGTAATTTGCATAATTTATCCGATTGATCTTCATCTGGGATAGCCAACTTGATTAAATTTCGGCAAATCTCATCCACTTCAGTATATCTGGAAAAAGTGGGTTTTACCATGAAGATGTGATTTACCTCATGTTGGATGAAAAAATTATTTCTCATTGCTTCCAAGAACGCTTTGCCTGTCATACTACATTTGATACTGGATAATTTGGTGATGTCCCTGGAAGTTTCCCTTAAATTCTTCACATAGTATCCATTTGTTATCAGTTTATCATCAATTACAAACAAATAAGGTAGACCCTTCTGTGTTAGAGGCTCTATCCGGTTGAAAAAACTATTGACTGTTATCTCCAAACTGTGGCACTTTTCTTCCAACTAAACAACCAAATTCTTCTTAGTAAGAATACTATTCACTTCTAGGATGGTTTATGTCCTATCATCTACTCCCAAGTCATCTAACTCATATCTATTTTTGGATTTCAGAAACTTGATGATGTTGTTTTTTTTTGTAGGCATCTCTCTAAGTTCCTTTTTTATGTTTGTAATAGCCTCAATGGCTCTTTTTATCAGCTCCTTTTTCTCAAAAATGATTTGGATGCATGGCCAGATCTCATTAATGGATTCAATGATATCTTCCCAGATTATTTCCTTGACTTGGCCCAAGGCCTGTCCAATAGATAATTCTCTCTCTGACTTCTGCAACCTCTCTATCATCTTCTGGGCCCTTTGTGATTTTGTTGAGTGAGAAGATGCACTCCTTGTTCTCTAGTCTTGCAATGCTTTGACTTGATCCTGTATTTTCTTGATTTCCTCTATCTGGATAAACAAATTTTCTACTTCCTTTGTCAATTGCTTTGCACCATCAGTTTTCTGTGTAGTAGAGGTTGTGGCTATAGGAATGGATGTAAGAGGTACAACATCCAAAGGAACCATAGATAATTTTTCGGCCTCCTCCTTCTCTTTGATCATTTTCTCCATTTCGGTCTCCATTTGTCTTATCTGTACATTTTGCTCCATGATGAGCTTCATCATATCTGAATTCTAGGTCTTTGTCTCATCTATATCCTTGGTAAGAGGATATTTTGTGGCTGACATCTTCAACTGATTTCTTAATGTTGCTATGTCAACATTATTTTTTTTAATTATCTCCTCTGCAGCCTTTATGTTGGAGGGAGCATATCCTATTTTGACCACTAAGTCTTCCGAGGACTTAATTCTTGTATCCTTAGCCAAAGAAGAGATTTTTTTCCATTTTCAACTATGACTGGATGTTGATAAAGAAACCTGCAACTTAGAAATACTTATTGCTGTGTTAGTCAAAGTTAAAGAGATCATTTCACATGTTTGCATGTGAATCACCATTTGATCAAGGGATGGATGTCCTTTATGTCAAATTCAAAAGATGTCTTCTTGTAGTCAACTGCTAACTTTGGCTATGAAATCTGGACCTCAAGGAAGGCCATCTGCGTCTTACCTTTCTTAGAGTCAAATGCCGACAATAACCTGCTTTGAGAACTGTAAGTCAACTTCCAGAATTGACTATAGGTGTTGTTCTTCAGGATTTCATTTTTCAATTTTATCTCTCTACATGTGTCAAATATTGTCTTCTCTTTCTCCCCTTGGACAACCTTAGTTGTTTGGATAGCTTGTTGTTGATCATGTGAAGTTGAATAAGTTGTAGGAGAAATGGTGGATTGGCCACAAACTTGAGATGATGAAGGTGTTTCCTTAGTGACGTCAACAACTTCTTGTTCTGAATCTTTGTCTGTACTAGCTTTATGATTCAGCTTGGTCCTTTATATGTACATTATTTTGAATTCCTTTCTTGTAGTGTCAGTCACTAAAGGTGACTCTTCTTCTCTCTTCATTTTCCCTGCTTTCTCCTGTGGGATAGGAGTCTGTGATGTCGAAGTAGATATTAGCTGCTCCTCAGCTTCTTGCATTGTGTTCTCAGCCCATTCTAACTGGTTCATGTACTTTTCTATCTCTGGCCTATGGATGTGTATGTAAGGAGTAGTTTTATTTTCTACCCTTAGCTTTGAAATTATTCCTAGAGGATCATAGGACCAAGTTAAACCGAGGTTGAATTTAATTTCTTTCAATAACTTATCTGCTTCATCACCTATTGATCTGATGTTACAAATAAATGGCCCAATAAGTGTTTAATTCTAAACTAGGAATTATTATTTGCTGATAGAAAATGAATTTCATTAGCGTTAAACATATGTCTAATATACTCCATAACAAAAATCCTATTTGGGAGGAATTTTGGGAGTTTGTAAGGAGTAAGATCATAACCATATACTCTTATTTATGTGTAATTTGGGTACAAGTACCAGTCACCTGTATTGGTTTGATCTGATAAGTGCGGGATCCACTTTATATCTTCACTTACCCTTGTTTTAGTTGTAGTGCTCAAAAGGCTCATAGCTTGGTGTACAAACAGTACAATGAACTGCTTGTTTGAATATTATTTATGCTCTTTCATTACCAATTTTGTCCAGATGATGATTGATTTTTGGTTTCCATCTTCATCAAGTTTATACATAGCAAACTTAAAACTATCTACCTGATAATACAGAAACATGTACACTAAAACAGAGGAGTATTTGAACACTTTTTCTGTCTGGAATTTAACAAACTGATCATGAATGTTGTCTTCCAGGAATTTCTTGAAATTGAAGATGATGGATGGTTTATAATCTGTGGAAAAAATGGAGAGGAAGCCTAAAATAGGTTCATATATCCACTTATTAGAATAATAGCCAAGAAGATATGCAATGACTGTTGTAATATGTTTTTCCTTATCAGGGATGATGGAGGAAGGGTATGGAGGGATTTTCTTTGGTAGCTGAGTGTTTTATGGTAGGAAAATGTCAAAGATTTTAGCTCTTTTGGAAAAGTCGAGCTTTTAGTATAACTCAGTAAGGGCTTCTAAGGAGAAAGGGGTGCCATTTTCCATAGAGGGAGCTTGCATCATCTGATCAATTGATCGTGCAGAGATGGTGAAAATGATATCACTTGTAGGGGAAATGATGTCACTTTGACTAGGAATATAGTAGGCTTGACATCTTCAGATAAACTCAGGGGCACTGTAAGTTTGGGGGAAGATGTAATGAGGAAAATTTTACTCCCAGAGTCCAATATCATCAAATTTATCTATATATTTGTCTTCTAGTGAATAGTACATTTAAAATAATTCAAGTTCACAGATAGTCTCATGGATTTTGTAATCTCTGTCAGCTAACAGGACATGATCTAAATCTACGGGAGGGTGGATGAAAGGGTTGAATGGATCCTACTAGTTTTTATTTTTAGGAGGCATTTTTAATTGTTTTAAAAGGAATCCAAAGGATTTAGAATGGAGCAGGTTTATCGGGAATGTGCAAAGCTCTGTAAATGGTTGAAGAAGGTGAGGTGGATGCAGTTTCTTTGGTCGGAGGCAAATTAATGAGTTGAACTGGAGCTGTGTAAAACCTATCAAACAATATAATTCACAAAGAATTGAGTACAGTAAAGGTTAAAACTAGTTACAGTGCATGATTTTATGAGAAAATGGGATTTTCTGTTGAATATGGCATGAATCCATTAATCTAATGGTCACTATTTTAATTAAATGCGTTAACGGATTTATTATTGTAGGAATAGATTTGATTGGAAATAGATATATGAGATGCCACAACTAGTCTGGCAGGTATAACAGACAGGTACGCGGTTTTATTATTGTTGTGAATGGTAGATTTCGGGGGGGGGGGGGTATCGAGTGGTAAGTGGTATGAGCGGAGGGCAGTGCGAACACCGAAGAAGATGCCACGTACTGGTGGGTCCAAAGAATGAAATATCTTTTTTCACACCTCCCCCCCCGGTGGGCGGTAAAGGTCAGATGGAGAGGGGGGGCCGAAGGTTAACGTGGGCCGTAGATCGGGAGGTAGGTGAGATGGATGGCAGAGAGATGCGGAGGGTTTAAAAGTAAACAATGTGATGGGTTGTCAGGTAGTTGTACATTTTACTAAAGTGAAAACTTTGGATATATAGCAATGTGCCGAATATTATATTTATGCGCCCAATGCTTTGAAAGTTAGAATAAAGTGCTTTTATCACTTTTCTTTCTTATGTGCATAAATACATTTGAAACAAAACTTAGGATAAACAATTTTTAACCTTTTCAAATCCCCAAACATCTCTACCTACCCATAAAATTTTTCATTTTGCTAGCCTAACATTTTTACTTCTCTCTTTTAGGGTGCTTTTAGACTACCAAACCCATATCTCTTTTTTTTTTATGAAAATCTAATCGACTCTAGCACTTATTTCTCCTATTGATTCAAATTAAACAGTTGAATCAATTCCGTTTTCTACCTAACTACTGATTTTACAAGATTAAATTGTTTGAAAAATCTTTATTTTCTAACCTAATTTACAAAAAATCACAATTGTTCAACCATGATTAAGCTGTATAATTTGAACAAAAACTAGTCCTTGTGGCATTTTTAAACACGCTGCACACAACATTATTGTATTTTTATATAAATAAAACTAATCTATCAATAGTGGTATTTGAATTTGCAGCACTTTCAGCGTTATTTTCTATTTTTTCTTTTGGTGGGGTTCTGATTTTTTTTTTATTCTTTTCCAACTTTTCTTTCTTTTTGTCTTTTCCCCTTTATTCATCATTTTTTTCTTAGATATACCCTCTTTTCATTTTCTTTTATGTATATTTTTGGGAATCATTTGCATATTGAAAATTATTTACAATGTAAGATTACAAATATAAAATACTCAATCACCTTGAGATCTTATAAATTATATGACCCTAATAGAGGGTGCCCTTGCAAAGCTTGGGTACTTGTACCGACAAAGGCTTTTGTCTAGAGGTCAGTGTAATTATTTCGGTTACCTTCACTATTAGGCTTGGGGCGTAATTATCCCATACTATTTTCGGAAGGTCCTTATATTTTTGTTAATTTGTATTTTGATGTTGATTCGTTAGTAGTATACTTGGATTCACAAATGGTGGTGTCACAATTGAATAACATCTATTGTGTCAGGACCCTTATTTATATCACAAATTTCTGAGAGTGTGTTCATTACAGAGATCATTTAATTTCATTACATATATCCATATCCCATGATCAAAAAACAAATTTGTTGATTATTTAGCTAATCAAGCATTAGATTGGTATATAATTCATTCATAACATTAAAAAAATAAAAAATAATCAATTTTCATTTGTATATATGAGAGAGTCACATCACGAAACTATATGTATATATATAAGATTCATATGTTAAAATTTTTATATAAAATTGGGACAAAAATGTCCTACAAAATTAGGGCTTATGCAAGATCATGTTTATAAAAAAAACATCAATTCATCCTAAATCCATGTCTGAGGGCCCTTCCCTAAATGAGCATCTTAGAAGAAGACTATGGAAATTTCCACACGTCGAAAGAGTCGCACCCAATCCCATGGTACACCAACCACGCGTCTTTGTATAGCCTATGGAAGATCCTCCACTGCAGCCATAGGCACTTGGCGAGTTAAACCCTCCAGGTTCCTCTGTATGGCATGAAGGACTCTCTCAGGATCACCTACGAAATTTTTCACATCTCTTCTGTGACGCATGTGCCTCAGCAGACCCTTATGTCTTACTGGTCTTACTTCTGTCTCATGATAAATAATTTTGTAAGTATTTTTTCCTATCAAAAAAAATTTCATTTCATATTTTTGAAAATCCAAAAAAATCAAAAAATATCAAAAAGCATATAAGCAATCTTACCAATTTCTCCCCATGCAGCATCAGGTGCAAGTGGTAGATATTGGTTTTCTCTGAATTCCACACCTGCGTAGGGGTAATCCTCAATGGCGATGAATTGTTCTCCCCACTAAAGGAAGAACTCATCATCAAAGGTAGTTCTAGGGACCTCGCCACCCCCTAGCCTCTTCATAAATCAACACACCTTTCTATGCATGGATCTCTTGGGCTATTGATTGTTGAAATCACCTTGGGTTGAAGCCCAAATAATCTCTTAAAAAATAAAGTACAAAGGATAGTGCCATATCCAAATTGCTTGGTCTTATTCTTCCGAATTAAAGTCAACTTCTTTTTCAAGTTGGTCAGTAAAGTTATGCACCAATCATATAGTGTAGTTAGACAATTTGTTGCTAGACTCATTGTATCTCGTGAGGCTTGATGCAATGATGTTGATATGGCTACTCAGAAAATGGTGAAAAGAAGTATTTTTTATGTGTAATCCCTCTACATCTCTGATTGGGATTTGAGTCCCAACCTTCTAAGTATCTGCTAAACAATAGAGTGGAATGTAGTCATCTACATTGAGTCCTCCTGAGGCCTTCCCCTGCAAGTTTACTGTCTCTCATCTCTGGGAAAGTCCAGTGATGAAGTATATGTCATCTACCTCAATCTGCAGAGGCATCTGATAAATAATAAAGGCATCCTCTTCTGGATATGAGTAATTCACAAGAATTTCAAGCAATCTTATGTTTTTCTTCATGTTTGGCATTTTGAATCATTTTAACAAACCACACCCTTTAAGGACATCCAATGCGAAAGGATATTCCATCACTTCATTATCAATGGAATTTTGTTCCCTCTATCTCCAACTGATATTCATCCTACATCATTCAAGTTTTTCATCCATTAAATCTTTGATACAAAAAATTGTGTTGCACATACGTGGGTTTCTTTCATACACAGTCGCGTATACACGGGACTTCAAAATGGTCAACCCTTGTATACACAGAGGGTAAATCTAAAATTAAGATTCCTATGGTCAATTCCTTTGAAAATAGCTTGAATTTATTAATAAATTCACTAGGGATGAGATTGAGGGGATTACCTGGAAGATTCACGGTGATCCAGCTAAGAATTTGGGTGGATTGAAGTTGTTGGTTTTGTGCTGCAGAGCTTTTTTTCTCTAAATGTCCAATGCACAAATGACAAATGTAAGTCAAAAAGGTGTATTTATACCAAAATTTCAAAAAAATTCAAAACCCACTTTTATAAATTTTGTGTCTATTTTTTGAATTTGTTAAACTTTATGACCCTTTTTAGCTTTCAAGTGCTGGGATAGGTTGTTTTCAGGACCAATTGAAGACTTTGAGACATTTTTACCACTTTGATTCCATGACCGTTGGCCCGTCATGGCAGGTATTCTTTTAAGCACTGACATACAAGTAAGGGAAATCCATTTTCCGTTGCATTCTACACTCTAGCCTTCATACTATGATATCTTTCCATAGGTTCGACCCCATCATGCTATGATTATTGAAACCATTTTCACTCGGCAATTTATAAAATCATGATATGATGGTAGAGCCATCCTTTACATGGGCTTCCTAGTTAGATCCTCGCTAGCATATGTTTCCCATGCTGCAAAAATTGTATAGGCTTGGGAGTCCTCTTTAGCCCACCATGAACTTTACAATGAAGCTTCATTCTCCTTCTTCTTTGCTATCTTTATGGATTTATACCCTAGAGGCTCGCTCATGTTAAGATTTTCTGTTGCATTGCATGTTGACTATTTGTATCTTTTGGCCTTAAGCCGGCTTCACTTGGACTCATGTATAAGCCACTTTTTTACCATGTCTTTCTGCAAAATCAGCCTTGCAATCACTTAGCATCTGCAACTTGACACCCTTTTCCTGTGGATAGAACATTCCTCTGAGTGTCATTTCCCAGTTTCGACACCTTGCATTGAGCAGAGGATTGTTCCAATCCTAGGAGCTAGTGCATCTATTTCCTGACACTTGTTATTTCCACTGTATTAGAGGCATTCTTTTATTCTTTTTCAGGATTTTAATATGAAAAACACAAAAAATTAAATATTTTAAAAATAGCAGGAATGGGACATTACTTCCATGTTTGATGGTAGGCTGATTTAGTTGTGTCACCCTTGAACAAAGCACAAAAAGAAAAGTATTTTCTCCATTGGGATGGGCTTTAGTTTGACTTAGGATATCCATAACCTTGTTATTGAGTCAGTACTCCCCTGGTTGGTTATCTCTTCCAATCATATAGAGGGTTCATTCATGCCTCCTGCATGACAGTCTTATACAAATTTATTATATGTTTCCATATAGTCACATTTGAGTCATGCATTTATTCAAGGGAAGTAAAACCAAGTCAGCCTTTCTACAGTGTCTCTTGACTCAATTTTCAGTTGGACATACCTGGTCTGTTAGAGTTACGTTCTATCACATGAGCTATTTGGTCCTTTTCTCATGCTAGTTAAGAATGTCTCCATAGAATTCTTGTTGGTGGGTTTTATCTTATCAACTTCGACAAATTTCTCTGACATCCTAGCCCTATTTCCATCATTGATAGGTGACCTTGTGCTCAACATTGATCAACATCATGGGTCTTTGACTGAGTGCTTTCCCTTGTGTTCAGTGTCAAATTTCATTATCACACATTGGGATTCATGCAGTACCTTGGTTTCCATATGACCCTATTGGTGGATTCCTCACCTCTGTGTCAACTTTCATTATTGGTTGGTTCAAAGGATTTCTATCGTGCGCTAGATACATTTTGTGTATGTTGGAAATGTGCTTCGGGTTGGTTACTTCATCTTTCTTCGTTTGATTCCTTCAAAATTATTGGCTTGTGGGTTACACTCGTGTTGGATTGATGTGGGATGCCTCAATTGCTTCCTTCCAGCAGATCGTTTCCCATCGACTTCGACTCATTGCTCTGGGAACAAGGTCTAGAGTCATTTTTCAGTACCTTAGGTTTTGTAGTCATTATTGGAAGACTCCTTCGCTATCGACAATGAGAACACATAATGTCTCCTAATTAGCAAATTCTCTCAAGTGCTCAATTTTAACTCATTCATTCGCACTTGTTAGATTGTACTGGGGTGCCTTGAATCTCATCATCATTATTGGTGAGTTGGCTCACGTTTGTTAATGGTATACATCAATGACTGATAATCAAACAATTTCTCACATGGTTGACTTTAGCTCATTTATTCCCATAGTGTAGAAATGTACTATGGTGATCAGTGAAGACCTCGGGTTTGCATAAGCATGCTTTGCTTCATTTGAAAGCTCCTTCAATTTTCTGCCAATGACACCATCCACCTTATATGTTTCAGTTCATCACAGCAGCATCTTATATGTTGGCACTCGAGTTGTGTGCAGTACCATTATTCTACTCTTTATGATTCGGTACTTGGAGATTCATTTCTGTGAATTCAGTGATCAGATATCTTTCTCAGCATCATTGATCAGTTCTTCTATATGTGATACTATGAAATGACCTTGATATTTACTTTTTTGAGGCTATGATAATATGATCCACTATGTACTTTGCAGTTTCTTTGTACTTGTATACATATTGGATCCACTCCATACTTGATATGTGGACATGATTTACTTTCACTAAGCATGGGTATGCTCACCTCAGACATGAGCTTAGTTTCTGATCTCTTCCATTGGATTTTTGGCAGGCTGAAATCTGGTGAAATTCTCCCAAGTCCTCGCATAATTCTTCTTATACACTTAATACATTTCGGGCATCATGTACCTCTTCTGACCTCATATATTAGGGGGCATCTGTTATAGCATAATTTCCCACTTTTATATACTTGATGCACTGTGTTATGGCCTCGGGAAGCCCTTTCCCTTCAGACTTGGTCCTTTACCTAAAAAAAATTATTTTTAATTCCATACGCGACTCTACCCTCTCAAAAGCGCATGCACATGTGGGTCTATATAATTTAAAATATGAAAAAAATATAAAATTACCTATTTTCTAAGTAGGTTTTATGGGTTACACCAGAATCCTACCTACAGGAGCTCATGGCCTAACTGTATCCCAACTGAAAAAACTATTTTGGGGTGGTATAAATACACCTCATGGGAAGACCTAAGGGGGAGAGAGAGATATGTATTGATATTATAGCCATTTAGTCCCTGATCAAGTATGATTTATCCATGTGCTTCCTGCACTTCCCATATCATGGAAACCCTTGTTTCCCTCATGGAGATTTTCATTCCTTTTCTATGACATCCATGTGTATGCTTATGGAAGGAGATTGTTGAGGCTTGGGCTGGACGAATCCAGAGGACGGTTTCGCTTTGAGTCATGGTTGAATTAGGTGGTATTCCTCTACACATCTTTACATACATCAATAAAGAAGAATTTTCCCATTCCTGATGTCGTGATATTAATGCTTTATACATGTTATGATCTTGTTATGAACGATTTCATGTTATTTTTTTTATAATATTATATGATCTAACACTGACATCTTGAACATGCTTTCAATTATTAAAAGTATATGTGCTTCTCTTGAATGAGTTGCAGGTTTTGGAGCACTAGGAGAAGTAGAGGTTTTGAACCTTGTGGGATCACCTTCAAACGTATGACCTACGTGTACGACCTCTTCTCTCAATTTACCTAGTTTAAGCATTAGGATTGAATTTTCTTGCATCTTGTTGCTGTATGATTTTGTAAAAACTATCACCATATTTTTCACAAAGGAAGTTGGATGCCAAGCCGGTTAAAGACCCTGAAAATGAGAAGTTCATAATTTTCACCCCGCTGCTACTAGAAAAAGTGCCATTTGAAGGAGAACCACTGGGTAAAATCCCACAATTGAAGATGGAGGATTGGGACTTCAATGACCAAAGAGAGTACCCGCAATTAGAGTCGAGAAGGTACCTACACTAGGTATACTATCCAGAGAGCGAAGTCACTAGGTTGGAGCCACACCAGTGGGATGAAGGATTGTACAGAGCAGGCTTGTTGAATATGCTAAATGTGCCACATTTTGGTCGAAGTACCATCAACACATTCTATGTTCGATAGCTGATTGTCTTAATACATGATGGATGCCTCTGGCTAGGGAAGAGGATCCTGATTGATGAGACGTTGATAAGGAGGATTATTGGACTTCCATACCAAGGAAAGGACCCCGCTGAAGAGTTCATCAACAAAAATCAAGACAAGGTTGTAGCTCAAGATATTAAGGAAAAGTTCAAGCTCATTAAGAAGTCGTGAGGTTATGACATTAACTACATCAACGACCAAGGGGTGCACTTCGCTGCACATATCTTAGCCACACAAATAATGCAAAAGTGTATAGCAAATGAAGTCCAGGTGGTTGTGGTTTCCTTACCTGTGTAACGAAAGCTCGCGGTTAATTTCAACTGGACTGGATATTTATGCAGGTGATTTTTGAAGGAATTTCACGAGGCACATGAAGAAGGCAAGAAATTTCACTATGTGTGGTTGATCTTGATCATCATACTGTTAGCATGGAAGGAACCAGCAGAATCGCAATTTCCCTCAGTTAAACCAAATGTATGTGAATCCATGCGGTATGCCTCACTCTGGCATAACAAGGAACCAACGTGCGCATCGGAGAACAAGATTTCCTTTGTACTCATCAAAATGGACTTGCACATGGTGGTCAACCAACATCCCAAGTTTTCACCAAGTTTTTTCGACCAGTATCGCAAGATAGAATATTTCAAGGAGGACTTTCCCAGGATATACCTGAATGCTTTGAAGGACCCGATGGAAACATGGCATCATTTTCCATATTTGGTCATCAAATATGACCTTCTTGAGATAATATAACATTGTTTGATAGAGTGGATGACCCAGCCCATCGAAGACAGTGAATAAAAAGATGAAGAAACTATGCAACATGTGGGCACAAGTGGATAGGACATAGAAAATGACGTAGAAGAGGTAAAGCCATAACATGATCAAGGTACCTAGGAATCTCTGAGTGACATAGATCAAACAGATGACTTGCCATTCATCATCAAAAATAGGACACCTACAGTGACTACAACGAGCGCAAGGAAGAAGTATAAGGTGGAAAAATCCACTTGTCCTTACAGAGGGAGGCATTGATGAAATTGGAGAAAAGGTACAGGAAGTTACAATGGAGACATGGGACAAGGCCGATGAGCACTATAGAACACTATCAACAAACGCCAACAAGGTATTTCAGAATTAAAGGTACTAGCATAGACATCTCGACAACCGACACAGATGGATCAGCTAGTACAGCCAGAGCGATGAATCGAGATGACAATTGGGCTTAGGAATATGAAGATACTAGCGGGAAAGAGAGCACGAAAAAGGGTGGGTTTGTGTCATTACGAACGTTTTTGCACTACAAATTCAGATATCCCATGAATTCCACGAAGGTATAATAGTTGAGCTAAAGGAGTGAGAACATCACACTTCTCTCTTAAGAATTCAAGTGGAGAAGGAAAGAGATTTGTTGAAGAAGGCTAAACCAGCTCATCAATGAAAGGGATGAAGAATGCCAACAACATAAGAAGCTAGAGGACACCATCACAAAAACATTTAGTGAAGTTTCAGACGTCAAGGTCTGCGAAGAAGATTCACCAGCAGAGAAGGTTATGAAGCTTGGCCCTGTAATCAAGGATTCAAAGAATAAGCTTGCAGAGATGAAGTTTGAGTATGATTTGAAGATTTCTCTGCTGAAAATGAGGCCGCACCTAGTCATGCCATCGAAGTACATGAGAAGAGGGAAATAGACCTAAAATCTACAGTAAAAGGCATCTCTAACATAGTGGCAGAGTGTGACAAACTACTAGATGACACTATGCAGATTTGGACCTCACTATAGGATGATCCAAATATTCAAAGGATTGAAGAGGAGCTCTAGATGAAGCATAAGAAGTTAGAAGAAATCTGGGCAACTGTGAAGACCTCAATAGTCTCACAGAGGCTCGCCTGAATCACTAAAGGAAAGAATCTTCAAAAGTAGATTTAAGACCTTCGGCGAAAAGAGCAGATTTTGACAGAAAGGACTCAGTTGTGGCAGGATGAGGCCCTTGAGATTTTGTAGACAGTCGAGGATAGGCTCAAGGAGGTACGACAGAGGCAAAAGGAAGTGTTGTAGAATACTTTCAAACCAACAAAAGAGGCACTACTAGAAGAAGTGCGCAAAGAGGAAAAGAAGGTAGCATAAATACTTCAGTCGTATAACGCTGCCTACATGAGCATCACAACAAATATTTGGGGCACAGCAGTAGAGTGACTCAAGATGAGTCACATGTGGCTGTTGGGGGCATGTTGGGCACAACCCAACTTGGTCCAATTTTGGTCAAACACTCTGCATTTTGAGGAGTGGCGTGTACAGTACCGTGAAGTCATATCTACCACACGACGTTCTAGGGGCTTCGGGGTGGGTCGAAGCCCCTCATTTTGTAACGGGTATTGGGGTTTTAAAAATTATTTTATCAAGCCCATGGTATTTGGACCATGGTTTTGTAGCAATGTAATTTTATATAAGGATATTTAATTCTTTGTAAAGGTAATTGATAGATCATCGTATACATTGAGTCTCTTTTTATGTGTTTTTGGGCCCTAAGCGAAGGCTCCGTAGCTGAGTGTGCGGAGATCTTGGAAGAGTCTGCAGCTTAGTGCGCAGACCACCTACAATTGTTTGGTAGGTCGAGAAGTTAATGTACTGAAGAATTTTTTTGATCAATATTATGTGTTTATGTGTGTTATTATTTTGCTTTCTATCTGTTAGCTCCCTGTAATTTGCAAGATTGGCAAGAACAAGTAGCAGGGAACCACATCAAACCACTTTCGAGTCCAGGACCTAGCCTTCCTGGGCTCAGAGAGGGCTCTCTTTGTGTTTATAATAAAAATTATTTAGCTTTATGATTATATTCTTCTGATTTTAGGCTAGTTATGAAGTTTGGGTTTGTTTGTTTTGTTTGGTTAATTGTCAGGTTGAACAGATAGAGTGTGGGAAGCTTAAGCCATTGGGCTATGGAGTCATAAAAGGGTTAAATTGTACAACAACTTTTCAAGGGTTTTCATAGGGAAAGCTAACTATATCAAATGGATCTTCTTAGGTAAGATGAATATGAGATGATAGAAAGTTGTGAATTCAGTAAAACTAAAGGGAAAATAAGAATCCTTTAACTATACTTCAACAAGAAGAGCCTTTAAGATAACAATTTCAAGAGAAATTAAAGAGCAGAACACCTCTGAATTCTTTAGTTAAACTTTACTAAGAAAACCTTAAGACAACAATCTAGTAATACTAAAGAGCAGTTAAGAATTCTTTAGTTATACTTTCAGACAGGGAAAACATTCAAGATAACAGTTCAGTAAAATTAAAGAGCAGAACACCTCTAAATTATTTAACTAAACTTCAAAGAAGGCCTTTAAGATAACAATTTAAGAGAAACTAAAGAGCAGGAAACCCCTAAATTATTTGGCTAAAATTTAAGAGAAAACCTTAAGGTATCAGCTAAGAGAAACTAAAGAGCAGGACACCCCTGAGTTCTTTAGCTAAAATTTGCAGAAAAAAACATTAAGATAAAAAATAACAGATAGATTTAAGGTGCCAAAACAACATATCTTAATCTAAAATTTATGTTCCATTATCAGAGAAATTGATGTACAATATGGAAAAAAAAGGAGAAACATTAACAAAATAGGGATAACATCACCATTAACATAGCTCAAGAATCCTATGAAAATGCTTGTATTACTGATGTCCAGCTCAAAAATAGTTACATTGCTCCAGTGCAATAATATTTGCAACTCAGAGTCTAATCAAAATCCAACCTAGAAACCAACCAATAGTGATAATGAACAATACATGCAGTATTTAACTGCAATTGAGGAGGTGATCCTAATCTAGGGTTTCATACTACACTTATTATAGAGTAAATGTAATCTTGACCTTTAAGACCATGCAAGGCCCAAGCCAAAATATCACTGACAGACTTGCTGTAATAATAACTCTCTAATTTACTGCTGAGCTAACTTTAAAATATCTTTGACTGAAACATTAACTGAGGTAACTTATATTAAATCAAAATTTGGTTGTAGGTGGCCAATGTGATTGGGAAGAGTTAAATGTTGAGTGCCTTGTCATTTGGCTCTGTCTTCTTCATTGATTTATCTTCTGATTTTTCATTTAATGTTAAATATGTTTTCTCACTCTGTATCTTCTACCTGTTTTCTTTTACTGCCTCTTTTGTCTCTGTAATTTATCCTTTCACTTCTTTGTCTTCTTTCTTTTTACCTCTATCCCTTGACTTCTTTATCTTTGATCTTTCTTTGACTGCCTTTCCTCTGTTCTTTAGCTATTTTTTTTATTTGTCTTCATCTTTCTGCCTTCTTATTAACTCTGTCCTTCTCTTTGAACCTGACTGTTCCTTCTAACTCTTTTGCCTTTACCACCTTTTGTATTAAATAATCCTTGATGTTGTTAGGATGGATGTATGTTGAAGAGGTAAATCTCCTTTGCAGACAGAGGTGATCCCTACTAGCCCAGATCGGGTCTAGCAACAATCATAACACGCAATGGTGCAAGTTCCTAATTGCAATAAACTAGCTTGCGAAGAAGGCTTACCTTGAATCCAACACTGTCGTTTGTAGAGGAGGTAGTGCTCCCGTTCACTTGCTTCGACAGATCACAATCCTTCACGCTTGTCGCGATCGAACACCTGCACACACAAGAAATAGAACAAACACAAGCGTAAAATCCAATATATACATTTATGTGTCAGTCAGAGAGGACACGACACATGATCGTAATGAACAAAATGAGTGGAACCATAACCAATAGTCGCTTATCATTAATTCATACGAAGGAAAATACAACCTAGCTCTGACGCTGAATTATCCTTTGGCGGGTCGCCAGTGGAATACGTCTCGGTAAAGCCTGTCGGGAATGGGGACAAGCCTCTCTCTTCGATCATCAATCTCCTTGCTATAGATTTGACACTATGAGGACTATTGCAGCATTATTTAGGCTCTTCAAGGCTCTTGGATATTAGCTTGCAAAGGAAAATGGAAAGCTTATATAGATGGTGGAAGGGGAGTTGGGATCCCTACAATCATGGGATTTGCCCTATCCTCAAGGAAGCTTCCATGAGAGGTGGAAAACCACTTCCCCTACATGGAGATCCAGAGCCAACCTCCCAACTCAAATTAGAGACCAGTTTAGGAATTGGTTAGAATGAATCTTCCACCATTTATTTTTAAAAAACACTCTTTATTAAGCCTGGCGCGGGTGCAACACATGGACATAGTGCCAATTGGCGTGCCCTCTTTGGAGGATTTCCCCCATTGGCGCGGGTATAACACTGGATAGTCGCGCCAAGGATAAAAAGGCTATTTTTATGGTTTTTCACAAGGATTTGTCTTCAGGGCAATGAAATTAAATGTTTAGGGGAATGCCATGAAAGTATTTTCAAGTTATGTCACTGCTCACAGGTCAAGAAATAAGCCCTCCAATGTGCGGGATGGGGAATTGCAGGGACGGTGACAAATTGCTGTGTAACAGATGCCCCCTAAAGCATGAGGCCTGAAAGAGAGAGAGGGGTGAAATGCTTTACGAGAACGTGTCCAACTGAAAACAACACCATTGGAAAACCTGCATAGAGAAGTACAACTGATATCTCAAATACATGATATATATGTGGTATGGGTGCAACCATCCATAACAGTGTATACAATAATCCAGATCCAAGGCATGGACGCAGCCATCCAATGAGGATCGATAAATAGACTCAGGTATGGTCGCAACCATCCAATCAGTGAGTCATGTAACTAATCATAATAATCCACAAAATCACAGCCTGGATTCTAATAGATGAAATCCAGGGTCTTGCGCTCCATCTCGACCTGAACAAAGTACAATTTCAAGCATGCGAATAAGTGAGCTGAAGTCGAACATGCAAGAACATCGTCTGATTACCAACCAGTGATGAAAGCTGTTAACAGACGCGAGAGGTACCACCAATAATGACAATGGTCCTCAAGGTACTATAGGTACAATCTATGGCATGTGAACAATGAGCTGACGTTGAACACCCACAGAATCACCCGATTGGAGGTTAATGATGAAAACCTCACGTCGAATGTGAAGAACCTACCATTGAGGCATGCAGGCTCCAAGGTACTAGAAGGGAGTCTCTAGATCAACTTCCTGGATAATGAGCTGAAGTCGACAGGAAGTGACCTTGATTGAAGGTGGGCCATAGTGTTTCCCACATCATCGACTTGAGATAGAGAAACATAATGTTTTTGTGAATTAGGATCAGATCAGAATCAAAGGAAGGTTGAAACTTGTAGAGGTCAAATTCTCTTGAACATATCGGCGGCACGACAGTGGATTTGGCAGTATTTGACATGAAAATATTAGGGGTCATGATGACAAGGCAAAGAGCAGATGAGAGGTCAAAATGGATCACCCAAACCCATGGAGGGAAGTGGAAAATGAGATGAGATGTCCCCAAGCTGACACGAATGCAGACAAGTGCCATGTTCAAGAGCGACATGCTGCCGACACGACAATGATTATGGTTCCATTTTTCCCCACCATTTCTGGCGAGTACCCCAATTATTTTTGATAACAAGCTTGAAGGGGATAGCATATGCTTGTAATATAAGTCCGTCCTTCGGACGAATCCATCCTAGTACATTTAACGAGCCCTAGGAAGGAGAAACTTGAATAACGTCATTACGACTGAATCCAATGTCATCAGGGTTTAACGAGTCTGACAAAGGAAGAAATCAACGTCTTTTCATATTTAGAGAGTTTGAAAAGACAGCAGAAAAGTAAACTCCAACAGTCCCTTTTCGTAAATAGTTCCTTAGATCCAAAAAGTTAAGAAACTATGTCTGAGAAAACCTCCTAGTCATGATAGGCTAGGGTATTCCTTTTTCGTAAATAATCTATCCCAGCCTAAAAAAGGGGTAAACGTATACTGGGTAGATGTCATTTCGTGACCACTTTAACGAGATCGAAACGACAAGGGACTTGGAAATATTTTCATGTTTAGAGAGTCAGAAAAGAGCTGAAAGGTGACTCCAAAATGACTTTTTCGTGTTTTTACGAAGTCCAAAAAAGTATAAAATACAACTCGTATCACCGTTCAAGTTGCGAAAAAAACCTGTCGCTGCACATAAAGGCAAGTGTAAAATCCATTTTTTGACAAAAAATATTAAAATATTGAGGAAAGATGACTTCTAAACCTAATTTTGATTTGAAAAGTTATAAATATGCCATAGGTGGTAAAAACAAATTTACTTTTACTTTTTACCTTTTCTGGAGAGCAACAATGGTCTGTTTGTGTGCAAACTTGCAGTGGTGATTGCGACTGATCCGAGTCATCATTCAGCTCCTTGTTTGTTCTAGGTAAAAGGCGCTCCCTTAAGCTCCATTTTAATCCATTTTTATAAGTTTCCATTGCACAGTCGATCTCTGAAGGAGACTTTTTAAAATTTTAGGGCTTCGCCATTGGCACGGGTATCAGGCACGGACCCGCGCCAATGGACCTTTGCTCACAAAGGGGCCGCGCCAACTGGCGCGACTGTTAGGGAAATAGTCACGCCAATGGCGCAACATAATTTTCCGCCTTAAATTTCTAAACAGTGAGCCATCCATATGGATTTTCAAGCATGATAGAGATCTAACAAGGGTTTTTTTGATCATGTTGATGCAAGTAACCAAGCACAATGGTTATTGAATGGAAGGAGAGGGAACACAGGGAAGAAGATGAAATGGCTATGGAAAATAAAGCTTGTATGAATGCAATCAAGAATTTTGGACTCAAAAAATTCTTCCTTACACCATGCTTACGAGCTCAACCTGAGCTGCTATAGTACTTGGTCAGTATATGGGACGAAAATGAAGAAGTATTTAAACTTCGAGATCAAGTGCTAGAACCCGAGGTTTCCGACATGTATTTCATAACCGAACTGTCGCGCAGAGGTCCAATACCCATTCTGATAGGTAGTAGACCATCTGGAGAGAATATGGAACAGGTAATGGAAAGAGTGTGCCCAGGGGCACGGACCGGATCGGGAAGCGGGAAGGTGGACATCCACACTGTCCGCGACCTAGAACTTAGAGTAGTGCTACACACCATTACGCGGTCTACAGGATCATAGGCACCGCATGAGGCAACCAAGGCCCAAATCATACTAGCCTCCGAGTGTATTAACCCCACATTGTTTGATTGGGCCACCGTAGTGACAAGAAATATCAAGAGGCAGCTAACAAAATGCAAGCAAGTCAAACTAAAGCAGTTTGGCTACGGTTCCATTTTGGTGTCGTTCATTCTGGAACGACTACCCATTTTCCAAGGCCAAGGGGTAATATTTGTCGAGCCGGTACCGAGAGAGCCGAGGATGTCTCGCTGGGCAGCACTTATGCCCAGATCAGGAGGAGGCCAACAGATGTCCTGGAGGCCCGAGTTCTTTGGGTGGTTACGGCGTCAACTGATCGTGGTCGAGGATTGGCCTTATGCTGGGACCGATTTCACTGGAGATCCCGATCTTCCGCTCCCGGAGGGGGAGGACTGGGACGAGGAGTTGGGTATGATCCTTTTTTTATTTTTACATATTTATGACTTTTTTGGTAATACATGTCCATTCTAACAACATTTTTATGTGTATGCAGATGTTGGCCCAAAGAGACCCACAGTCATGTCTCCCATTGTGCTGAGAATCCATGAGGCACACAACCCTCAGGCTGAGGGCGGCGAAGGGGGCGAATTGATCCAGAGCTTGGAGGGCATTTCCCGGGGAATCCCGGACTATGCACGACTAGCAGATGTTCCGCTAGCATATCAGCGACACACTGTGGGGGTGCCTAGTCGCCTCCACCGACTACTGAGACGCTTAGTGTGCGTGGTGACTTGTTACCACGAGCACCATGCAGATTAGACACTTACGGCTTTCTCATGCATATTTTTTGAGAGACATGTTGTCTCCAGCTGTATTAAGATGAACATGTATATTTTTTGATTTTATGCGATGCACACTATACAAACATTTCGACACACACACACACACATATATATATACCTATTTTTGGATGGATCTTTTTACATGTGATGATGTTTTATATGCCATGAAAATATCTAATACAATGTTATCTAATGTATCAGTTGCATAACAAACGACCCAATGGAAAATTTCACACAATGTATCTAATCACACATTTCATTTTTATGCAAGCTTAAAAGCACACATGGACACACATATGCAAACTATGCTTGAAAGTGAGGAAAACGGGCATGCCCCCCAGCATGGTGTTTCAATTCGAGGAACATGCCCCCCAAGCTTCAGTCCATAGGAAATGGAGTGAAGGTTCAACACACAAGAGATGAACTAAATCTAACAAAACTCAAATTGAACAGGCTCGTGTTTCATTATTTTAACGAGGTTGACACACTTAAAAGAATTTTCCTCGTAGCAGCTTGTTTCATTGTTTTAGGAGCTTAACAAAAGTGGAGGAACTATGCTCCAACGAGCTCAATGGAGGAGGCTCAGATAAATCATGTATGTTCTCAACTATCCCCGGTTTGACAGAGATGTCGATTGGAGTGGTTTGAGTAATGTTTCTCAGGTTTCCCTCTGAAAGAACCTCATGTGTCAATATGGGCGTCTGGAGAGGTGGAGTGGGAACCTGAGATGAAAAACGCTCTAGAAAATCTGACATTGCCCCCAGGCTGGGCATGAAGGAGGAATGATGATGTCCATCGCTCCAAGGCAGCTCCTCAAGAGACATTGTTTCAACAATGGCTTCGTCAGAAGGGAAAATCTCTTTGAGAGGATCAGGCGAGTCGGCCTTGCCGAGCCAGGGGGATTGAGAATAGATATCTAAAGCCATGCTCGAGGGAGCATGTTGAGGAGGGGGAGGATCAGATGCGGCAACAATTTCACAGTAATTAATCTCTACTGGAGTTAAGGGCATCGATTCTCCAAAATCAGTCACCTATTCAAGCGAAGGGATGATCCATGGGTCGTCAGACCTAGAGATCATATTAACTTGAACGGTGTGTGGTGGTGGTGCGGGAAAAATACCCATGAGGACGGGGTCCTTGAAGAGATCAGGTCCTACACTGTTAGGGGGATTTGGGATCTGATCCATGTAAGGAACATTGTTCTCAGAGGTGGAGGTGAAGAAAGATAACTGATCCATAGTAACGAGTTTTCCCTCATGAGGAAATTTAAGAAGTCGAAAGAGGGTGGATGTCACGCATAGCATGAGTCCAACTACGGACGAGAAGCAGGTTGTAGTTAAGCTTGGTGTCAACCACTTCTACTTCTACGTTGACTATCTTCCCCTGTAACGTAATCAGTAAACTCTCGAGAACACCCAGGGGTTTTGATTCCCGACCATCGAATGCCTCTAAGGCATTGGGAGAAGATGAAAGAGCTGGAGAGCCAATGGCCTTCTAGCAAGTAGACAACATGACACATGTAGAAGCACCTTCATCCACAACGACCCTATGGATGTTAAGACCGTTGATATCGACTTGAATAACAAGAGGGATTTGATGTGGAAGTCGGGGGGTAAATTTTTCTAAGTCGAAGGTGAGAAGATTAAAATCAGTGGGATCAATTCCACCAATTGCAGACAACAAAGCTTTTCGTTGTGATGGGAAACTTTGAAGAACTTCCAATGCAGACATAGCAGAAGGCGCCTGTGCCAAATCGTCAACAATACTGTAGTGCTAAGCGGCACGGGAATTTGGGTTGTAGGAAGATCTTCGTAGAACACCTTGAGGAGGTGGCCTCACAACAGGTTCAACAGTAGGCTTCTCAATCTCCAACAGACCGGAGATAGGTGGGGGAGGTGGGCCATCCACAACTTCCTTCCCAGCTGCCTGGCATGATCCGGTATAATCCTTCGAACGCATAGCAATGGAGATAATTGCAACACCATTCATCATAAAGACCTGGGACCCAAATGGTGCAGATGGTGAAGGTTGTTCAACCATCTGGGTTTGCTGAGATGGGAACGGTTCTTTAAGAACTTCCAGAGTCCCTTTGGAGCCCTTGAGAAGTTGACTAATTTTAGATCGTCATGGACAATCTTTGGTATAATGATCTCCTTCACAAATAAGGCAGGGATACTTCGGTTTGCGTTGGGAACCATCCTCAGTACGAGGTTTAGAAGATTCTGGTTTTGGAGCGTCAGATTTTGATTTGCCTTTGCCCTTCTTCTTTCCTTTGGAGGCTTTTTTCGTAGGATTGGCCTGAATGACATTGACCTCCACAGTTTTGCCAGAATCTGGAGGGGCGGGAATAGCAGGATTGTTGGAAGAATTAGCCTTCTGCTTCCCGTTCGAAGATTTTTGAGAATTTTGAGATACATAACCAATAACACCATCCACAGCTGGGGTAGGTGGAGCTTTAGAGGTTCCTGGGCATGGAGCATCAGTCAAAATATCATAAAGCGTGTGGGACTGAGAGTATACCAGATCAAGATACTGGGCACGCGCTATGGCTTGTTCTTTAGTCACACATGCCCCCATAACAATATCTTGGGTGATTTTGTTAACAAAGGACGTGGTGAACCAATGAGTTAGTAGCTGATCAGGTATATCAAACTTGATTAGTCTACGATGACGTCGCCACTCATGAATGTGATCAGAAATGTGGGTGGCTTTATCCTGCTTTAGGGAAGTCAGGAGATGCGTCTCGGCCTCATAACGAACCGGTAATTGAAAGTGAGTCAGAAAAGCCATGGCTAATGTATTGAAATCTTGAAAGATGCCACGGGGTAATTCAATATACCACTTAGCGGCAGCGCCAGTAAGAGTGTGCTGGAAGAGGCATAGATGAATTGAATCATCCACCCAAGAATTGGACGAACACCAAATATGGTAAGTCATTACATGGGCTTGGGGGTCCTCTCCAGATTTATCCTCAAACTTTGGGCAGTCGCCGGGTACCTTGGTCGGAACCGGAGGCTAATAAGGATTGTGAAGAATCGGATCATTGGTTAATTTAGAAACATTCGGTAATTCCAAGGTAGCCAAGAACAGCAATTGCAGATTGAACGGCATGCCAGGCCCTCGATAAGGACCGGTACCTGTACTCCACGCTGGTTGAGAATATCCTTGCCCCCATGGGTTCTGTCCTGAAGGATTCTGACCGTAGGGGGTATAGGGTGTATAACCAGTCTGATTCGGTTGCTGGTAACCAGTGTATGGGGCTTGATAACCAGAGTATGGAACTTGATTATATGTCGGCCCTGTATGAGCAGTATGCAGATTTGGCTGCTGAGTATAGGTGTAGCCGGGTTGTTGAGAGTAATAGTTAGAACCTTGGGGCTGGCTATAATTCGGTCGGTATTGACCATGAGAATAGTAACCACCTTGAGGTTGAGTGGGCTGCTGATAGGTGGGACCCTGTTGAGCCTGATAATTAGGGTGCAGTGGTTGGTTCCGCTGCGGCATTGAATAAATCAGCTGTTGGGAAGGGTTGATAGAATGTGCAGGCTGGCCTAGTTGGACAGGCTGACCTAGCTGGACGGGCTGCCCTGGTTGAACAGGTTGACCCGGATAAATAGGTTGTGGCAGTTGCGCAGGTTGACCTGGCTGTTGAGGAGCACCAGGTTGTACCGAATGAGCTGGTTGGCCTAGTGGAGGAACACCAGGTTGGGGCGGATGGGCCGGTTGGCCTGGTGGTGGAACGCCAGGGTGTACCGGATGGACCGGTTGGCCTGGTGGAGGAATAGAGCCAGGTGGTGGCTGGTAACCGGTTTGACCTGCAGCAGGACCATAAGATGATCCTGGCTGATGTGCAACATTTGGACCAAGAGGATACTGAGGTTGAATGGTTTGAGAAGGTTGGACTTGCCCCCCAGGACCATATACCGGCCCTGGTTGGTACCCCGGTTGGCCTGCGAGTCCTTGAGGTTGCCCAGGTTGGACTCCAGGAAGAGGCTGCACGAGTTGACCTGAAGGGTTGTAATACTGTCCTTACGGGCCGTATAATTGCCCCTGCTGACCTAGAGGGTAGCCCTGTAAGGGCTATCCCTGCAGGTCATAAGGATAGCCAGGCTGGCCCGAAGGTTGGCCTTGAAAAGGTTGTCCTTGCGGGTTATAAGGATACTTGCCTTTGCATCACAAACAATATAAACAAAAATATTTACATTTTTCAATTATACATCTCAATTCCACTCAAGTTCTTTTCTGGGTTTTGGATTTACTGGTTTTGTCTTTTCTGTAGTTGTTGAGTGACTGTTTTGTGTACCTTGGTTCACTGTAATTGTGTGCACCTGTGAATGTATACCTGTCAAGCCTGTAATCTCTGTTTACTTCTGTCAGACCCATGCTTTTATCCTTGTGTATATTCACATGTTCACTGTGCTTTTGTGCACCTGCTGCATATATACCTGCTGATTTTAAATCTGGGCAAAAATGAATTAATGCTGATATTTCATTTTTCCATGGTTATAAAACCATACATATAAATTCATTCATTTTTCAATCTTTACAATATTTCACTTAAACTGTGTGTAAATGCATCCCTAGCTTCACTTCTCAAAGCTGTGTGCCATCCTATAATCTCACAACACCCTTATTTCATTCTGACGAATTAAGTCTGGGTTATTTTAATATCTTAATTCAGAGAATTTAGATATTAATTTCATACTCCTCTATAGTTATAAACCCAACAGTCTCTTATTTGTACATATGCGCTAATTCCGCATTTTCTACCCTTATACGTCTCTAATAGTTGGGCTATTAGAACCATATAAATTGACCCTCGGCATATTTAACCACATTCACATATTCCATTATACGTAATATATCCATATACATATTACGGCACCCTTCAATAATTAACGGAGTCCCACAATACATCGCATACCCTTATAAACTCGTGAATCTTGATAAAATTCTTTTAATATACTCCGTCGGACCTTATGCTAAGGTTAATAAAACAAATTCATTACGTATATTTCTGCCTCGGGCCCACAATGCAATCAAAAGACTAATCAAACACGCACACTATACCTGGCTTAACCTCCGGGCTCTTTCATTAAACTTCGTGCGGGTTCAATGTGCGATTGCCGTCCGATGGCCCGTTTCCAAATCAACGGCTCCTGTCAATTTTGCTCCGTGTCCTGGTATGAAAGTTAATGCGTGAAGGCATGGTTTAAACAATGGTTTTGAAATGTCGGTCGGGACACGTGTCATCAATCCTGTGGAATCACTGCCCATTCCTCTAATACTGCTTCCGTACCAAAAGCGGTGTGAAATGGGGCAATATACTCTTGCGATTCCGCTTCCGGTTTTGGTACGAGGTTGACCCGGGTTACATCTTGTTACGATCTCCCTTGCGTACGTTGACTCAGGGTTTAGTCCTGGGTTCTGCCTCCAACGCAGAGTTCCGCTCCTTTCCTACGCTCCAGGTTTCACTCAGGGTTTTAATTTAATAGTTCAATACACCGTTTTAACGCTAATTTCTTCGCATTAACACTAACTCCGGGCAACATCAAACATGCGCTGGTTCCGTCTTATTTACACAAGGTTTCGTCCGAATCTCCATTTTATTATCGCTCCGTTACATAGTGTTACATAGTTCATACACACATAGGATATGATTCTCAGACTTTGTTTATATGTATATAAATAACGCTCGGCTTGGAATTTTATAACTGCTCTGCCTCTGCCTCTGCTGTTTCTGTCGCTCTGCCTATCTCTGGTTTTGATAACAGTTCTGCCTCTTATTCTATTCGCTTTCTCTGCCTCTACCTGTCTCCCTTACTTCCTTCAATTGCTTCTTTGCTGTCACCATTGCCATGATAATAGCTCTATCTCTGTAGCTATTTGTCTTATTCTCTCTCTCTTTATTTCATGTTTTTTACTTTGCCTCATTGCCTTATTGCCTTATTGCCATTAATGACAATATTTCCAATAGTCTCCCCCTTTGGCATTGATGGCAATACATTTTCTCTGTTTGCCTGCTCTTTCTCCTGTTACTTGCTCTTCCTCCCCCTTTGACATCAATGGCAAAGGGTTGCTTTTTGCATTTCCTCTCTTCTGAGTTATGTTTAGGCCCTCTTCTGCTGACTTTGTACCATGCTGTATCGAATTTGAATATACACTGTAAATAGATACAGTTCTTTCACTTGTATAGAGCTAAAAGTAGAATAATGATACTTTATAGAATAAATTGTATCAGCTTTATCTAGTCAGAGATGTATGATTGGATTCAGTAACTAAAATGCTGAGAGGCTTCAAATGATAATCACTACTCGTCTTTTATGTTTCAGATTCTTAATATAATGTTTCAGAACACAATACTGATCCTTTTGCTCTGTAATTGACCTTTTGATGCTTGAATAATGCAGGCAACTCTAGGATAATAATTTGGTGTTCTTTTGCCTTAATCCTTTGATCCTGAGGACCTGATTCATGTTTTCCTTGCTGGCTGTTCTCCCCCTGGAATGATATTTTCGTTTTTGTTCTCCCCCTCAAATTGTGCTTTCTCTTTATATCAGAGAGTAGCATCTATAGATAATACCCCTAGCTTATCTCTCAAATATTGAAATGGTTCTCTAGCAAGAGGTTTGGTAAATATATCAGCTGTCTGTTCTTTCGTTGGTACATATTCCATCTTTACTATCTTCTGAGCCACTTGTTCTCGGAGGAAATGATACTTGATTGGAATATGTTTAGTTTTTGAGTGAAGTACAGGATTTTTAGATATACTTATAGCACTTGTATTATCACATTTGATTGAAATAGGTTCATCAATGCTTATCTTCATGTCTTGAAGAGTTTTCTTCATCCACATGACTTGTGTACAACATGCTGCTGCTGCTATATATTCTGCTTCAGCTGTAGACAGAGAGATGGATGTTTGTTTCTTGCTTAACCATGCCACCAGACTTTCTCCTAGATAGAAAGCACCTCCACTTGTACTTTTCCTGTCATCAACACAACTGGCCCAATCTGCATCTGTGTATGATGTTAAAGTGAAGCTTTTACCTTTAGGATACCGAAGTCCATACTGTGTTGTTCCTTGTAGATATCTGAGTATTCTTTTTACTGCCAGAAGATGGTTTTGTTTAGGTGCTGCTTGATATCTTGCCACTAGTCCTACTGCTAGCATGATGTCTGGTCTTGATGTTGTTAAATACAACAGGCTTCCTATTATGGATCTGTAGAGTTTTTGATCTACATCTGCAGACCCATCATCAGCACATAGCTTGCATCCTGTGATCATGGGAGTTGTCACAGGTTTGCAGTCCTCCATATTGAATTTTTTCAGCATTTCTTTTAAGTATTTTTCTTGAGAGATGAAGGTGCCTATGTTCTTTTGTTGAATTTGCAATCCCAAGTAGAAAATGAGCTCTCCAATCATAGACATTTCAAACTCTGTTTTCATCTCATCAGCAAACCCTTTTGCTAGTTCATCTTTGTTGCTTCCAAACATAATGTCATCAACATACACTACAACAATCAGGAGTTCATTTTCATGGGCTTTTATGTATAGATTGTTGTCTACTTCACCTCTCTTAAAACCCTATTTTTGCAAATATTTATCCAGTCTTGAGTACCAAGCATGAGGAGCCTGTTTCAGTCCATATAGTGCCTTCTTCAGTCTGCATACATAGTCTTCTTTATCTGTCAATGAGAATCCTTCTGGTTGTTCCATGTACACTTATTCTTCTAGATTTCCATTAAGAAAAGATGACTTTACATCCATTTGATATACCTTGAAGTCTTGGTAGCATGAAAATGCTAGGAACATTCTGATAGCTTCCATTCTAGCTACAGGGGCAAATGTTTTTTCATAATCAAGTCCTTCAATTTGTGAGTATCCTTTGCATACCAGCCTGGCTTTATTCCTGATTACTTGTCCTTGCTCATTCATTTTGTTTTTGAATACCCATTTTGAACCAATGATATTCTTCTCAATTGGTCTAGGAACTAGTTCCCAGGTATTGTTCTTCTCAATTTGGTCCAATTCTTCATTCATTGCTTTTACCCAATACTTGTCTTTGCTGGCTTCTTCAAACTTCTTTGGCTCTATTTGTGATAAAATGGCTATGTATACTTCTTCTGTCTGTTCAGTTAGCTGCCTTCTTGTTTGCACTCCTACACTCTTGTCTCCTATGATTTGATCTTCTGGATGGTTCTTTTGAGTGTATCTTGAGGGGGATTTTGAGTTTAGTTCAGCATTTTCTGATGTTTTTCTTGCTTCTTCATCATCTTGGTCCTCTTCTTCATGATTTTCAGGATGGCTGCTGTAGTCTATATCTCTTGTCTTGTTTGGAAGTTCTTCATCAAATCTTACATCAATACTTTCTACAATTTTTCAAAGAGTCTTGTTGTAGCATCTGTATCCTTTACTCTTGGATGCATATCCTAAGAGTATTCCTTCATCTTCTCTTGCATCAAACTTCCCCAGATTTTCATCATTATTCTTTATGTAGCACTTATTGCCAAAGACTCTAAAGTGTTTGATTGATGCAGGTTTACCATGCCATAGCTCATAATGTGTCTTGTCACTGTTAGGTCTTAAATGAGCTTTGTTTAGAATATGTACTGCTGTGTGTACAACTTCTACCCAAAAGGTTTGAGTAATGTTACTCTCTTGCATCATGGTTCTGGCCATTTGTTGTACAGATCTGTTTTGTCTCTCTGCTACTCCATTCTGCTAAGGTGTCCCTGCAATGGTAAATTGTTGCTTTATTCCATGTTCATTACATAGGTCTGCAAAGTCATAATCTGTGAATTATCCTCCTCTATCTGATCTGATACATTTGAGCTTGCATCCAGTTTGATTTTCTGCTAATGCTTTGAATATCTTAAACCTTTCTAGTGCCTCTGATTTGTTTTTGAGAAAAGCAACCCATGTCATTATGGAGAAATGATCTATTATCAGCATGAAGTAGGATTCTCCACTTAGTGTCTTAGTTCTAGCAGGTCCACACAGATCCATGTGCACAAGCTGGAGTGGTCTTCTTGTTGATAGCTCATCTTTAGATTTAAAGGATGTGCGAGTCTGTTTCCCCAATTGACAAGATTTGCATATGGTATTTGAAGGTCTTTTTATTTCTGGCATATCTCTGACAGCTTTCTTCTTGCTCAGTCTGATGATATGGTCGAAACTGAGATGTCCCAATCTTCTATGCCATAACCATGACTCCTCAAGTTTGCTAAGATGGCAGGCTTCATCTTCCTCTTTCACTATGTACACATTACTCTCTGTTCGAACACCTTTGAGCATAGTCTTTCCTGTTGTGCTTGACCTGACTACACAATCTTGTGCTCTAAAAATAACTTCACAGCCTTTGTCACACATCTGATTGACACTCAGTAAATTTTCTTTCATTCCATCCACAAATAGTACCTCTTGGGTTTTTCCTCTGCCATTGTCTATGCTGACTGAGCCTTTTCCCTTGATCTTTCCTGATTTATCATTACCAAAAGTAACATTGCCAGATTTCTTTTCATCAAGAGTTATAAACTTGCTTCTGTCTCCAGTCATGTATTTAGAGCAGCCACTGTCCAAATACCACTGGCTTTTCAGGTCTTGAGCAGTTAGAGCCAGGTCACACTTATTCTCCTTCTTTTTCCATTGGAGGCATCCTTTTGTTTGATATCTTTTGTGAGATGAAGAATCATTCTCTTTCAGAGGACATTTGAAAGGCATATGTCTATCTTGATTGCATGTATAGTATTTGATCATAGATTTTGCAGAATTGTGAGTATGAACCAAATTTCTTTGATTCATAAACTTCCTTGCGGTGTTAAGCATCAATCTTTGTCCATATTTTTTACATTCAATAATTTTATGGCAAAATTCCTTGCAATAAAAACAGTAACCATAGAAATTGTTTGCATACCTGATGTAAGGTTGTCCTTTCCATTTGTTTGCTTGAGGCAGTCTCTTCAATGTTTTCATCTTTTGCTGGATTGAATTACTCCTCCTTGTATGACAATATGCAGCAATGTGTCCCAGCTTGTGGTAGACATAGCAGGTGGCATTCCTCATAGGAGGGAAGAATCTCCTTTGATGGCTTGCAAACTTGACAAACTTAGGAGTATATGAGACTTCTTCTGTTGTCTGAGTATTTCTTTCATTCATTGTTATTCGAGGATTCCTCTGGGTTCTATCTCCCTCCTTACATGCTTCTTCTTTTGTAGGCATTATTTGAGGTGTTTCATCACACCTTTTTGCTTTCACAAAGATAATTTTTCTGTTTTCCTTTTCTTGGCTTTTACTTGATTCTCCTTCATAGCCTATTCTAGTTTTTATCAAAGGAGATCTTTGAGCATCAAAAATTTCATCCAAATTACCAGAGCTTGTTGTTTGAGAAGAGTTTACACACACTTTCTGCTGAGTACTTTCTAATTTCTTCCTTAGACATACAATTTCTTCTTCCAGCTTCTCTTGTTTTGGAGTTTTATCCTTGATTTCCTGAAGTAACATATCTTCTATCTTCTTGGCTTCTTCGAGCTTTACCTTCAGCTGCATGAGGACTTCTGAATTTTGTTCTTCTTTCACACATTTGAGGAGAATCTCTTTTTTTTTCTGCATTTTAGTTTGAGTCTTTCAATCTCCTCCAGAGCACTTCTTAGCTCCCCCTCAAGGTCGACTTCCCCTTCTTCCTCATCTTCTAGCAAGAGACCTTCAAGATCTTCTATGGCCATCAGTAAAAATTCAGAGGTTCCTTCTTCTCCTGAGGATTCATCTAAGTCTTCAGATTTACTGCTGTCTTGTTGAGCATAGAAGGATTTTCTGCTGAATTTCTTTCCTTTCTGCTAGTTCTTTGATTTATTTTTCTCTGAATCTTGAGCCTGATTTCTTACTTTCTTGTGAGGACACTTAGTAGCATAGTGTCCCACTCTTCCACAGTTAAAGCATTTGAAGGGAAGTTTACCTTTGTATCTACCTGAGCCTCTATCCAGTTTCTTGAAAATTTTAGCTTCTTCTTCATCCGGGCAAGAGCATATGTCTTCCCCTTCTTCTTTCTTCTTTTCTGTTTTAAAAGCTGCTTCCATCATAATTGGCTTCTTCTGTGGGAGCCTCATTTCATAGGCTGTTAGATTTCCAAGTAGTTGGTTCATGGTCAAGGTCTCCCAATCAGCTGTTTCTTCTATTGCAGACACCTTTGGATTAAATCTGGATGGAAGAGATCTTAGAATCTTTTGTACAATTATACTTTCTGGCATTATTTCTCCAAGAGCTTTCATATTATTAATAATTTCTGCAACTTTTAGGAAGAAACTGGCAATGTCTTCATCATCATTCATTCTTAAGTTCTCAAACTAGGATCTATAGACTTGAAGTTTGGCAGTCTTTACTTTCTTGTCTCCCTCATGTATGTTCTCAAGAGTATCCCATATTTCTTTGGCAGAGTTTTTGTGCATTACTTTAATAAACTTTGCTTCACATAATCCATTCAAGATGGCATTCATGGCTTTTGCATTAGCCACAAAATCTTGTTTTGTTTCTTTCTCTGTGTCAGTTGTCTTTGGGGCATACCCTAAATCTACTGCAGCCCAGACTTCTATTCCTAGAGACATTATGTATGTCCTCATTCCGATTTTCCAGAAAGCATAATTTTCACCAGTGAAGAAAGGGGCTTTGTTGGTTGAAAATCCTTCTTTACTAGCCATCCTGAGAGCCTAGGATCTCCTTTCAGTTGTTAAACTTGTACAAAGGAACCGACACTGATACCAATTTTTGAACCGTTAATTAAACTGAGAGGGGGGGTGAATCAGTTTAATACATTCCTGATCTTTTAAATATTTTCATTAAACTTATTTACACCTTCATTTCATATACAATCTAATGTGTGAGTAACCTTAGAATATAAGTAGCAAGTATTAATATAATATAGCAGTAGACTTAATATGAGAGAAGCAGGTATTAAGCAGATGATACATATCAGATCAATACATAAATATCATACACAGAGACACCAGATATAAGTGGAAACCCATAAAGGGAGAAAACCACATCTTATTATTGTTGTGATGCAAAGGCAAGCTCCAACTCCCTCTCACCACTATTTTTCTGCAGGCACCAACCTATCAAGCTGCAACTTGATAGGGAAGCTCCAACTTCCTCAATTTATCAAACTGAATGTTTGCTGATTTACTTCAGATATCAGCTCTGTTCTGTAGCTTCTCTTTCTGCTCTTCTTCTCTTAATCTTCTCTGCTTTATTCTTCTGTATTCTACATTTTCTATATTTGCTCTCTCTCTCTCTCTCTCTCTCTCTCTCTCTCTCTCTATTGTGCTTATCAAAATTGATATTATATATAGAAATTCTCACATGACTGTTTGTATTTCACAGGGAATTTGAAGTGAACAGTCATGAATCTTTGGCTTTTGTCTTCTTATTCCCTTTTCCAACTCATTTTAGAATTACTACAATATTTACAAATTTCCATGCTACAGAGGGATTTTGTCTTTTCTTTTAGGATACTTGCCTTTGAATCACAAAAAATATAAACAAAAATATTTACATTTTTCAATTATACATCTCAATTCCACTCAGCTTCTTTTCTGGATTTTGGATTTATTGGCTTTGTCTTTTCTGTAGTTGTTGAGTGACTGTTTTGTGTACCTTGGTTCACTGTAATTGTGTGCACCTGTGATTGTATACCTATCAAGCCTGTAATCTCTGTTTACTTCTGTCAGACCCATGCTTTTATCCTTGTGTATATTCACATGTTCACTGTGCTTTTGTGCACCTGCTGCATATATACCTGCTGATTTTAAATCTGGGAAAAAATGAATTAATGCGGATATTTCATTTTTCCATGGTTATAAAACCATACATATAAATTCATTCATTTTTCAATATTTACAATATTTCACTTAAACTGTGTGTAAATTCATCCCCAGCTTCACTTCTCAAAGTTGTGTGCCATCCTATAATCTCACAACACCCTTATTTCATTCTGACGAATTAAGTCTGGGTTATTTTAATATCTTAATTCAGAGAATTTAGATATTAATTTCATACTCCTCTATAGTTATAAACCCGACAGTCTCTTATGTGTACATATGCGCTAATTCCACAATTTCTACCCTTATACATCTCTAATAGTTGGGCTATTAGAACCATATAAATTGACCCTCGACATATTTAACCACATTCGCATATTCCATTATACGTAATATATCCATATACATATTACGGCGCCCTTCAATAATTAACGGAGTCCCACAATACATCGCATACCCTTATAAACTCGTGAATCTTGATAAAATTCTTTTAATATACTCCGTCGGACCTTATGCTAAGGTTAATAAACCAAATTCATTACGTATATTTCCGCCTCGGGCCCACAATGCAATCAAAATACTAATCAAACATGCGCACTGTACTTGGCTTAAACTTCAGGCTCTTTCATTAAAATTCATGTGGGTTCAACGTGCGATCGTCGTCCGATGACCCATTTCCAAATCAACGGCTCCTATCAATTTCGCTCTATGTCCTGGTATGAAAGTTAATGCGCGAAGGCGCGGTTTAAACAATGGTTTTGAAATGTCGGTCAGGACACGTGTCATCAATCCTGTGGAATCGCTGCCCATTCCTCTAATACCGCTTTCCGACGAATGGCGGTGCGAAGAAACCACGGTTTCGCTCCAACCCACCGTTACTGTTCACTAGTCTCGGTTCCGCTCCTCTCCTACGCTCCAGGTTCCGCTCAGGGTTTTAATTTAATAGTTCAATACATCGTTTTAACGCTAATTCCTTCGCATTAACACTAACTCCGAGCAACATCAAACATGCGCTGGTTCCGTCTTATTTACACAAGGTTCCGTCCGAATCTCCATTTTATTATCGCTCCGTTACATAGTTCATACACACACAGGATATGATTCTCTGTTACATAGTTCATACACACACAGGATATGATTCTCAAACTTTTATATGTATATAAATAACGCCCGGCTTGGAATTTTATAACTGCTCTGCCTCTGCCTCTGTTTGTACCGTCGCTTCTGCCTATATACTTTAATAACAGTTACGCCTCTTATTCTATTTATTCACTTTCTCTGCCTCTGTCTGTCTCCTTTACTTCCTTCAATTGCTTTTTTGCAGTCACCATTGCCATGATAATAGCTCTATATCTGTAGCTATTTGTCTTATTCTCTCTCTCTTTATTTCATGTTTTTTACTTTTCCTCATTGCCTCATTACCTTATTTCCATTAATGACAATATTTCCAACAAGGACAAGCACTTGGTGATCTTTTCAAATTTAAGGAGTCAGATAAGATCAAAATGACTGCTCAGGAATTCTAGGCAAAGGGTGTACCAAATAACTGTGAACTGCAATATACACCTTGGTTTCAAAATGAAAGAGAAATCAACCAAGGACTTAACGTACGTGCAGGCAATCAAGCCGAATGCTGTGTTCGGTGTATCATGGGTATAGGGCGGTAGGCTCGGCTTCCTATGGATAAAGGATGGCAACCTAGTGGGGTCTCCATTTATATATGCGATGGTACGGGGAGCACAGGTCTGTACTAGTGTTGTCTAAAGCCAAGAGGCGAACAACAACTACTAGGTTTAATGCCGCCGGAACACGTCTCTAGCCTAGACCTCTAAATATTTCGTTAATGTTTCAATGCTGCCTTAGTGTAAATTGAATAAATTTTAATGTTAATCTTCAATTATGTTTCAATTTTCAGGCCCTAGCGAGTGTAATGTCTCAAAATCTCCTAAATGCACACTACATGCCACAGTATATCATTTCATTCGATGAAAGCTAATTACGAGAGAGTTAAGAGCTTTTCACACAATAACAAAATGATCAAACAACAACCAGTAATGTCTCTAATGCAGCTAATGGAAACTAAAAGCTTTTCTTTCAAAGTTACTAATCACTAATAACATAGAAAAGATTTAATTCACACTAAATAATCAAAAGCAAAAGAGATTTTTTTTTGTATTTTCAATGTTTAAGAGCAAAGTGCACTAAACAAAATGAAAACTAATGAAAAGAGAAATTTGAGAAGCGATAGAAAAAGAGAAAAGATAAGAAAATTTCACTCAATGAAAACACACAATCAGACCTCAAATTGACAAAACAATCCCTCAAAACCAAGAGAATCCCAAAGAATCAAATGAACCATGTAATCTAGGCCCAAAACGAGACAAAGCGGAATTTGAATGAAGAAGAAGCCAATCACTCAAATAATGCAATGAAATGATAGACAAACACCAAATGAATGCAGAGAAGCAATCACAAGGTTGACTGAACCGATAAAAACCAAAAACTCCCAAGGGAGGCTCGACACACAATAGCACCTAGATGCCCTAGGGCTAGAATGTAAAATCGATGGAAATGGACAAGCAACCAAAGGATGGAGGTCACAGTCAGTCAAACAAGGCTCTAGGACACTCAAGCAGTCGTAAAAACAAGACCAAACACCCAGATCAAGCTCAGAAATCTCAAAACAGAGTAAACCCTAGTACCTCACAGGATTGGTACGACTGTGAGGCTGAAACTAGCGCCAGAAATGAGTTGGCGCAGGTAATACACTAGCAATCTACACCAATGGGCGCGACTGTCAAGCTGAAAGCGCGCCAATCGAGTTTACTAAGGAAAAATGAAAAAAGAGCAATCCAAGAAGAAGACCAGTGATGGTAAAGTCAAGAAAGAAGCTAAACACACTGAAAGAGTAAGCCAAAAGAGCTGATCAAGCAAGTAAAGTCAAGGATGGACCAAAAAGACAAGACAATACTCCAACAGTTCAGCTCATAAACTAGACCGGAGATTGACTGAAGCAACATTCATCTACTTTCGCTAATGTAGAGCAAGAGCGTTTCGAAGGCTATCTGGCTAACTTCATGCTCCATCTGTAGTTTACAAAGCAAACAAAAAGCTAGTCGATCCCAAGCAGAGTCACCAATTTTTTGAAGAGGTAAATCCCCTCTGCGGACAGAGGTGATCCATTCTAGCCCAGATCAGGTCTAGCAACAATCATAACACAAAATGGTGCAAGTTCCTAATTGCAATAAACCAGCTTGCAAAGAAGGCTTACCTTGAATCCAACGCTGTCGTTTGTAGAGGAGGTAGCACTCCCATTCCCTTGCTCTGGAAGATCACAATCCTTCACGCTCATCGCGATCGAACACCTGCACATGCAAGAAACAGAATAAACACAAGCGTAAAATCCAATATATACAATTATGTGTTAGTCAGAGAGGACACAACTCATGATCATAATGAACAAAATGAGTGGAACCATAACTAATAGTCGCTTATCATTAATTCATACGAAGGAAAATACAACCTGCCTCTGATGCTGAATTCTTCTTTGGCGGGTCGCCAGCGAAATACGTCTCGGTAAAGCTTGTCGGGAATGGGGACAAGCCTCTCTCTTCGATCGTCAATCTCCTTGCTATAAATTTGACACTATGAGGACTATTGCAGCATTCTTTAGGCTCTTGAAGGCTCTTCGAGATTAGCTTGCAAAGGAAAATGGAAAGCTTATATAGATGGTGGAAGGGGAGTTGGGATCCCTACAATCATGGGATTGGCCCTATCCTCAAGGAAGCTTCCATGAGAGGTGGAAAACCACTTCCCCTACATGGAGATCTGGAGCCAACCTCCCAACTCAAATTAGAGACCAGTTTAGGAATTGGTTAGAATGAATCTTCCACCATTTATTTTTAAAAAACACTCTTTATTAAGCCTGGCATGGGTGCAACACATGGACAGAGCGCCAATTGGCTTGCCCTCTTTGGAGGATTTCCCCCATTGGCCCGGGTATAACACTGGCTAGTCGCGCCAAGGATAAAAAGGCTATTTTTAGGGTTTTTCACAAGGAGTTGTCTTCAGGGCAATGAAAGTACATGTTTAGGGGAATGCCGTGAAAGTATTTTCAAGTTATGTCACTGCTCACAGGTCACAAAATAAGCCCTCCAATGTTTGGGATGGGGAATTGTAGGGATGGTGACAAATTGCTATGTAACAATGTATAAACATTGTCAATCATAAATTCCTCCCTTTCTGCTCCAAAAAATTAATGGCAAAAAAAAATTAGTGTCTGTTATTCAGTACTAGAATGTTTATATTTTCACTGTCAAATTTGGTAATATGGTTTAATAATTATTGAAAAGCATGGTTGGACTTTTGTGTTCTAATTATTGAGAATCATGGTTAGATATTGCTGCTTTGTTTTTTCTTGTGCTCCCAATCCTTTGATGAACAAGGCTTCTGAATCGTCATCCAGAGAGCCTTATTTGAACAATTTTTGGAATATAGAAACACATTCTGATTATTGCTTTCTATGATGCATAGATCACTTGTAAAAAATAAAAACAATCATTTAAATAAAATGTAGACCTACAGGGGAGGAAATATGGCTTTAAGGATCTCGGGAAGACTATGGAAAGAGTTCGGAAAAATGGAGGTTTTTGGTCTCTGCGTTTCGTTATGGCCTTCCAGGTCTTCAAGGAACGTTGCAGGGGTTTACACAGAGGTTTGGGGTCTTATCGCAATGACACAGGGCTTCAAAATATTCAAAAATGGTCAATGGATTTATTGCTATGGCGCGGGTGTGGTTTCTGGTTTATCGCATGGTCAAAAGCGGTGAGGAGGTAATTTTAGCGGGGATGCGATAAAACAGAGAGGCAACACGTGGCGGTGAGGAGGGGTGCGAAAAATGCCTATTTCACAAGCCCTCCAAGTTTTTAACCATCCAACATGTAGGGATGCGATAAGGTGTGATGGTCGTCGGATCTGGTGGCAAATATCGAATGATGTTTGGGTTTAAATGAATCAGCGGGCTTAAATAAGATGTGGGGCCTGGGATTTAAAATGGAACAAAGGATTTTAAATATGAGTGTGGGGTGTTTAATATAGTGGGGGACCAGGGTTATATTGACATGGAGGGTAAGGGTTTAAAGTGGGGGGCTTAAACCTATAAGGGGTTGGGTGTTTTTAATAAAGCAGGGTTTATTAACGTGGGACCCGGGTTCATATTTATTTCAAAATAATTTAAAAATGGGTTTTTACAATGTTTTAAGTGGATAGAGGGGAATGAGTGAAGGGGAAAGGGTTTTGGTGAGAAAATGAGGTTTTTAGCCTAGGGATAGAGGTTTTAAGAAAAGGGAAAGGCTAAAAGAGGGGAGTAAGGTCAGACATGAGTTTTCAGAGCATGAGGGTATTGGAAAAGGTAAAATGAGAGAAAATAAATAGGTTAAATGGAAATTAATGATGGCAGTGAGATTTCTGAAAATAAATGATAATCAGGGAATATTATTTTCAGCAGACTGTAAGAAATCCAAAGTCATCTAGTGATATTGTAGAGTACAGAAGACTAACACTATTTGTGATAAATGGTACTGATTATGTTATGATAGCGCAATTATATTGTTTTGTAATATGATTATGTTAAACTGAATGTGTCGAAGTAAATAATTTAATTAGATAGCGCAGTAATGATATGTATGTCAGAATACTAAGTAAACTACATAAAAGTGAAGTAGAAGCCACCTCGCACAATCCCTCAAGGCGTCAGAAACCTGGTTCTGCAACCACCTATAGCCACCTCGGGTGAGATTGCGATCTACTTTCAGGTCATTTCCAAGAGGGCCAGTCTCTAAGGGTTTTGTTGGTGTGAAGTACAAGTTGAACCTGGGTCAAGCTCCACCAAGCCAACACCCTGAATAATAGAAGAAGAATGCCTTGAATCAATTCTGGAAAAGCTTGCCAAAAACCCTATTTGCAAACCCAACGTAGTCCTCATAGCTTATGCTTCGCGCTTTTCACCTTCACCATTACATGTGTCTAGCACTGCCATCATGGGAATTCAAGTGAAAAAGTTTGTTTCTCCTCTTCACGCAATTTCTCAAAAAATGGAAGAGAATATTCTCTTACTAGAATCCTCGAGAATAGATATTTTTCTACACATGAATAAAGATTGGGTCGAGATATCCCATTTTAAGCCTTTGATCATACTATTAGGGATCTTCCCCTTAAGATGTGGACCTTATTCCTCCTTTCTTTGGATCCCTAACTCTCACTCCTTGCAAATTAATTCCCTACTATCCTCAAATGGTTTATCAATGTTGGTTTCCATCCTTATGCTCAGTTGTGCCTAAATGCTGTCAATTTGTGAAGGAGAAAGGAGTGCTTGAAGGTCTTGGCTAGGACTTGGTAACTCACCCAAACAAGGATTCCAACATCAGAGCTTAAGTGGCTGTATGCTTCCCTTATTTTCTATTAATAATACATTATGTGTTCGCTTTCCATAAGTGTGTAAATCATTACTCATTTAGTATGATACTCTTTGATATGTCATATAGTTTATGTTAATGAATTATGCTATGTTAGGTCCCTATATTACTAGTATAGTCCCTTATTGTTGTTATTGTACCCTTGTAACCCCCATTTTATTATTATTGTGCCCTTAAATTATAATTGTTAGGTCGGCTAGGATTACATTATGGCCCCATGGACTCCTATATATAGAAAGGAGGTTTTGTAAATTGGATCATCCAAGAATTGTTCATTTATGTAATGTATTGGAGGTTTCCCCCTCGAAGTGGCTTATTTCTAAGGCGTTGATATCTCTTTTCTTCTAATTTTGGAGTTGGTTACACAACATTTAGTATCAGAGCTTTGGATTCTAGGGTTTCGCTGCCCCAAACAGGTCATCGTGGCATTTTCGCTATAACGTTTTTTCTATGAATTTTCAGAAGCTGAAATTTTTAGGGTGCGAAGCTGGAATCCTGAGGAAGATTTTCTAAATATTTCAGAGCTTGTTTCACAATATTTTCAGAGATATGATCTGTGGAAGTTAGGTCTTTTTTCAGGCTCCTAAATAGGTCATCGTGGCATTTTCGCTATAACGTTTTTTCTACAAAGGTTCAGAATATAAAATTTGTATGGTACGAAGCTGAAATACTGAGGAAATTCTTCAAAAAATTTCAGAGCTTGTTTCACAACATTTTTGGAGATATGAGCTGTGGAATGTAGTGCTTTGTCAGGCTCCTAAATTTCATCTCAAAGAGGTGATCGTGGGAAAAGTTCAATAACTCTCTCTCTGGGCATTGGATTGGAGTGCCGTAAAAATTGGTCACAAGTACACGGACTGTAGTTTCTTGTCTATCAATTTGAGAGACAAAGGACGAAACAATGACACTTGGAAAGTTGTACAAGTTGTCTCTACTGAACCAGTCCATAATTAGGTCATTGTGGGAGATTGGACACAACTTTGTCTTGGAGAATCCAAATCAGGTTAGAACTGTGGCATTTGAAAGATAATTCAGAGGGCTCCGTCAGTACCAAAATTTACATATTGAAGTGCTGCAATCACAAAGATAATCCAATTTCAATATCGAGCTCCTCAAAAGCAAGAAAAAGGTGTGTATTTTTTTTCTGAATTGCATAAGTCTTGTTTGAAGAATCAATTTGAATTGATTCAAAGGGCATATTGTAGAATATATATCAGTATTGGGTTCTAAAAGATGCCCCATAAAAATAATTCAACACCCATTAAGCCTTCAGAAGGGTCTACTATGCCTCATGAAGATGAAGAATTGCAACATGATCTATCAAAATTACAAGAGCAAGTGCAACAAATTTCACTCTCGCAAAGAGCAACAAAAAATGAAATGGAAGTTTTGAAGAAAGGCATGGAAGAGAAGATGGATGGTTTGAAAAAAGGTGTGGAAGCTAAGATGGATGGCATGGAAGCTGGAATGGAATCTAAGATGGATGACATGAAAGATAACATGGAAAACAACATGAAAAACATGAAGAATGATCTAAAAGAATACATCGAAGGCTTGACCAAGTTGATACAAGAAATGTTTCCTAATGGTGAAAAGATAGTAGAAGAACCTCATGATGAGAACAAAATAAATGTTAATCACGATCTCATAAACTCTAATCTTGGCGGGAAGAACCACCATATTCCAAAAATGGATATGAGGAAGTTTGATGGGAAGGATCCTGTAACATGGATACTACAGATGGAGCAATATTTTGATCTCCATAATGTGCAAAACACACAAAAGGTATGCATTGCAACTTTACATTTAGAACAAAATACATTTGTATGGTATCGATGGATTTGCTCCCATAAAAAAATTGTCACTTCGTCAAATTTTACGGAGGAAATGATAGCACATTATTAGGATACAAAGAGAAACAACTTCTTTAGCCAATTGATAAATCTAAAACAAAAGGGTTTAGTGGGGCAGCACATTGAGGACTTCCAAAAATTGAATATAAGGGTAACTGATATTCCAGAGGAACACGGGATTGATCTCTTCATAGGTACTTTAAAGGATAACATCCAACATGAAGTTCGCATTTTGGAACCTGATTCATTGGAGAAGGCATTCAAGTTGGCAATAAAAATTGAATGTAAAATTATGGTGACAAGGAAGCCTACCACTCACTTCTATAAAGAAGGAAGTGTTGCTATGCCTAGATTTCCACAACCTACAAGGTTGACACCACAACAATTGGAAGAAAAAAGAGCAAAAGGGCTTTGCTACAGTTGTGATAGCAAATACACTAAAGGTCATAAGTGTGCTGAGAAGAAATTATTTTACATAGATTGTGAAGAGGAAGAAGAAAATGAACAAGAAGAGGATATACACCAGGAACCAGCCCTAGAAGAGGAAGAAATGAATCCGACCATATCGTGTAATGCACTGGCAGGAATTACCACTCCTCAAACTCTAAAGATAGAAGGACAAATCAAGAAGAAAAAGGTAATAGTGTTTATTGATTCAGGTAGCACCCATAATTTTATTCATTGTAAGGTAGCCAAGGAATTAAATTGTTTCCTATACCCAGCACCAGAATGTCAAGTGATGGTTGCAAATGGAGGAACTATAAATTGCTCTGGAAAATGCCATAATATCAGGCTAACCATGGGGGAATATGTATTGACTAGTCAAATGCTTTCCATTCCTATGGGAGGTGCTGATGTTGTACTAGGAGTACAATGGTTACAATCTTTGGGGACGGTAGCTTTTAATTTTCAAGAACTTTTCTTGAATTTTTTTTTAGAAGGAAAGGAAGTCGAATTATGGGGTATTGAAGGGAAGATGGGAAGGATAATAAGCTCTAATGTCATGACAAAGCTTCTAAAGAAAGAACAACGAGGCGTAATTGCACAATTATGCTCACTAGAAGTTCCGACATCAAAATCATCTATTTCTGCAGATCTCCAACAAGTCTTGGACAATCATTCCAAGGTGTTTGAAACTACCAAAGGACTCCCACCTATTCGTGATCATGATCATGCTATTCATTTGATTCCAAGAAGTCTTCCTCCAAACATCAGGCCTTATAGATATCCTTACTTCCAAAAGAGCGAAATTGAACGTATGATTGCAGAAATGTTAGAGGCGGGTATAATTCAAACTAGTCAAAGTTCTTTCTCTGCTCATGTAGTATTGGTACACAAGAAGGATGGATCATGGCGAATGTGTCTGGATTATAGGGAGCTCAATAAGCTCACCATTAAAGACAAATTTCCCATTCCTGTGATTGATGAATTATTGGATGAATTACATGGAGCAATTTATTTTACCAAGTTGGATCTTCGTTCGGGATATCATCAAATTAGAATGAAGACTGAAGATATTCCAAAAACAGCATTTCGAACTCATGAGGGTCATTATGAATTTTTGGTCATGCCTTTGGCCTTACCAATGCACCTTCTACATTTCAAGGGTTGATGAATTCCATTTTCAAACCCTTCCTTAGAAAATTTGTGCTAGTATTTTTTGATGATATACTAATCTACAATAGGTCTTGGAAGGATCATGTTGAACATGTTGACGGGGTGCTCAAACTATTGCAGGAGAAACAATTATATGCAAAAAATCCAAATGTTTCTTTGGAGTACAAGAGGTGGAATATCTGGGTCATATTGTATCTCACGAGGGTGTTAAAGTAGACCCTAACAAAATTAAAGCCATTAAGGAATGGAAAGTCCCCACAAACATAAAGCAGTTGCGAGGATTTCTCGGGTTAACAGGATATTATCGCAAGTTTGTTAAGAATTATGGGAGAATGGCAGCACCTCTAACAACATTATTGAAGAAAGATGCATTTTCATGGACTCCTGAAGCAACTAAGGCCTTTAAACGTCTTAAAGAGGTAATGTGCCTAGCACCGGTCTTAGCTACGCCAGACTTCACAAAAACCTTTATTGTGGAATGTGATGCCTCAGGAAATGGAATTGGTGCGGTTTTAATGTAGGAAGGAAGACCCATTGCTTTTGAAAGTCGTCTAATCAAAGGAAAGTATTTACAGAGACCTATTTATGAGAAGGAAATGTTAGCAATACTGCATGCACTAAAGAAATGGCGAACTTACCTAATGGGAAGACACTTCAAGGTAAAAACTGATCATGATAGTCTTAAACACTTTTTGGAACAAAGACTATCGTCAGAAGAGCAGCAAAAATGGGTCACAAAGATGTTGGGTTATGACTTTGAAATAATCAACAAAAAAAGGAATGGTTAATGTTGTTGCAGATGCACTCTCAAGAAAGAATGAAGAGGTGGAAGCATTGCTTTGTTCCATTTCTATTATCTAACCAGATTGGATAACCGAAGCAAGAGATGAATGGAAGAAGGACAAAGATGTATGGACACTCATTCAAAAGTTGTAGTAAGATCGTAGTACATCTGATACATTTAGTTGGAAAAATGATTCCTTATGGTATAAAGATCGCTTATATCTTTGTAAGAATTCCCAACTAAAACAAAAGATTATTTTGGAATTGCACACTTCTCCTTTAGGAGGACACTCAGGATTTTTAAAAACTTACCACAGGGTGAAGAAAGAATTTTTTTGGGATGGCCTTAAATCTGATATTCAAAAGTTTGTGGCGGAATGTTTTGTTTTCCAGCAGAATAAAGTGGAAACAATTAAGACCCCAGGACTTCTACAACCTTTATCCATTCCAAGTCAACGTTGGGAGGAGATTTCAATGGATTTTATCACAGGTTTACCTAAGGTCGAAGGAAAGAGTGTCATCATGGTGGTAGTTGATAGACTTACCAAGTATGCACACTTTTGTGCATTATCTCATCCATTTAAAGCAAGTACAGTTGCTACTACATTTATGGAAAAAATTCAAAAGCTACATGGAATCCCAAGGGTTATTGTGAGCGACAGAGATCCCATTTTTACTGGAAATTTTTGGACGGAGTTATTTTCTTGTTTGGGTACTCAATTAGCTCATAGCTCATCTTATCATCCTCAATCTGATGGTCAAACTGAGATAGTAAATAAATGTTTGGAAGGATATCTTCGTTGTTTTGTATCTGATAAACAAACACAATGGGTCAAGTGGTTACCTCTTGCTGAATGGTGGTATAACACTTCCTTCCATACTGCAGCAAAAATGACCCCATTTATGGCACTTTATGGATATCATCCACCATCCATCACATCATCTTTAAGGGAAAATTTGAAGGTTCAAGAAGTGGAAGATCACATTGAGCATCAGCAAAAAGATCTCCAACTCTTAAAGGATAACCTGAATTTGGCAAAAAATCGAATGAAACAACAGGCAGATCAACATCGCAGCGAGAGAAGTTTTGATGTAGGAGATTGTGTATTTTTACGGCTATAACCATACAAACAAATTTCCCTCAAGCAAGCAAAGAAGGATAATAAATTATCGCCAAAGTACTATGGTCCTTACAAGGTGTTGCAAAAGATTGGTACTATGGCATACAAATTGGAGCTTCCTGCTTCTTCGCGAGTACATCCAATTTTCCATGTTTCATGCTTAAAGAAGGTTATTGGTGAAAATATTCCAGTTCAAACAATATTACCAAAAATTGATGAGGAAGGAAAAATCATATTGGAACCTGAAGTGGTCACGGAAACAAGAACTCGACAACTACAGAATCGATCAATTTCAGAGTATCTCCTCAAGTGGAAGAACTTACCCACTGAAGATTCTACATGGGAGGATGAGAATTTTATACAGAAGCACCTAGAGCTACTCAAGTGTTGAGGACAACAATTTTTTGAAGGAGAGGGGCATGTTAGGTCCCTATATTACTAGTATAGTCCCTTATTGTTGTTAGTGTAACCCCCTTATTGTTGTTATTGTACCCTTGTAACCCCCATTTTATTATTATTGTGCCCTTAAATTATTATTGTTAGGTCGGCTAGGATTACATTGTGGCCCACTAGGATTACATTATGGCCACATGGACTCCTATATATAGAAAGGAGGTTTTGTAAATTGTATCATCCAAGAATTTTTCATTTATGTAATGTATTAGAGGTTGCCCCGTCGAAGTGGCTTATTTCTAAGGCGTTGATATCTCTTTTCTTCTATTTTTGGAGTTGGTTACACAACAGATACTCTCTGATATGTCATATAGTTTATGTTAGAATGAATTATGCTATGTATGTTTTTTTTGTCTATGTTATAACCTAGGAAATTTGGCACATATTTTTCTAGTTTGTTGTTAGATCCTTCCTTTAGGATTAGAGAGATAACTTCTATTTGTAGAAGGTATTTTCTATATAACAAAATGGTGACTCCACTGGGGATCCTATGGCCCTTTCAAACCTCCTTTTGCATTTGGTATTTTATATTACTTTAGTCAACCTTTCAATGATCCTTGATTTTGATTTCTTTTGTATTTGTACTTTGAGTAATTTATGTTTTAGGGTATCAGGTCAAGATTTTTTCTCAAACTTGGCTTATTTTTCTTAATAATTTCTCGCTCAACACATGTTTTTCCATAAACTATTGTGTTTCCAGCGCTGATTTTGCCTAGAACAGTTGTGATTGAACCCCTGGTTCTAACTGTCTTCTCGCACTAGTATTTGAATTTGAGAATTTTTAGGGTTTATGCCAAAAATTCTGGTGTGTCCTAATCTCTGAGGTCACCCTCCTACTCTATCTGCATAAAAAAAATCATTTCCATCTAGGATTGTGTGTGAAAATTGAAATTCCCTAGTGTGAAATTGCATGCTTTTGCTTTCATTCTTGCAAAATATTTCCCCCCTCAATCGTTGGGGGCGGTTGAATCATGTATGAGTGTTAATCACCTTTGAGTGACATCTATTTTTATTTTTGGAATTTTCACCTAATTTCAGTTTGAGTCCTTTATATATGAAATTTCAGATTACATTTGATTTAATTATAATCCTCTTGTGTTTTATTCGAATAATTCGCTTGCATAGATTACATTTGCATACTTATAATTCTCATTTTCACAACAAGAAAAGAAAATGTGCATAGACTACATTTTCATAGCTTTCAGAGGGATCGTACATATATTACATTGCACGTTTTGGCATATTTTAATGCTATGAATTGAATTTGGATAGTGGAATTGAAATATCTAGTTAGGAAACTCTTATTTGCTGCATATTTGATTGTTGCATCATTGTTTGCATCTCTTCCCTACACTTGATAGCTTTCATCGAAAATAAAAAGTTTTTTTTCTCATATTAGTTGCATCATAGGTGTTCAAGTGACATCAACGCCTTAAAACATAAACATAATTCAAGATAAAATTTAAAATTTACCGATCAACTTTAAAATTTACCTCAATTAACCTAAGGAGCATTTGGAACATTAATGCAAACATTTAGAGGTTTAGGCTGGAGGTGTGTTCTTGGGTCATAAAGCATAGGAGTTGTCATTGATTTTCGGTGTTTCATCTCGGGCGTGATATTCTGTTCTACATATGGAAGTGTATAGGACCATTCTCTAGTAATTTCGAGTATATCAGAGGCGCTCCACGCATGGTAAGTATATGGGAGCGATCTCATTCAACGGTTACGCATTAGACAAAACTACTACAGACTGCACTCCCATGTATCGTCGCGTATATTTTGGGAGTCCCCTCTAGGTTTTTATTTGTCCATAGGTAACCGATTCGTTCACCTTGCAAATCATGATACATCGAACACAACATTCAAGGAGATTTCCTATCATACACTAATTCCTTGGTTCTCCAAGGTGTATATTACACTTCACAGTTGCTTGGAAATCCTTTTTTCCTAGCTTACCCATCTTTTATTTATGTTGTTGTTAATTTCTAAAATTAATGAACCACGGAATAACATCCTACCCGTGAAAAAAATCCTTAGTGGATCTTAGGTTGAGAGTAATGGCAACAGTTCTTGAGTTTACCAAACAAGGAAAACCCTCTGATGGGAATCCTGGTCCTTTTCCTTCTTTTGGAAATATTGGTGCTCATTATATGGCAACATTGTCCCTTCCAAGATTTACTATTGGTTTTCCAGTTTTTTTTTTCGACCCCCATTGTTATGAATGTCCAAGCTACTTCACAACCAAGTTCGCCTCCACCTGAACAATTATAACTCATGTTGATCCTAAATTTGACCCCTCACATTATTCACTTGTGTCTTCGCCCCTCTTCTTTTGGTGAAACTCTGGAATTTAGTCACCAGGAACCTAAGAATAAGAAGAAGAGGAAGAAGAAGAAGAAGAAAAATAAGCAAGGGGGTAACCAAGTGTTACACAGTAATTTGTCACCGTCCTTACCATTCCCCATCCCGCACAATGGAGGACCCATTATGTGACCTGTGAACACTGTCATGCCTTGAAAACATCATCAATGCATCCCTCTGAGTATGAGCTTCATTTCCCCTTGAGACATCTCCTTGCAAAACCCATGAAAAACAGCTCTTTTTGCATTGGCGCGGGTAGACAGTTCAGTGCTCGCGCCAATCAGGGAAATCCTGTAAAGAGGTCGCGCCACTTGGCGCTCGGTCATAGAGCAGCAATCGCGCCACCCATTTTAGGGACTGTTTTTTAAATATGGATGGCGGAAGTTGAGTTCAAACAAACTCACAACCATTGCCTATCTTGAGTTGGGAGGTTTGGCTGCGGGAGTTCTATGGAAGGGAAGTAGTTTTGCCACCTTCCATGGAACCTTCCTTGTTGATAGGGCCAATCCCATAATAATAGGGATCCCAACTCCCTCCTTCCCCATCTATAAAAGCTTGCTCAGATCCATGGCAAGCTAGTCTTGAAGTGCTGACGCTTTGCATCTCCCTATTCCCAAGTGCCTTTGTGCTGTAAAGAATCCCTTCTTTCCCTTAAGGCCCATTCAAGCGAGGAGACCATTGTTACGAGACTCTGGAGAGGTTTTCCTTTCCTTGGCGAGCTTTGCGAGACGTGGACGACCGGAGACCCGTTCGAAGGAAGCTGCGACGTCAGAACTTGGTTGTAACTTCTATTCGTTTATTACTTAATAGATGACTATGATTATGGTTCCACTCCGTTTTCCATCATGTTAATGCGAGTAATATCTTTTCTGACTGATGTTTAGTTACGCATGCTGGTCCCTATGCTTGTATCTGTTCGTTTCTTCTATGTGCAGGTGTTCATCCACGGAGATCGTGGAAGGATTGTGATCTGCCAGGGCTGAAGGACGGGGATACTTCTTCTTCAGATCATAGCGTTGGAATCCAGGTAGGCTTCCATTCCAAGTCTTTCATTCGTAACTAGGAGCTTGCGTCATAGCATTGTTTGTTTGTTGCTAGACCCCTGCTGGGCTAGTAGGGATCGCCTCTGTCCGCAGAGGGGATTTACCTCCTCAAAAAATTGGCGACTCCAAATAATACATGCAAATATTTGACAAAAATAACTTTTAAAGCTCATTTAACGTGAAAGAGTTATAAATATGTCTAATTGGTAAAAAATGAAATTACTTTTTACTATTTACCTTGTGGAGAGCAACAGTGGATTTTAGACTTGTTGGGTATGTGCAGCGGCAGGTTTTTGCGACTTAAAAGGTGGAAACGAGTTGTATTTTATAATTTTTCGGACTCGGTAAATACACGAAAAGTCACTCTGGAGTCATCTTTCAGCTCTTTTCTGACTCTCTAAATATGAAAAGATTGCCGAGGCCCTTGTCGTTTCGATCTCGTTAAAATGGACACGAATCGACATCCACCCAGTATAAGTTTAACCCTTTTTCGGGTTGGGATGGATTGATTACGAAAAAGGAATACCCTAGCCTATTGCGACTAGGAGGTTTTCCCGGATATTGTTTTCTACCTTTTCGGATCTGGGGAACTATTTACGAAAAGGGACCTGTGGAGTTTTCTTTTCCGCTGTCTTTTCAAACTCTCTAAACATGAAAAGGCGCCGAGTTCTTCCTTTGTCAGACTCGTTAAACCCTGATGACATTGGATTTCGTCGAAATGACGTTCTCCGAGTTTCTCCTTCCTAGGACTCGTTAAATGCACTAGGATGGATTCGCCCGAAGGGCGGACTTATATCACAAGCATATGCTATCTCCTTCAAGCTTGTTATCAAAAATAATTGGGGTACTCGCCAGAAATGGTGGGGGAAAAATGGAACCATTGTCGTTGTCGTCGGCAGTATGTCGCTCTTGAACATGGCACTTGTCTGCATTCGTGTCGGGTTGGGGACATCTCATCTCGTTGTTTCACTTCGCTTCCATGGGTTTGGGTAATCTCTTTTGACCTCTCATCTGTTCACTGCCTCGTCGCCATGACCTTTGATCTGTTGATGTCAAATACTGCCAAGTCCATTGTCGTGCCGTTTATATGTTCAAGAGAAGTTGACCTCTGCGAATATCAACCTTCCTCTGTTTCTCATATGATCCCGATTCACAACAAAACATTATGTTCCTCTGTCTCGTGTCGATGATGTGGGAATCATTATGGCCCACCTTCGATCAAGGTCACTTCCTGTCGACTTCAACTCATTATCCAGGAAGTTGGTCTAGAGACTCCCGATGGTACCTTGGAGCCTGCATGCCTTAATGGCAGGTTCGTCGCATTCGACGAGAGGTTTTCATTATTGGCCTCCGATCGGATGATTCTGCGGGTGTTCGACGTCAGCTCATCTATTCACACGCCGTAGATTGTGCCTGTAGTACCTTGAGGACCATCGTCATTATTGGTGGTTTCTCTCGCGTCTGTTAACAGCTTTCATCATTGGCTGGTAATCAGACGATGTTCTTGCATGTTCGACTTCAGCTCACATATTCACATGCTCGAACTTGTACTTGTTTGGGTCGAGATAGAGCGCAAGACCCTGGATTGTGTCTGTTGTAATCCAGGCTACGATTGTGGATTATTATCATTATGTACATGACTCACTGATTGGATGGCTGCGACCATACCTGAGTCTATTTGTTCGATCTTAGTTGGATGGCTGCGCCCATACCCTGGATCCGGATTATAGCATATTCTGTTTCGGATGGCTGCGTCCATACCATGTATATACATCATGTACTTGAGATATCAGTTGTATCTTTCTGCGCAGGTTTTCCGACGGCGGGCCTTCAGTTGGACATGTTCTCGTAAAGCATTTCACCCCTCTCACTCTCGGGCCTCATACTTTAGGGGGCATCTGTTACACAGTAATTTGTCACCGTCCTTACCATTTCCCATCCCGCACAATGGAGGACCCATTCCGTGACCTGTGAACATTGTCATGCCTTGAAAATATCATCAATGCATCCCTCTGAGCATGAGCTTTATTTTCCCTTGAGACATCTCCTTGCAAAACCCATGAAAAACAGCTCTTTTTGCATTGGCGCGGGTAGACAGTTCAGTGCTCGCGCCAATCAGGGAAATTCTGTAAAGAGGTCGCGCCACTTGGCGCTCTGTCATAGAGCAGTGGTCGCGCCACCCAATTTAGGGACTGTTTTTTAAATAAAGATGGCGGAAGTTGAGTTCCAACAAACACAGAAACCATTGCCTATCTTGAGTTGGGAGGTTTGGCTGCGGGAGTTCTATGGAGGGGAAGTAGTTTTGCCACCTTCCATGGAACCTTCCTTGTTGATAGGGCCAATCCCATAATAATAGGGATCCCAACTCCCTCCTTCCCCATCTATAAAAGCCTGCTCAAATCCATGGCAAGCTAGTCTTGAAGTGCTGAAGCTTTGCATCTCCCTATTCCCAAGTGCCTTTGTGCCGTAAAGAATCCCTTCTTTCCCTTAAGGCCAACTCAAGTGAGGAGACCATTGTTACGAGACTCTGGAGAGGTTTTCCCTTTCCTTGGCGAGATTTGCGAGACGTGGACGACCGGAGACCCGCTCGAAGGAGGCTGCGACGTCAGAACTTGGTTGTAACTTCTATTCGTTTATCATTTAATAGATGACTATGATTATGGTTCCACTCCGTTTTCCATTATGTTAATGCGAGTTATATCTTTTCTGACCGATGTTTAGTTACGCATGCTGGTTTCTATGCTTGTATCTGTCCGTTTCTTCTATGTGCAGGTGTTCATCCGCGGAGATCGTGGAAGGATTGTGATCTGCCAGGGCTGAAGGACGAGGACATTTCTTCTTCAGATCACGCTGGAATCCGTAGGCTTCCATTCCCAAGTCTTTCATTCAGATTCAGGAGCTTCAGCCATAGCATTGTTTGTTTGTTGCTGCATCCGCTGGCGGTAGGGATCGCCTTCAGCCGCCTGATTGGCGCGAGAACCGAACTCGTATACCCGCGCCTAATGCAAAAAGAGCCGTAAAGAGGTCGCGCCACTTGGCGCTCTGTCATAGAGCAGCAATCGCGCCACCCATTTTAGGGACTGTTTTTTAAATATGGATGGCGGAAGTTGAGTTCAAACAAAGTCACAACCATTGCCTATCTTGAGTTGGGAGGTTTGGCTGCGGGAGTTCTATGGAAGGGAAGTAGTTTTGCCACCTTCTATGGAACCTTCCTTGTTGATAGGGCCAATCCCATAATAATAGGGATCCCAACTCCCTCCTTCCCCATCTATAAAAGCTTGCTCAGATCCATGGCACGCTAGTCTTGAAGTGCTGAAGCTTTGCATCTCCCTATTCCCAAGTGCCTTTGTGCTGTAAAGAATCCCTTCTTTCCCTTAAGGCCCATTCAAGCGAGGAGACCATTGTTACGAGACTCTGGAGAGGCTTCCCTTTCCCTTGGCGAGCTTTGCGAGACGTGGACGACCGGAGACCCGTTCGAAGGAAGCTGCGACGTCAGAACTTGGTTGTAACTTCTATTCGTTTATCGTTTTAATAGATGACTATGATTATGGTTCCACCCCTTTTTCCATCATGTTAATGCGAGTAATATCTTTTCTGACCGATGTTTAGTTACGTATGCTGGTTCCTATGCTTGTATCTGTTCGTTTCTTCTGTGTGCAGGTGTTCATCCACGGAGATCGTGGAAGGATTGTGATCTACCAGGGCTGAAGGACGGGGACACTTCTTCTTCGGATCATAGCGTTGGAATCCAGGTAGGCTTCTATCCGTAGCTCTTTCATTCGTAACTAGGAGCTTGCGTCATAGCATTGTTTGTTTGTTGCTAGACCCCTGCTGGGCTAGTAGGGATCGCCTCTGTCCGCAGAGGGGATTTACCTCCTCAACACCAAGCAACCATTGCTGTAGATGAAATTGATGTTGAAAAACCTTCGAATCATCCCCATGAAGTCAAATTAGGCTTGAAATTTATGTAAGAGTGACCACCTTCTTAGAGATTGTCCTGGTATTCCCAAGGTATTAGAGGTGTGGTCCACAGGCTCAAATCAGCCTTTGTCATCGCCCTCTAGAGATCATGCCGGTGATAAATCGTCAACTAGTAATAGAAAGGTCCGTGGGAAAAAGGGTAAAGTTAAATTTCCCTATAGGTTATGTGAAGGGAATCATCTTATTCACCTTTTTCCTTATATGGATGAAGCCACAAAAGTATTGGAAAAACTTACAGCTTTTGAGCCTAGTCTTTCGGATGGTTATCGGAAGCTTTCCCTTAATCCCCCACTAGTTGATGATGTGATTGATCAGAATCCATCTCTAGTCATTCCCACTCTCTCTGAAAGTGAAACCCATGAGTCTATTCTTGACCAACCATTTCTTGAGAAAATGGTTGACTCACTTCCACCTTTAGTTGATAATATCCCTTCTGAAGAGAGTGAACGTCATATCTCTCATGTTCTTCTTGTTTCTTCAAATTCCAATGAATTGGGGGGGAATCCTCTTGTTCCCGAAATAAAGGGGGTCAATCCTCCTATTCCCATAGTGAAAAGGGGAAGTTATCCCATTCCCACAACACCCTCTTCAAATAGTATGGTCACTTCTTTTGATTGGAGTCGACTGAAAAGATATCATCTTCCTTCTAATGTCTCCTTTAAGATCAGAGTCCAGGCTTACAATGTGGTCATACCTAGCACAATAATAGATGAACTAGTGCCCAATATCATGCAATGCATAAGTGTGATGTATTGCTAGAGCACACCCTTGATGCTAAGAGGGAGTGTTGAGATCTTGTGTATTTGGGGTAGCATCAGTTGTGCTCTAGGTCCCACATTTCGAGGAAGGACTAGAGTCCACCTGATCTACAAGACACAAAATGGATTTGGGAAATTTCTTGTGGTTTAGGAGATATTAAATTAATTAATTATTTTAATTTATTTCCTAAGTTAAAATTTAGGAAAATAAAATAATTAAAGTGAATCATTTTAAACATATGATGAAATTGTCTTAAGTCACATAGATCAAGCTTTCTTTTAATCTTAGCCATTGATTAAAGATTTAATCTTGGCTGTTGATTTTTCAATGAGAAAAGTATAAAGGAAAGGCTCGAGATCATTTGTAAGACACACAGAGGTAGAGCACTGAAGCTAAGCTGAGATTCTAGGGCGGGGTTGCTAAGAATTCTCAAGTGTTTTAGTTGTAGAGAGGGGAATTTAGACCAAGGGGATGATATGATCCTAGGGTCTAGAATACACAAGAAGCAGAGAAGAGATCAGGAAAGACATCGCAGAGTAAGGCAACAACAACAACAGTAGATGGAAACAGAAATAGCAGTGTTGAGATTCGACAAGATGATGAGCTTAGTGAAAAGAGCGCCTTCACTAAGTGGGCCTGCAGTCTATTTTTGGCGCAAGTATATTTTTAGACATGGTGATCATATTTCAGAAGTTGTAGGATGCTATTTTTGGATGGTTGACCAAGTTGGAAAAATAGATGAAATTCTATTTTTAGAATATTGGGCGAAGTCTATTTATAATCGTCGATCTAAAAATAGATGCATGTCGATTATTATTAGCTCTTAATAATAATCAAACTCTAAACAACAACTTATTCTCTTGGAGACCTTAAGTTCAGTGCACAGATTTGGAAAATCAGTGGACTGAGGGAATTATGCAATTCCCAAGGGCAAATGGTGGTTCATGCATGGAGGACTCAGTTAGAACTAAAGTGGCAAAGTTATGACAGAGTTGGAAGAGTAGTTTATGGAGTTGTATTCAGTTTAACTCAGTTAGACTCAGTTGAGCTAGTTGTATCTAGTCTAACTGAATGATACCCTAGTGAGAGTGGAGTGAATTAATTAGTTAATTAATTCAAAAATAATAACTCATTAATCAACTAAACAATACAACAGTTAACTACAATGCATGGCAGTTCCAGTGGAGACCTAGTGGAGAGATAGGTGAAAGGGCAAGATGGACTATCTATTGTGACTATAGTGATGCATTGATTGCATCACACACACATTGGATTTGCCAATGAGGATTTTACATTCAAGGCAAGGGACTTAATTCGAATTCATTCAGAGATTTTCTTTAGCAGAGATTGTGCAGTGGAGGCAGGCTAGCAGGAGGGAAAAGATTGGTGCATGGATTTGCAGATTTTTCCTGATTAGTGTGTGACGATTGATTGTACTGAGAGATTGATGTAATAAGATTTGTATGAGATTGTCATATGATCTCCATGATACATAATATATGATAGTTGGGGTTTTCAGCTTCAGGCTTTCTCGTTAAACAACTGTGTTATCTGCGATTGTTTTTATTTATGCTTCACATGTGTGTGCAATTAATTTTTCGCAAAAGATTAACAGTGGAATGATTCTGTATTTTGCAAGAAGTTAAATATTGTGAGATCAAGGGAATCTAGGACATATGCATGCTTAATGTATATATTTTCTACATGATATCAGAGCATTGTTAATTCTTGAAGATTGCAATTGTGAATAATTGTTGAGTTTGTGCTGGTGGACATTTCAAATTTTGCTATAGAAAATTCTTGGTGTAAAAGTTGAGTATACATATAAATGTATTTAAATGGGTTGCGATTGGAGTATGCCCTTGATGGTAGCTCGAATTACATAGCCTGGAAGGACAAGATGGAGGTGGTATTAGGGGATAATGGACTGAAGGAGTTCTTTGATAGCAATGCTGCATTACTTGACGCATGGCAAAAGAAGACAACAAAGACGAGAAGAATTTTGTTGGAAGGTGTGAAGGACCATATTGTGTCCATCCTTCATGGGAAAGCCACTCCATTCTTAATGTGGAAGGATTTGATAGATTTGTTCCAAAGCAAGAGCGACCAAAGGAAGTTGGCGCTTAAAGACAAGCTCAAAAAAATAAAAATGGAGAAGGGCGATAGTATTCCAAAATACCTCATGAATTTTGTCCACTGCAAGGATGAATTAGGAAGTGTGGGGGTTAATTTTGATAATGAAGACTTGGTGAGCTTGGCTCTCCTTGGGCTTTCGAAGAGTTGGCATAGCTACGAAGACTCTGTTAATGGACGAGAGAAACTATCGGGATGGGAGTGACTTTGGTCGAATCTTGTGTAGGAGGAGATAAGGTGGGGTACCAGGGATGGATCTTCATTGAAGAATGAAGATGAAGAGAATTGCGGTTTGGCTTCCAAAGCAAGGAAAGAGAAGGGGAAGAAATTTCCTGTAAAATCTGATGCTAAAGGTAAGAAGCAGGATTTTTCCAAAGTGAATTGTTTTCACTATCACGAACATGGGCATTTCGCCACTAACTACCCATAGAAGAAGAATAACAAGAAGGCTGCTGGAGCTGCAGCTGGAGAGGCCTTAGCCTCACAATTTGAACTTGATTTCGCTTTGATCGCATGCTTGTTTTTAAGTGCAATGTGATCGATGTGGTATCTTGATAGTGGTGCGTCTTTCCATATGACAGGAGACAAGGAGTTGTTTAGTGAATTAGAGGAGAAGGACCTCTAGATGCATATACAGATGGGCGACGATGGTTGGTACAATGCAGCTGGCATTGGGACCATTACCTTTGAGAGGGATTCCGGTAATACATTCTTGTTGAAGAATGTTATGCATGTTCCAGGTCTTAAGAAGAACTTGGTCTCGGTCGCAATGCTGGAAGATAAAGGTTATGATGCTATTTTCAATGAGGGAAAATCCTTCCTTCGACATAAAACAACGGGTCAAACCAAGAAGATAGGGGTTTGAATTAAGAATCTCTACAAGCTGGAGGTAGATGGCTGCGCTGCAATGGTGGGAAAAGAAAAAGAAGTGGTGAGCCGGGATGAGGGCGAATTATGGCACAAGAGATTGGGCCATATTCACCATGGCGCTTTGAAGATTTTGAAGTAGATTTATGTTGGACTTCCCAAGGGTACTCTTGCGTAGTCAAATCAGTGCAAGGGATGTACTGTGGGTAATTTTGTGAAGACTACCTTTCATGAGAAGGAGAACCGTGCTTCGATGATCCTGGAGAGAATTCACACAGACGTGTGTGGACCTTTCTTGGTTGCTTCAACAACAAAACACAGGTATTATGTTATATTTGTTGATGAATATTCTCATAGATGTTGGATATTATTCATGCAGAAGAAGAGTGAAACATTCTCAAAGTTCTGTGAGTTCAAAGCATTGGTGGAGAAGGAGTCGGGGAAGCAAGTGAAAGCTCTATGGAGCAATAGTAGTGGTGAATACATCTCGGGTGAATTCAAATGCTTTTGTAGCAAAGAAGGAATTCAAAGAGAACTCATAGCACCTCATAACGCATAACAAAATGGGGTCACAAAGAGGAAGAACATAACGATCATGGGTGCTGCACGAGTGATGCTGCATGACCAGGGCCTACCGATGCACTTGTGTGCAAAAGCATGCAACACTGCGGTTTATGTGAAAAACCGTTGTCCTCATAGAGTACTTGGCATGAGTACACCTGAAGAAGATTTTACTAGTAAGAAGCCTGATATTTCTCATTTGAAGATTTTTGCCTCATCTGTTTACATTCATGTGACAAAGGACACCAGGAAGAAGCTGGAGCCGACTGCAGAAGTTGGGATATTTTTGGGGTACATTTTCCAGGCAGTCGGATGACTGTGGTGCGATGGGATATAAAATTCAATGAGGTGAAAGCCATGAAGTTGTCGCTTGAGAGGGAGCTACACTTGCATGTAGAGGAGGAAATTCTTGTTACCAAAGATGAGCCTCTAGATGTGGATAAGCCACAGGAGGAGATTCATGGAGTGGAAGAGTCCACTCATGTAGAACCAAACATCAGACATGGAAGAAAGCGAACCATAGAAGTTGAGAGACTGAAGTTTGATGTGGCACAAAATGTAGGAGTTCCTATATCACAACGTAGAAAGAGACAGTCACCTGAACGATTTACTGGATACATGGCTCTTATGAGCAAGTGTATCGTGACAGAGCCATATTCTTTCGAAGAAGAAATTTAGGAGCCCACATGGGTAGATGCCATGGTGGAGGAGTATGAATCCATTGTCAGAAATAGTGCTTGGGAGATTGTTCCAAGGCCGGTGGGAAAATCAGTTGTAGGATCAATATGGATCTACAAGGTAAAGCAAGATGCTGATGGGAGCGTCGATAAGTATAAGGCAAGATTTGTTTCCTGGGGCTTCTCACAGATCGAGGGGATTGACTATGAAGAAGCATTTGCACCTGTCGCACGGTATTCTTCCATACGGACCATACTTTCTCTCTTAGTGCAGATTGGTTGGCACATTCATCAGATGGATGTGAATACTGCATTCCTTAATAGGATCATTGAGGAAGAGGGGTACATTTAGCAGCCTGAAGGATTTGAGATCTTCAGCAGCGAGTTGCATGTGTGCAGGCTCAAAAGAGTGCTGTATGGGTTGAAGCAAGCACCACGTGCTTGGTACACTCGGATTGACAACTATTTCACTGGACTTGGCTTCACCAAGAGTGAGGTGGATGTAAAACCATACCAGATTGTGGTGTAGGGTAAGCTTTTAATCATTTTTCTTTATGTTGATGATTTAATACTAACAGGTGATGAGCAGTTGATACACTCATGCAAGGTAGATCTTGCAAAGGAGTTTGAGATGAAGGATTTGGGCCTCCTTCATTATTTCCTTGGATTGGAAATATGGTAGTGGGAAGGTGAACTGTTTGTGTCTCAAGGCAAGTATGTCCGAGAGATACTGGATAAGTTTCACATGCAAGGCTACAAACCTATCGACACTCCTCTTTTAGGAAATTGGAAGAAAGAGGATGCTACATCGGCAAAGGTAGTGGATGCCACTGTTTATCGACAATTCATGGGTTCGCTCATGTATTTATTTAATACAAGACTGGACATATGCTATGCGGTGAACCAACTTTCACAAGCGATGGTTAAGCCTACCAAGCTCTTTTGGAAGGCAGACAAGCATGTCCTGAGATACCTCAGGGGCACATCTAAGTATGGTTTATGGTACATATATATGGATGAGGTGAAGTTGATGGCTTCACGGATGCAGATTGGGCAGGAAGCCCAACAGACAGAAAGAGCACATCAGGAGGGATTTTCAGTATCAGATCTATAGCAGTTTCTTGGTATAGCAGGAAACAAAGATCCATGGCACTCAGTTCAGCAGAAGCAGAATACATGGCAGCAAGTCAAGCTGCATGTGAGGCTATCTAGATGAGGAAGATCCTGGTTGGTTTGTTCGGTTCACATTTAGATCCCACAATGATACATTGTGATAATCAAAGTTGCATTAAACTCTCGATTAATCCTGTGTTTCATGATATATATAAACATATTGATATCTGGTATCATCATATCAGAGATTGTGTTCAGCAGAAGATCATGTTGCTTCAGTACATTCCTACGGAAGATCAGGATGCAGATATTTTGATGAAGGTGCTCACTAGGAGAAAATTCTAATACCATAGAGGCAGGATCGGGGTGAAAGATAATCCCTATCTTGTTGAGAGGGAGTGTTGAGATTCAAAAAGATGATGAGCTTAGTGAAAATCAGTCACCTTCACTAAGTGGGCCCGCAGGCTATTTTTAGGTGTAAGTCTATTTTTAGACATGGTGATCATATTTCAGAAGTTGCAGGATGCTATTTGTGGATGGTTGGTCGAGTTGGAAAAATAGATGAAATTCTATTTTTAGAATATTGGGCGAAGTCTATTTATAGATCGTCGATCTAAAAATAGATGCATGTCGATTATTATTAGCTCTTAATAATAATCAGACTCTAAACAACAACTTATTCTCTTTGAGCACTTAAGTTCAGTGCACAGATTTGGAAAATTAGTGGACTGAGGAAATTACGCAATTCCCAAGGGAAATTGGTGGTTCATGCATGGAGGACTTAGTTAGAACTGAAGTGGCAAAGTTATGACAGAGTTGGAAGAGTAGTTTATGGAGTTGTATTCAGTTTAACTCAGTTAGACTCAGTTGAGCTAGTTGTATCTAGTCTAACCGAATGATAAACTAGTGAGAGTGGAGTGAATTAATTAAAAAATAATAACTCATTAATCAATTGAATAATACAGTAGTTAACTACAGTGCATGGCAGTTCTAGTGGAGACCCAGTGGAGAGATAGGTGAAAGGGCAGGATGGACTATCTGTTATGACTATAGTGATGCATTGATTGCATCAAACACACATTGGAGTTTCCAATGAGGATTGCGTAGTCAAGACAGGGGTAATTCGTATTCATTTAGAGATTTTCTTCAGCAGGGATTGTGCAGTGGAGGCAAGCTAGCAGGAGGGAAAAGATAGGTGCATGGATTTGCAGATTTTTCCTGATTAGTGTGTGACGATTGATTGTACTGAGAGTTTGATGTACTAAGCTTTGTATGAGATTTTCATATGATCTCCATGATACATAATATATGATAGTTGGGGTTTTCATCTTGAGGATTTCCCATTAAACAACTGTGTTATGTGCGATTGCTTTTATTTATGCTTCACATGTGTGTACATTTAATTTTCCACAAAAGATTAACAGTGGAATGATTCTATATTTTGAAAGAAGTTAAATATTGTGAGATCAGGGGAATCTAGGACATATGCATGCTTAATGTATATATTTTCTACAAGCAGCATACAGTAGCAGTAGCAGACGGCAGCATACAGTAGTAGTAGCAGCAGCAATAGCATCAACATTAGCAAGAAGGACATCGTGATTTTCAAGAAACCCTTCAGGGGTTATGCAGAGTCCCTTAGGGGTAGCATAGTGACTGTGTCACCCAGTATGGGGTAACACAGTCCTTTCTAGTGACAACACTGAGCATTTGGAGGCCTTCAGAGGTTGACGTAGTGTCTTTCAGGGGCAGATCTGGGGTTTCTAGGCCTAGATCTGGCTGAGTTCTGTAAATCTCGTTTGAGGGTGTGGATTAGTGAGTATTGTTGGTCTTAGATCAACTAGGTGCTGCAGATCTAGAGTTTTCTCTGTAGGGTTTTCCAGATCTAGAACCTAGAGTTGTGTATTCAGAAATATTCTTAATAATATAATCCTCCAGTAGCCAGAGACCGGTTTTCCCACATTAGGTTTTTCCAGGGATAGTTTTTCCAGAAATAACTGTGTCACTTTGTCTATCTGTGCATGTGCTTATTCTATATCTGAATTGGTAGAGATCTGTTATGTGTTTTTCTTTGATGTTAACTTGAATTTATTTAGTTGATAACTTGTATAAGTAGGAGAGGCTTAATCGGATTAACATAAATAATTTCTGCATAAGAATTAAGATTTAGAAATTTCTACATGACCAATGTTGAATTTCTGGTTAGGGCATCTTGTTGACTACTGTTTGACTGGACTATTTTCATAGTGATTGGGTAAGTGTATTTAGTATATTGTACTCTCTCTTTGTTGAACTAGTGAAGAATAATAAGAAGATTTGATCAAAGGGTTTTCCCCACATTGGGATTTTTCCCTGGCATCCTCCAGACATTTTGTCCTCTTGTCTTGGCTTGTCTTTTTCTTATTTTTTATGTTATATCAGCATTTACTATCAATTTCAATGTGATTGCCAATATGGAAATTGATATTGGGCTAATAAGAAAAGATTGAAGTAAATTGCTCAAAATCATAAAACATACCATTGTTATCTAAAATTTACAAAAACCCAAACAAATTCTTCTTCTTATAGAGACTTCAATTAAAGCATACCATGACCATGGCCCTTGACTTATTCACCTCTCCAAAACCAAGTCACAAGGCTTCTCAGCTTGACCATTCTTCCTTGATTCAATGATGGTCAAACAACTAAATTTTCTCTCCTTCTTGGCTACTCTTCAGATTTTGGCTTCTTTCAATTCTCGGCCTCTTTCAGAAGGCCTAGTTGCAGCACATGGGAAGGGTCACCTCTTAGTTTTGTGCCATTGTTTTCTTTGCCTTGAATGGAGACTTCTTTTGCTTCAACTTGGATTCCTTCTTGACTTGTCCTCTTTCCTAATTCGGTTTCTTGAGATGACTGTAATATTCTTGGCTTCTCTTGGAGCAGATGATGCCTCTTTTGCTTCACACAAGTGACAGATAATAGCCCTAAAACATATCCAAAATTAGCTCGGCTTCTAGTCCCTTCTTCCTCACTTTGATGGAGGCTCCGCTCGTGTGATTCTCACACTTCTTCTTGCTTCAGAACTTTAACAAAAATCCGTGCTACAAATGAAGCCCAAGCAACCTATATATAGTGGTTTTCCCATAAAAATAAGCCGACTACTCCTTGCCAATAGGCTGACATGCTAGTTTATAAACATCTTCATCTTCATAGAAGGGCCTGTTAACGACCATTTTGTGGGTGATATCCCTAAGAGAATATTTTCTCCAAGATGGATCTCAGCCGACATCAAAAAACCCCTTATAGCCACCAAATAGCTCGTTGTGCCATTTCTTCGCCACCTGAGGCAGCCATGTGGTCCATCACCCATTTTTCATGATGGTATGTTTGAAGGTGGGCCTCTCGAACCTAAAGGTATGCCTTGTCATTTGGTGATTGAGTATTATAGTTTCTTATCCGAGAAAATTATGGGCATGGATTAATGGGGTGATTCAGCGGAAAGAGTGGGCTAGGTTTATGCTTCTATCCCTTAAACCTTGTTTGGATGTTACCCTTGGATCTTACTCTTGTGGGATTTCCTTACTGGCCTTTGGGTGTTTGGGTGGTACTACATGGGAAACCCCAATTTTGGTTGCACGGTCCCGCTACCTAATCCACATACATTACTCCCCTTCCATTCATTATAGCCCCATTCATCATTTCTCACACCTGGGTCCAAATATGGTTAGCCTCCCTTTCCCCTTACACACACCTTGGGTTGTGTCTGGAATGATGCCCCAGAGGTTGATGCAGCTAAAAATAAAAGTAAATGCATAATCAACCACATTCAATAGGAAAATGAACCAAAAAATGAAAAATATGGTCAGGACAAACACATTTAAAACATGGGAAAAAGCCAAATGCATGAGCTCTACCCCATACCCATGGCCATCACCCTGGTTCCTATAGGCCCTAGATGAGCTTCCTTTATCATTCTGGAACCCATGATTGTCCCAACCCTTGGTGGGAAATGAGCCGCCCTACCTTGAAAGTGGTATCCACTGCTATACCTTACACATCATGTTATTATCCTTTGAGCCTCAAGTAGTTAATCAAAGAAAAATCATAAAAGGAAAATGACATATAAAGAAGGGTGGAAAAATCAAGGCCAGGGCATCTCATGCACCACGATTTATCCCTCCAATACATTATATACCCAAGGGTGGGCTTCTCTTTATTAGCTACCCAGGTACCTCGACATGTGGCCTAGGATTTCCCCATTCCATTCATCTCTTTATCATAAGCCACTGCCATTTGAAGGATGTGTAGAAATTTTTGAATCTTAATTCTTATGGAGAAATTATTTTTGTTAATCTGGTTAAGATTCTCCTACTTATACAAGTTATCAACTGAATACATTCAAGTTAACATCAAAGCAAAACACATAAAATATCTCTACCAATTCAGATCTAGAATAAGCACTTGCACACATAGACAAAGTGACACAGTTATTTCTAGACAAACTGTCCCCAGAAAAACCCAATGTGGGACAACCAATCTCTGGTTGCTGGAGGGCTATATTATTAAGAATATTTCTGAATACACAACTCTGGGTCCCAGATATGGAAAAACCTATAGAGAAAACTCTAGATCTACAACACTTGACTGATCTAAGACCAACAATATTGACTGATACACACCCTCAAACAAGATTTACAGAATTCAACCAGATCTAAGCCTAGAAACCCCAGATTTGCCCCTGAAAGAAATTGTGTCAACCTCTGAAGGCCTCTAAAATGCTCAGCACTGTCATTGGAAGGGACTACGTTACCCCAGACTAGGTGACAAAGTCACTACGCTACCCCTAAGGGTCTCTGCGTAACCCCTGAAGGGTATCCTGACAATCATGTTGTCCTTGTTGCTGTTTCTACTGCCCTCTGCTATTGTTGCTGCTGATGTATGCTAATGCTGTCTGCTGATGATGTTGCTGCCGCCTTCCTCTACGATGTATTTCCCGATCTCTTCTCTACTTTTTGTGTATTCTAGACCCCGGGATCAGATCATCCCTTTGGTCTAAATTCCCCTCTCTGCAACTGAAACACTTGAGAATTCTTAGCAACCCCACCCTCGAATCTCATCTTAGCTTCAGCTTTCTGCCTCTATGTGTCTTAAAAATGACCCCAAGCCTTTCCTTTATACTTTTCTCGTTGAAAAATAAATGGCGAAGATTAAATCTTTAATCAATGGCTAAGATTAAAAGAAAGCTTGATCCATGTGACTTAAGAAAATTTCATCACATGTTTAATTAAATTCACTTTAAGTATGAGGGGTTTACACAGTGAATTATATTAGATATCATTTTTGGGATTCAACTGCGTCAATTTAGTCATTCATCTATGACCATTTCCATGAGAGGTAGTCGTAACTGACTAATTTCTCATGATTTTTGAATAGTCCACTTAGCACTCATTGCATCAGGTGATGCTCACAAGGGTGAAGAAGTGGGATTGAAACTAGTGAAATGAATCACATAGCGTCAATCATCACTTCTGGGGCTTGCACCCAGTAACCAAGACTTCTCGGGAGATCACCCATCCCAGAACTCCTGTGGCTCAAGCGCGCTTAACTGTGGAGTTTTCCCCACAATCAAGCCCACTTAGCTTGCTACCCGATTTGCAAAACCTTAGCAACTCTTGTGCTTCATGAACCATTCAAGAAGAGATCCCTTTACTCTTAGTATTTAAGTTTGAGGGGTTTACATAGTGCATTATATTAGATATCATTTTTGGGATTCAACTGCGTCAATTTAGTCATTAATATATGACCATTTCCATGAGAGGTAGTCGTAACTGACTAATTTCTCATGATTTTTGAATAGTCCACTTAGCACTCATTGCATCAGGTGATTCTCACAGGGGTGAAGAAGTGGGATTGAAACTAGTGAAATGAATCACATAGCGTCAATCATCACTTCCGGGGCTTGCACCCAGTAACCAAGACTTCCCGGAAGGTCACCCATCCCAGAACTCCTCTAGCTCAAGCACGCTTAACTATGGAGTTTTCCCCACAATCAAGCCCACTTAGCTTGCTACCCCATTTTCAAAACCTTAGAAACTATTGTGTCTCATGAACCATTCAAGAAGAGATCCCTTTACTCTTAGTATTTTAAGTATGAGGGGTTTACACAGTGCATTATATTAGATATCATTTTTGGGATTCAACTGCGTCAATTTAGTCATTCATCTATGACCATTTCCATGAGAGGTAGTTGTAACCGACTAATTTCTCATGATTTTTGAATAGTCCACTTAGCACTCATTGCATCAGGTGATGTTCACAGGGGTGAAGAAGTGGGATTGAAACTAGTGAAATGAATCACATAGCGTCAATCATCACTTCTGGGGCTTGCACCCAGTAACCAAGACTTCCCGGGAGGTCACCCATCCTAGAACTCCTCTGGCTCAAGCATGCGTAACTGTGGAGTTTTCCCCACAATCAAGCCCACTTAGCTTGCTAAATTGAACTCTAGTCCTAGATGAATGACTAAATTGACGCAGTTGAATCCCAAAAATGATATCTAATAAATTCACATTAATTATTTTATTTTCCTAAGTTCTAACTTAGGAAATACATTAAAATAATTAATTAATTTAATATCTCCTAAACCAGATGAAATTTCCCAAATCCATTTATGGGTGTTGTAGATAAGGTGAACTCTAGTCCTTCTTCAAAATTTGGGACCTAGAGCACAACTGATGCTACCCCAAATAAATAAAATCTCAACACTCCCTCTTAGCATCAAGGGTGTGCTCTAGCAATACATCACACTTATGCATTACATGATTTTGGGAACTTGTTCTGTGCTACTGAAGCTTGGCCTCTTGCCACTCAGCTCTACACTGCTGCTGCCATTCTGTACTGCTTCCCATGACTCTGCCACTGCCACTGCAACCACTGTACTGCAGCTCCCTCTCAATATGTTGCATCTGTGCTGCTCATAGCACTGCCACTGCTGATCTGGTGCATTGCAATTCAGTTGATGAGAGAAACAACGTAATCTCCTACCCAATCTTTGATAGACAAGTCAGATGGGCTGCATCATCATGACTAAAGATACATAGGCTACATATCTATGCTGGCATCTAAAGAACGATGCACAAGTACAACTTTGCCTGCGTAATCATACTCCCTCTGCACTACTGAATTTACATCAGCTCCTTGTGCTGAAATCTATCACGCTGCTACTGCAGTGCGCTGTCCCTCTGAAGCCTTCTGCGTTGTTGTAGCTCTGTACTGCATAAGCAGTAATGCACTACGTTGTTGAATTCACATCAGCCTCTGCGCTACTACTGCTTCTACGCTGCTGTTGCTATGCTCTGTGATACTCTTCCCAGCCTCTAGATCTGACTCTGCTTATGCCTCATTTGTGATCTATGCACCCACTACTCCACTTGTCCCGCTACTATCTTAAGGCTATCGTAGCTCGCTTGTGATCCAAGAGATGAGCTGCTTAAGGATCCCGCCTTACTTCCATGTAGCTCCTCTATGTGTCCATGTCACCCCACCTCTATGGTTCATGAGCACTCATGGCTACATAATCTCCTGACCCATCATCTGCCACCGCTACTTTGGAAGAAGATGCTTCCTTGTATTTCTTCTTTTCTGGACAATGGTTGGAAAAATTTCCCATTTCGCCACATTGGAAGCACTTGATCTTAGAAAGATCCTTCTTCTTCTTCAGCTACTTCTTCGATGCTAAGGCTGCATCTTCCTCCTCTTCCCTCTTAACCTTTCTCAATGCAGGGTTATGCTGCTTCTTGGTGAACCTTCATATTTCTTCTTGCTGTAGGATCGACCACAAGTTCTCCCAGTCTGGGAGGTCCACTCTGCCCAAGATACTTTGGAAAATTTTTTCCCACTCATCCGTGACTGCATTGAGGGCAGTATTGACTATCACTGCATCATCTACAGTTGCACCCGTTGTAGTCAGCTGATCCCTGATTGACTGCAATATGAAGAGGAAATGCTCGATGTCTTCTCCCTTGGTCATCATGAATGATGTCATTTGGGCCTCCAACAACATCTTTTTTTGGACTGATTTTCCCTCATATAGGGAAGTCAAGGCCTTCCACATCTCATTATTTGTCCTCTTCTCAGCTATGTGTGGCACAATATGATCCTTGATACTATCCATTATCAGCCACTTGGCATGCCCAACAGCTTCTCTATGCTTCCTTAGGAGATCCACATTTGTCGCCGTGGCCAGGGTTTGCTCTGCATGATCTCTTAGACCATATGCCTCTATGATAATCAAGATCCTAGCCTTCCATACCGAAAATTTTGAGAGGCCCTCTAGCCTATCCTAATCACGTAGTCCATGAGGAGCCATCTGCTCAGAATGTGTCAGAGCCCCTCTTCTCTATGCTAGAGATCTTGGATCTAGGGTACTTTTCGAACTGGGAACCCTCTGCTCCCTCTGATACTTGATTTCCCTCTATTGGGCAATTTATTTGAACAAATTGCTGCATTAAATTATCGACCAGGGAAACTCGTGAGCTTGTGATGGTGCCAGCAATATATATGCAAGAGTAGGCAACTAACTCTATGTCTAACTAAATTATTTATGATTCAATAGAATATGCAAGGGAAGAGGCTCCTAACTAAGGAGGTCCTGGTTGTCCTTCCCTACAGTATCATAGAGAAATCATTCATAAAACCAGAAACTTGAAATAAAGATAAGAGAATGAACTTTAATTGTTGTTCAGATTCAAAGAGAGAGAAAGACTAACTTAGTCTTTTGATTGTCCTCTCATGTACTAATCCAAACTAAACTAAGATTCATTCATAAGCATAAGAAATGAAATGACTTGAAACATAAAAGCAAAAGAATGAATTTCAATTATCATGCAAATCAAATAGAGAGAGAGCCTAACTTAGACCCTTGGATATCCTCTCACATGTTGATAAGATTCTAATTTAAAACTCATTCATCAATCACAAATAAATCCTTAAACATCTAAGCAATGAAATGAAACAAAATCTAATATGAAATAAAATGTTTCTCTCATCCTTTTAGAGTGAGCTCAATTCTCTTAAGAACAAGACAAATTATTCCATATACTACATTAAGAAAACTTATATCTAAAACTACATAAATTCCATAAATTCATATTCTACATTAACACAATTTACATCTAAAACTACATAATGGAAATATATGAAAAATGAAGCTTTATTCTATTCCATCATTAATTGGATACAATGCTCTAAGAGTCCTCTTCTTGGAATGGAGGAGGTACTCCTATTTATACAATGAGAGGAGTAACAAACTCATAATGATCATCCACTAATATCTCTAACCATCTAGACACATAACCCTATCCTCCATGATCTCCTCCATGATCTTTTCCATGAGGTTTATCTTCTTAAATTCGAATTTGATCATCCAAGGCCACATAAAGGTGTCTTGGAAGCTTCCTTTGTGCCTACACATGTCAACAAACTCATGCTAATTGTTAGATATAAGTATAAGCATATTATTTTCTAAGTTTTAGCCATAAATTCACTTTAAAATGTTAAGAATTAATAAACTTTGGAAAAACATAGTTATGACCCAATAATGAGGTGAATGTAATGATATGGAGGTGGAATGGAGGTGACATGAAGGTAAAATGTGAAGATATTGATGAATAATGGAGTGAAAATAGGGACTATTTTGAGGTCCAACATACCCCCAAACTGAAGGTATTGCATGTCCTCATGCAATCTATTACATTACTTTTTGGTACTTGAGCTTTGGCTTAAACTCTGCATGAGATCATTTACTTAACTTTTGCAAAGCGTTATTTTGATGAACTACAACTTGGTTGTTTCTTGTGTTTCAACCATATTTTGTTTGTTGCGTTCATTGTATGATCTTTGCATAATGATAATGTGCTTTTTATGGCAGAGTATTTTTGTTGGAATGCATCATGGTTGGTTCTTGTGTAACAACCATGATTCTATTGGCATCCAATTAACCTTTAAATACTTTAGACAAAGCCATTTGTATGCTCATGTAATAGTAAATATATTTTGAAGGTAAGTGGGTTTAGAATGTGATATATAACTGTGGATATGAATGTGACAAAGCATGTATGTAAATGTATCCTTCCCATTAAATGGATGGCTTTGGCAATGAAAGGAAAGGAAGTGAAGTTTTTTTTTTTTTTTTTTCCAAAAATTATTATTCTAACATTTAAAGGAATTTAATGGTTAAAAGTTAGAAAATAGCATACCTTAACTTACCCTTCCAAAAATAGGTGAGAGTCGTGCATGTGTGACTGCAAACTGTTGTGAAAATGGTGGATGAAAGATGGATCTGTATTGTCGTATCAGCTGCGAGATCCGCTGCTACTAGATGAAAAATCTGAGGAGTCTGCTGAACATGGCTGAAAGTTGTATCTGCTGCTGGATGATGAATCCGATGAGTTTGCTAAATATGGCTGAAAATATATAAGGCTTGGAAGGTATACAAAATATAGAAGTTACATTTTCCTCCCAGCCTTATTTATTGACTTGTCCTCAAGTGAAATACAATGAATATCATGAATGGAAATACAATGAATGGAAATTGGCTTCATCTGCTGCAAAATATGGGTCTTCAAGTCTTCAACGCTCGATGGCACAAATCTTGCTATGTGATCAAATGTGTCGATGTCGAACATAGCAAGAAGTTGTTGACTTAGTGGCCGTTAATGAATGCCCCTAGCCAACACAAGAGCTCCCACCATTGATTCCAATGGGAGTCGGGATGCCTAACACATCTTTGTAGGTACGAATAAATTTGTCGTGGTCGAGTCACCTACAAGATCCAACGAACAAGGGATATTAATGTACTCCCATTGTTTATTGGCAAGAGTACTTGCCATTAAGGCATGCAAGCCTCTAGGTGTTTTTCAATGATACTTAGACTCTAGGACTTTTACTCAAGCAGGGTTTTATTGGCGGAAATGAAGGGGAATCGTGATGAGAAGAAAAATGGAAATATGCTTGTAAAGATGTAAGGAAATGCATGATGTATGAACAAGAACTCTTGCTGTGAAAAATGGATATGGAAATGTCATGCGTTATAGATGTACAATTGATGGGATTCAAAATCTTTTCAGAAAGGGAGGTGGAAGGTACTGGTTGTGGAGATGGATTTGTCTTGAGAATTTTTCATGAATTTAGTCTTTGGAAGACTAATTGTCGTCACAATGTAGTCTCCGTAATGATCGCTTTGTCGTCCTGTAACCTGTAAAAAAAAACTTGGTAGAAAGAAACATAAGTGTGTTCAAGAAGGAATGCGCATTTCCTTCATGATTCTTACGCAAAAATTTTATACCAAATAAAACAAATTAAGGACAATCAAAGTGTTGAAATTAACTTAATCATGATATTAAAATCAATCCATTCGTAAAAATAACCATGAAAAATAATACTCCCTGTTTGTGTCAGATAACTCATGAAATGTGCTTGGCAAAAAGATTGGCATTAGAAAGCTCTGTTGTGTCCTGCAGATTAGTATGTCACATAAAAGCATTCAACAGAAAATATTATGAGTTTAATGCCAACTTGAAGCTATCGAAACAAGATAATCATCATCCGTAAAATCCTCCAAATGTTTGATAAATCGATCCTCGAAATTTGTTTCCAAGTGTTCCATTTTTTCAAAGTTGTGTGAATTTTGTGAAAATTTTTAGATTTTTTTTTTAATGAAAACATAATTTTTTTGGATGTTTCTTTAAACAATAAATTAAAAACATAAATTTTTAATTTATTATTTAAGTTGAATTTTTTTTTATTTATTTTTTTATTTATTTATTTATTTATTTTTTATTTTTTTTAATAACAAAATTAAAATAGAAATTTTATTTTGTTATTTATTTTTTAACAATACAATGAAAAATCTATATTTTTTTTTTTTTAAACTAGAAAAAAAAACAATTTTTTTTTTTTTTTTTAGTTAAATGAAAAACTATATTAATTGAACAAAATAGAAAAAGGCCATGAAAGTCAAAACATTCGGCTTCGCCTCTCGCCCCCTCACAAACCAATTCATTGTTGCAGAGCACCATATTCTGATACTCTCCTTAAACTAGTTTAGAGGGCTTTATGCCAGCAGATTTTGAACATTGTGGCTGGTGATTATGCAATTGCAAATACTCCCGAGAGGAAAGATATCATAAAATATTACAAATGTCTTGATTAACTGCAATGATTTCTCTTCTGTTTCATCCTTCACAATTGTAAGGACCATAGGCCTTTGGTCATCCTTTAACAGCTTCAAAGTTTCATATCTTATAGGGACACTCAATGGCAGCAAACTTTGCTGGATAAACTCTTGCAAAAACTCTCCTTCAAAGGGACCCTAAAAAAATGTCTTGCTCATTGTATTCTGGGCGAATGACCAACAAAGCTGGCTTCTTGTCAAAATCATATTGCACCATAGCTTCATCTGAAATTTCCTTTGCTACTGAGAACCATGCTCTTTTCTTGTATTGCTTCCCAAAATCTACCACCAGGGATTCTTCCACACCAAAACCAATAAATATGGGAAATTTTTTACCGGACTCTTTAATAAATTCATGAACTTCAGCATTTGAGTTTAGAACAAAAACATCTGGAGCAGCCATTTTTTCAGATAAGGAACAAGTGAATCTGCTTTCCGTGGGCCTGAGTAATCTGTAGGGAAGCCGTTGACGAAAAGCTTCAGTGTTGGATAGCCACTCACATCATATTTTGAAGCAAGACTGTTGAATTTATCTGCATCTGTTTTGGCAAGCACAATGGGAGTATCAGAGTCAGCAAGTATTTGAGCAGCAGCATCTAGCTCGGGGGAGAGCCTCTTCCAATGGCCGCACCAGGGAGCATAGAAATCCACGAGAATGTGATCGAATCTGGAAATGGCCCGATGGCGGAGTTTAGAGCGGAGATATTCTATGACGTGGCTGCGAATACTACAATGGTGCAACGTAGGAAAACCTTCAACCATGATTGGCGCGGATATACACAAACCTTGGTGCATTAGAAGCGCGGCAAGACGTGCATGGACACGTTGCGAAGAGTTAGAAGTGCGATGCCAGGTTAATGAATGGGCGCATTACAACACATGGTCACGATATTCTCCGGCGCGATAATAACCAAGACCATCCAAAGCTATGAATATAAGGTTTGACAGCGATGTTGGTAAGATATTGGAGCAGACATATAAATATAACGTTCAAAACCTTAGAGGCTTGTATGTGGGCGAGAATATTATTATGACGAGGTTTTAATCTATGAAGTGGATACGCAAAGTGATCCAATTAACGATTAAAATGTCGATCAAAACTATATAAAGCACTATACGGTTTCACATTATCCGGTCAAAACACGCGTTTGAACGTGGAATCCAGCGACCAATCCCCACGTTGCATGGAGCGTAGGTTAACTTTCAAACTGGAACCTTTTATTGCAGAAAACGCTGGAGCGGACGTGCATGCACAAAATGTTGGGCAATTTAAACCATCTGAGATTCTAGCTATTTTTGGATGAGAATGAAATAAGATTGGTAAACGCAATCTTTTTACGAAATCTGATCCTTAAAATGTGCCCCCAAGTGGATTACCGATAGCATCTCTAAAAAATTGCAATAGGATTAGCATCTGAATTAAACCCAAATCATGGTAATTGATTTCAGATAGAGGAGGCTAACGTGTTGCCACAGAATTCGCAGAGGCATGAGGGATATGGGTATTGAAGGCGAAATGGGGTTTTTTTTCGTTGAGGCAGAACGTATTGCGTTTTCAGATGGTTTCCAGGTATGTACTTCTTTGGATTTAAAATATATTCATACAGAGTATCCTCGCCCCAAATGACAGCCTTGTTTTTGTTGCCTGCAGAATAAGAATATCCTGCAGTTGTGCTAGATTGCCTGCCAAAGAGCCCATGCAGATTTGGCCCTTGTTTGTGTCCTGCACCCTTGTCAACCGTATGGCATACCGCGCATTTCGTCTTGAAGATCTTTTCTCCGGCCTTGCTGTTGCCTGGAGGAGCCTCCGAGAAGGTCGCCATTGATTAATGTGACTGTTAATTTGTTTGTTCGAGTCGATCTATCGATCCTCTGTCACAGGAAGCGAGAGAGCCCACGGCAAACACACGCACCACTATCTTCCTCCCTTGTTCCTCTTGATTTTTTCCAAGCTCCTTGCCATCCAATAGCACATTGCTGGGCTTTACATCTCCATGAACGATGGGCGGATCACATTCAAGGTGCAGAAATTCCAGAGCCTGCGCAACATCAAGGATAATATTGAATCTCTTCTCCCAATCCAACTTGCCAGGCAAAGTCAGATCATCCTGCTCAAACAAAGCCTCCTGCAGGCTCCCGTTCTGCATATATTCATAAACGAGGAGTCTCCTCTTACCATCTGCACAGTAACCAACAAGGCTAACGATGAAAGGAGAGCGCAACCCACCTATGATGGCCATCTCGTTCTGAAACTCTCGTTCACCTTGAAGGGACGAGGCATCGAGTTTCTTGACAGCCACCTCCTTGCCATTGCGCAAAACTCCTTTGTAAACAGCGTAAAGAGCGTCTGGTCTCTTGCAAAGCCGTGCGGTCACTTCAAAAAAAAATTTGGCAGCTTGTATGTTCAACTTTTCGTTGTGTTGGTTGGATTCTTTTATTATTATTTTTTTTTGTTGTGTTTTGTATTTCATTTTTTTTTTTTTTAATGTTTTGTTTATTGTGAATTTTTTTATTTAAATGAAATCTAACCTATCTTAAAAAAAAAACTATTTTTTCAAAAAGATTTTTTTTAAATAATAATATATATATAAGATATATATTATTATTATATGGGATATTTTTTTTTTTTAAATTGTTTTGTTGTTTTATTATTTTTATTTCTTTTAAATCTAGAAAATAAAATAAAATGGAATTAAACCTATTTAAAAATTGTTGTGTTTTTTTTTTTTTTTTTTTTTAAATCTAACAATAAAGAAAATAAAATGGACTTCTATCTAAAAATGGTTAATTTTCAAAACAATTTTTTTAAATAATAATATATATAAATGATACATATATTATTATTATTTTGTGAGATTTTTTCTTAGTTTTTTTTTTTTTTTTTTTTTTTAAACTAAAATTAAAAAACTAAGTTTTATTTAAAATGTTTTTTTAAGATGATTTTTCACTAATTCACAAAATTCTTTATTGTTATATCGCAGATCAATTTTCTAGCAAGAGTTTTTTTTTATTTGAATAAATCAATTGATTTTCTGATCTTCCTGATCGCACAAAGCGCAGGAAGAGAGCATACTCATCGCTTGATTTGTTTTTATTTATGCAGGGGGGTGTTTTTGAAATGACGAAATTTAAAACTAGCTAAACATTAAAACATCAGAAAATTCAAACTTTAACTCTTTTGTGAAGATCCTGCTGTCACCAGGGTTCACAAATTATTTTGTCTAAAGAAAAATGCTAGTACTAAATTAAATTTCTAATGCCTAATCCCTTAGCAACATCCCCGGCAACGGCGCCAAAATGTTGGGCAATTTATTTGAACAAATTGCTGCATTAAATTATCGACCAGGGAAACTCGTGAGCTTGTGATGGTGCCAGCAATATATATGCAAGAGTAGGCAACTAACTCTATGTCTAACTAAATTATTTATGATTCAATATAATATGCAAGGGAAGAGGCTCCTAACTAAGGAGGTCCCGGTTGTCCTTCCCTACAGTATCATAGAGAAATCATTCATAAAACCAGAAACTTGAAATAAAGACAAGAGAATGAACTTTAATTGTTGTTTAGATTCAAAGAGAGAGAAAGACTAACTTAGTCTTTTGATTGTCCTCTCATGTACTAATCCAAACTAAACTAAGATCCATTCATAAGCATAAGAAATGAAATGACTTGAAACATAAAAGCAAAAGAATGAATTTCAATTATCATGCAAATCAAATAGAGAGAGAGCCTAACTTAGACCCTTGGATATCCTCTCACATGTTGATAAGATTCTAATTTAAAACTCATTCATCAATCACAAACAAATCCTTAAACATCTAAGCAATGAAATGAGACAAAATCTAATATGAAATAAAATGTTTCTCTCATCCTTTTAGAGTGAGCTCAATTCTCTTAAGAACAAGACAAATTATTCCATATACTACATTAAGGAAACTTATATCTAAAACTACATAAATTCCATAAATTCATATTCTACCTTAACACAATTTACATCTAAAACTACATAATGGAAATATATGAAAAATGAAGCTTTATTCTATTCCATCATCAATTGGATACAATGCTCTAAGAGTCCTCCCCTTGGAATGGAGGAGGTACTCCTATTTATACAGTGAGAGGAGTAACAAACTCATAATGATCATCCACTAATATCTCTAACCATCTAGACACATAACCCTATCCTCCATGATCTCCTCCACGAGGTCCATGATCTCCTCAAATTCGAATTTGAACATAGAGTGCCACATAAGGGTGCCTAGGAAGCTTCTTTTGTACCTACACATGTCAACAAACTCATTCTAATTGTTAGGTATAAGTATAAGCATATTATTTTATAAAGTTTAACCACAAATCCACTTTAAAATGTTAAGAATTAATAAACTTTGGAAAAACATAGTTATGACCCAATAATGAGGTGAATGTAATGATATGGAGGTGGAATGGAGGTGACATGAAGGTAAAATGTGAAGATATTGATGAATAATGGAGTGAAAATAGGGACTATTTTGAGGCCCAACACCCTCCTTGGAAATCTACCAAATCAACTATGATGCCACTTATTCTTTGATCCTCTTACCAAACTGCAAGTTTCCTTTGGCAAGAAACTCTTTGAGATGCTGATCTCTTCTAGAACTTTGTCTCTTGTGCTAAGGTTAAAAATCTAAAAACTTCAGAAGTTTAACCCCACCAGCTCTTCTGAATTTCTACAAATTTTCTACAGACTTTTTCTGGATATGACAGATTCAGATCTGAATCACACTGGGTGGCTTCAGACCCAACCAACATTGTTTCTGAGCTTCCTCTACGTAGTAATTACGTGGTCTTGCTAGGACACAGCGCTGGAAAATGTCACCCTTCCCTCTACATGAATCTTCTCCTGAAAACTGCGCTGTCCCTTCAGATCTGCTTTTTTGCTGCCTTTCCTGCTTTCTGCAGCTAGATCCTTCATATTCTTTAGCTGGTGACCCTTCTAGATTTACAATTCCTCTGATACCATGTAGAAATTTTTGAATCTTAATTCTTAAGCAAAAATTATTTATGTTAATCCAGTTAAGCTTCTCCTACTTATACAAGTTATCAACTGAATAAACTCAAGTTAACATCAAATCAAAACACATAACAGATCTCTACCAATTCAGATCTAGAATAAGCACATGCACACATAGACAAAGTGACACAGTTATTTCTGGACAAACTGTCCTTGGAAAAACCCAATGTGGGAAAATAGGTCTCTGGCTACTGGAGGGCTCTATTATTAAGAATATTTATGAATACACAACTCTGGGTTCCAAATCTGGAAAACCTTACAGAGAAAACTCTAGATCTGTAGCACCTGATTGATCTAGGACCAACAATACTGACTGATCCATGCCCTCAAACAAGATTTACAGAACTCAACCAGATCTAGGCCTAGAAACCCCAGATCTGCCCCTGAAAGATGTTGTGTCAGCCTCTAAAGGCCTCCAAAATGCTCAACGCTATCACTGGAAGGGACCGTGTTACCCCAGACTGGGTGACGCAGTCACTACGCTGCCCCTAAGGGTCTCTGCGTAACCCTTGAAGGGTTTCCTAACAATCACGTTGTCCTTGATGCTGCTGCTACTATTGTCGTATGCTGCTGTTGCTGCTACCGTTTGCTGCTGTCATCTGCTGCTACTGCTGCTGCCTTCCTCTGCGCTGTCTTTCCTGATCTCTTCTCTACTTTTTGTGTATTCTAGACCCCAGGATCAGATCATTCCCTTGGTATAAATTCCCTTCTCTACAATTGAAACACTTGAGAATTCTTAGCAACCCTTCCCTATAATCTCAACTTAGCTTCAATGCTCTGCCTCTGTGTGTCTTACAAATGACCCCAAGCCTTTCTTTTATACTTTTTTTGTTGACAAATCAACGACCAAGATTAAATATTTAATTAATTTCTAAGATTAAAATAAAGCTTGATCCGTGTGACTTAAGAAAATTTTGATCACATGTTTAATTAAATTCACTTTAATTATTTTATTTTCCTAAGTTTTAACTTAGGAAATACATTAAAATAATTAATTAATTTAATATCTCCTAAACCAGATGAAATTTCCCAAATCCATTTCCGAGTCTTGTAGATCAGGTGAACTCTAGTCCTTCCTCAAAATTTGGGACCTAGAGCACAATTGACGCTACCCCAAATATACAAAATATCAACATGATGTACCTTAGACATACTATCCCCTCTAAAGGTAGAAACCACCTAATAGGATACTTGGTTAACACCCTTTGGAGCTTGGAGGCATTAGCACCTGCCAAAGCCCACTATGGAAGGGCATGCCAATATGAAGGGCCCATATGTTGTCCATGGTTTGTAAGCTCTTTAACTTGATTTCTTTAAATGACTTGTTGTACTGGAAGGCTAGGGAAAACATTGGATCTTATATAGGATTGCAGATGATCTCCATTTTGGGTTTGGTCTCCCTATACAGGGTCCTAACCCTCCAAAGGGCTACATTGGCACATGTAGGGTATGTGTAGAGAGCCACGAGCCTCCACTCCAGTAGAAAAGACTCCATGGATCCCCAGAGATGCTCAGAGATTGCCATAGATTCACCTATTGGACGAGGTTGATGCACCTGGTTCACCATGCCCAGTCGGCTCCACAATTGTACCCTGCACTTGGCAGATGATCCAGGACCTACACAATGATGTTGCAGATGGTCTAAAATAATTTCTAATCTAGTTGGAGACCCATGAGGCTACTTGTGTGCCCTCACTCGCATTGGGAGAACCACAGGTTTATTATTTGGAGAGAAAGGGGCCAACGCCTTGTTCACTACTTTTGGGAGTCCTATTTATCATTATGCCACTTACAGACTTCATCAAGCCTCTTAGAAATCCCAACGACATGTACTATTGATCATTCGATCTCTTAAGAGACTTATTCTTTTCTTTATGATCTTGTTTGGTTGGCTTGTCACCAAAAGTTAGTTATTTTGCACATTATTTTATTATAGGGGCTAACGTAGGCCTAATTAGTGTAGAAATTTGAATAACTGTTAAATTATTCACCAAGATTATCCTGATCACACACTATTTGAGCTTCATGCATAATACATAACCTCTTCTACCATTGATCATTAATTGCGGAAATATAAACAATCGCATGCACACATTAAAACCATAATCAATCACACATATAAACACAGTATTTATGGGAAAGCTTAAAGCTGAAAACCCCCAACTATATGTATATTATAATGATAGAGTTCATGTAACAATCATTGTACAAACTCCTCACAAGCTCTTAGCACAATCTTCAATTGTTACACACTACACAAGCTCAGATCTAGCAAAACACATGCTCCAATCCTGTCCACCTGTTAGCCTGCCTCTACTGCGCAATCCAAGATGAATAATAATTGGATCCAAGTTCGAATCCCCTTGGTATGTACTATGCAATCCTCATTGGCATCTTCATCAATGTGTGGTGAAAACTCATGCACCATTATAGTCACAACTAATAGTCAACCTGCTCTTTCACCTACCTCTCCACTGATCTCCACTGAAACTGTCCATGCACTAAAGTTAACTAATGTGTTCTTTAGTTGATTAATTAGTGAATTAATTAATAATTAATTCACACCACTTTCACTAGTGTATCAATCGGTTAGACTAGATACAACTAGTTCAACTATGTTTAACTGAGTTAAACTGAACACAACTCCATCAACTCCTCAATCAACTCCACCAAACTCACTCACATGAGTTCTAACTAAATTCATCATGCAATAGCTCCACTTAGACCCTAGGAATAGCGTAATTCCTTCTGTCAGCTGCATGTGCCACATCCAGGCATCAAAATGAAGTGCTCCAAGAGGATAAGATAATGTTTATAGTCCAAATATTATTAAGAGCTAATAATATTCGACATATCTATTTTTAGACTGGCAATCTAAAAATAGATTCCGCCCAATATGTCTAAAAATAGAAGTCCATCTATTTTTACAACTTGACCAACCATCCACAAATAGCATCCTGCAACTCATAGAATATGATCGACATGTCTAAGAATAGACATAGTCTAAAAATAGACTTTGCGCCAAAAATAGCCTGCGGGCCCACTTAGTGAAGCGACTTCATTTCACTAAGCTCCATCATCTTGTTGCATTTTCAAAACTCCCTCTCAACAAGATATGGATTATCTGCAACCCCTATCCTGCCTCTGTGGTATTCGAATTTGCTCCTGGTGAGCGCCTTCGTCAAGATGTCAGCATCCCGATCCTCCGTGGGAATGTATAGAGGTAAGTAACATGATCTTCCGCTACACACAATCTACGATATGATGATACCGGATGTCAATGTGTTTAGATCTATCATGAAATACTGGATTAACCGAGAGTTTGATGCAACTCTGATTATCACAATATATCACAGTAGGATCTAAGTGTGAACCGAACAACCCGACCAGGATCTTCCTCATCCATATAGCCTCGCATGCAGCCAAACTCGTTGCCATATACTCGGCCTCTGCTGAACTGAGTGCCACGGATCTCTGCTTCCTGCTGTACCAAGAAACTGCTGTCGACCCGATACTGAAAATCCCTCCAGATGTCCTCTTTCTGTCCGTTGGGCTCCACAGCCTGCATTCGTGAAGCCATAGCCTCACTCATCAAAAGTATCTGGCCTGCAAAGTGAGATCTGGTAGTGCCCTCTGAGTGGTGGAAATCTCAATACATGCTTGCTGCCTTATATTCGGAAGAGCTTGGTTGGCTTAACCATATCTTGTGAATGTTCGGATTATGACATAGCATATATCGGGTCGTATATTGACCAGATACATAAGCGACCCCACCAGCTGTCGATAAACAGTGGCATCCACTACCTCCGCTGAAGTAGCATCCTACTTCCTCCAACCTCCAGGAAGAGGAGTATAAATAGGCTTGCAGCCATGCATGTTGAACTTCTCCAGTATTTCCCGGGCATACTTACCCTGAGAAACAAATAGTCCATCACTGCGCTGCCAAATTTCCAATCCCAGGAAATAATGAAGGAGGCCCAAGTCCTTCATCTCAAACTCTCTAGCAAGATCCTCCTTGCATGAAAGTATCAACAGCTCATCACTTGTCAAAATCAAATCATCTACATAAAGTACAATGATCAGCAACTTACCCTCCACCACAATCTGGTATAGGTTAGGATCCGCCTCACTCTTGGAGAATCCAAGTCCGGTGAAATAACTATCTATCCATGTGTACCAAGCACGAGGTGCTTGTTTCAACCCATACAACGCTCTCTTGAGCCTGCACACATGCGACTCGCTGCTGAAGATCTCGAAACCTTCGGGCTGCTCTATGTACACCTCCTCCTCAATGAATCCATTGAGGAACACAGTCTTCACATCCATCTGATGAATGTGCCACCCCATCTGCGCTGAGAGAGCAAGAATCGTCCATATGGAAGAATACCTTGCGACAGGTGCAAAGGTCTCCTCATAATTGATCCCCTCAATCTGTGAAAAGCCTCGGGCAACAAATCTTGCCTTGTACTTCTCCACACTCCCATCAGCTGCCTGCTTCACTTTGTAGATCCATCTCGAACCCACCACTAATTTCCCCTCCGGCCTTGGGACAATCTCCCATGCACTGTTTCTGACAATCGAATCATACTCTTCCACCATGGCATCTACCCATGCGGGGTCCTCCATAGCTTCCTCGAAAGAGGATGGCTCTGTCACGACACATTTTCTCACAAGAGCCATGTATCCAGTGTACCAGTCCGGTGATTGTCTCTGTCTGCGCTGTGCTGTAGGTGGTCCTACAACCTTCTCTGCATCTTGAGCCAGCCGCTCAGCTTCTGTAGTGCGCTTCCGCTCTCTGATGGTTGGTGCTGCATGAGTGGTCTCTTCCACTCCATGAACTTCCTCTTGTGGCTGATCCACATCCTAAAGCTCATCCTTAGGAACTAATAGCTCTTCATCTGCATGCAAGTGTGGCTCCCTCTCAAGCGAACACTTCATGGCTTTCTCCTCCTGAAATTTGATATCTCGTCGCACAACAGTCTTGCGACTATCTGGAAAATACACACGATAGTTGTGGGGCATATCAGTGTACCCCAAAAATATCCCAACCTCTGCGGTCGGCTCCAGATTCTTCCTAGAATCCTTCGTCACATGAATGTAAACAGGTGAACCAAAAATCCTCAAATGAGAAATATCAGGCTTCTTACCAGAAAGTGCCTCCTCGGGTGTACTCATGCCAAGTATCCTGTGAGGACAACGATTCTGCACATATACTGCAGTATTTCATGCCTCATCCCACAAGTGTATGGGAAGGCTCTGATCATGCAACATCACCCATGCAGCACCCATGATCGTTCTGTTCTTCCGCTCAGCAACCCCGTTCTGCTGTGGGTTATGAGGTGCTATGAGCTCTCTTCGAATTCCTTCTGCACTGCAAAATTCCTTGAATTCGCCAGAGATTAATTCACCACCATTGTCGCTCCTAAGAGCCTTCACTTGCTTCCCCAATTCTTTCTCACCCAGTGCCTTGAACTCACAAAAATTTGAGTATGTATCGCTCTTCTTCTACATGAAGAAGATCCAGCAGTTACGAGAAAAATCATCAACAAAGATCACATAGTACCTGTGCTTTGTTGTCGAAGCTACTGAGAAAGGTCCACACATGTCTGTGTGAATTCTCTCAAGGATCGTCGTGGCGCAACTATCCTTCTTGTGAAAGTTAGCTTTCACAAATTTTCCCAAGGTACATCCCTTGCACTGATCTGACTGCGCAAGAGTACCCTTAGGAAGCCTAGTAGAAATTTGCTGTAGTATCTTCAAAGCTCCATGGTGAAGGTGGCCCAATCTCCGGTGCCACAACTCGTCATAATCCCGGCTCACCACTCCTTCTGCCTTGCCTGCCATTGTTGCACAGCCATCTACCTATAATTGATAAAGGTTCTTAACTCGAACCCCTATCCTCCGGGTCTCACCAGTTGCCTTACTGCACAGGAAATCCTTGCCCTCGCTAAAGACAACATCATATCCCTTGTCTTCTAACATCTCCACAGAGATAAGATTCTTCTTCAATCCTAGAACATGCATCACTTCCTTCAATATGAAGGGTTTACCAGACTCCCTCTCAAAGGAAATGGTACCGATACTCACTTCCTGCCTATTTTACCATCACGCCCATCTTGATGTGCACTCAAGATATTTAATCCGTGTCCGCAAACAAATCTCGATCTCCCCCACATGTGAAAAGATGCACCACTGTCCAGAAACCACACTGATCCCATCACACTTGAGACCAAGCATGTGATCAATGAAAAATCTAGCTCAAACTGCGAGGCTAGGGCCTCTCTGGTTGCAGATCTAGCAGCCTGCTTATTTTTCTTCTTTTGCGGACAATTTGTGGTATAATGTCCGTGTTGGTGACAGTGAAAGAACTTCACCTTGGACATGTCCTGCTTCTTGCCTTTCGCACCAGATTGAGAAGATTTCTTTCTCTTCCCCTTCTTTGCTTTGGTAGCCAAAGCGAAATTTTCTTCATCAGATGCCTTTGATGAAGATCCATCCCTGGTACTTTGCCTTATCTCCTCTTGCACAAGATCCGACCAAAGTCGCTCCCATCCTGGCAATTTCTCCCGACCATTGACAGAGTCCTGATAGGAGTGCCAACTCTTGGGAAGCCCAAGGAGAGCCAAGCTCACCAAGTCCTCATCATCTACAGTCACCCTGACACTTCCAGCTCATCCTCGCATTGATGAATTTCGAGGCATTTCTAAGTACCATCACCTTTCTCCATCTTTGTTTTAGTTTATCCTTGAGCGCCAACTTCCTCTCGTCGCTCTTGCTTTGGAATAAATCACAAGCTTTCCACATCAAGAATGGAGAAGCCTTACCATGAAGGCTGGATACTATGTGATCCTTCACGCCCTCCAACAGAATCCTTCGACACTTTGCTGTCTTCTTTTTCCATGCGTCAAGTGTGGCAGCATCGCTAGAAGCAGGTTTCTGGACTTCTGCATTTATGAACTCCTTCAACCCATTGTCATATAACACTGCCTCCATCATGTCCTTCCATGCAATATAATTCTAGCTGCCCTCAAGGGCATACTCCAATCGCAATCCATTGAAAGACATCTCAACTTCAACACCAAGAAAACACTGCTGCAAATTCGAATTCCACCAGCACAAAACTCAACCGCTTCAATGTTTTACAATTGCTCCAATGATCAATATTTCTCTGATACCATGTAGAAATTTGAATAACTGTTAAATTATTCACCGATATTATCTTGATCACACACTATTTGAGCTTCATGCATAATACATAACCTCTTCTACCATTGATCATTAATTGCGGAAATATAAACAATCGCATGCGCACATTAAAACCATAATCAATCACACATATAAACACAGTTTTTATGGGAAAGCTTAAAGCTGAAATCCCCCAAATATCTGTATATTATAATGATAGATTTCATGTAACAATCATTGTACAAACTCCTCACAAGCTCTCAGTACAATCTCCAATTGTTACACACTACACAAGCTCAGATCTTGCAAAACACATGCTCCAATCCTGTCCACCTATTAGCCTGCCTCTACTGCGCAATCCAAGATGAATAATAATTGGATCCAAGTTCGAATTCCCTTGGTATGTACTGCAAAATCCTCATTGGCATCTCCATCAATCTGTGGTGCAAACTCATGCACCAGTATAGTCACAACTGATAGTCAACATGCTCTTTCACCTACCTCTCCACTGATCTCCACTGAAACTGTCCATGCACTGAAGTTAACTGATGTGTTCTTTAGTTGATTAATTAGTGAATTAATTAATAATTAATTCACACCACTTTCACTAGTACGAATCGTTTGTGACTAGACATCAACTAGTTCAACTCATGTTTAACTTAGCCTAACTAACACAACTCCATCAACTCCCCAATCAACTCCACCAAACTCACTCACATGAGTTCTGAATCAAGTCATCATGAAATAGCCCACTTTTAGACCTGAGGAATAGCGTGTATCTTTCATACCGCATGTGCCACATCTGTGCACTTAACTAAAGTGCTCCAAGAGAATAAGATAATGTTTATAGTCCAAATATTATTAAGAGATAATAATATTCGACATATCTATTTTTAGACCGGCAATCTAAAAATAGATTCTGCCCAATATGTCTAAAAATATAAGTCCATCTATTTTTCCCTACTTGACCAACCATCCAAAAATAGCATCCTGAAACTCATAGAACATGATCCATATGTCTAAAAATAGACATAGTCTAAAAATAGACTTTGCGCAAAAAATAGCCTGCGGGCCCACTTAGTGAAGGCGACTCCTTTCCACTAAGCTCATCATCTTGTTGCAATATCAACAATTAGCTAAATCAAACTCATTAGAAGTGTATAAATACAAGTGATGTGAATTCATTTTAGCATCATATCTTATATTAGACTTGTATCTCTTTAGAGAACTTCACTATCCTTTTTGGTGGACAAATTTTTGGAGCATGGAATGAATTTTGATGTTTGGATTATTTTCTCTTGTCTTGGATGTTCTTGATTGGAAATTTTTTTATGGTTGGATATAATCTTAAAATATTTAAGTGCAATTTAATGCTATACTTTTTTCTATTTTTTTCACATACATTGTCGCTGGGATTTCGCTATACTAGGGCTAATTTACTGTATCCATTTATGCGAAGTTGTAGAAACTTTGTTTCTAGATAGTGATGCTTCATGTATGGGCCATGTATTATGAATGAATGTTAGTAGAGATGCTTCTATATTGAAATTCATCTTGATAAGCCATCTATTTTGTAAAACGAAGTATAAAGCTCTTGAAGTTGCTTTTGCTACTTCCCTAATGATATGCGAAGTTGTCTTTAAGGCCACCTTGACATAGAAAATTCAATATCCATGGTCATAATTTTGCTCGAATCCAATCTCCCCAAAGGATTAGGCACTAGTCCTCCATAGGTGATCACCTCAAAGCTTATTGCTTTCACCTTTCCCTCTTTTCTAGTACAATCTTACATAAGTCACCTAGGGCATAAATTATCTCACAATCTAGCCATCCAAACATTGCAATTGTTGTTCCAAAACTGCGTTGGTGTGTCCTCAAGGAGCTCTCCAAATTTCATGAGATTCCAATAGTGGGATCTTGAGATATCGCAAGCCCTAGCTCGAAAACCCATTCTTTCCCTTGGTTTCCTTATGCTAGAAACCTCATTGGGATCATTCCATTACCTTTTATTGAAAATTTCTTCCTTGATCCTCTTCTCCTCCTTGATTAGGTCAAGCACATCATTGGTTTCTCAACCCCATTCCCTTGACCTAACCTCAGGTCTACTTGGTCCCATGTGGTCCCACAAGTTATTGAACCTAATCTCATAAAGACCATTTGAAATCCAAGCCTTCACAAAAATTTTAGGGTTTGAGGGCCTCCATTATAAGATACATACCCCAAACCTAAACCTTGAAATTCTCTTTGAGCCCGTCCTTGAGAGCCTTCAACCTTGCCTTCCAAAGCAAGCAAGCTATACATTTGAGCCTCTTTTGTGAATAAGCCCTCAAGATCACCCCTCACCCTATCATTGGCCTATTATTTTCGTGGTCCTTATTGTATCGAGTCTCCTCCCATCAGTGAAAGTCCATAAAGATTAAGGAGCCATAGCTGAGGTGACATTGGGCTATTGCTCCATTTTTGCCCTTGATCTGGTAGTAGCCATCTAAGGATCCCCTTTTAGGACCCCTGCTAGTTTAAGCGGTAAGAGGGCCGACATGAGAAGTAGCTTGTGACAAGGTCTTGGAGGGTTTTGACATGATCAAAATTACTTTTTACAATATATAACATGTCTTAAATAAATGACATTGACTTCCTAGACTTTATGACTTGATGAACAACCCTAAAGTCTCACAATGGGAGCCTTAACTAAAATAAAATTCCTTGACTATGAAACCCATGATTCAAGCATTACAAAAATAATTTTGTTTTTCTTCTTTTCATCAAGTACATAAAATCACAATTACACATGTCATTATGAATACTGAACCTAGTTACACTTTTCAACACTTGGGTCGTTAATCTTTGTTCCTAGTCGAGTGGGACGTCCTTAGAGGGCTTAGGGTTATAGGAAGGACACTATGGCGAAGTCTCTAATGGGTTATAGGAAGGACACAATAAGGAAGGCTCTCGCTGAAATAGTGTGCCTAAAATATTCCATACCTACCAATTTCTATCATTTCGTTTATTTCACATCCATTCTTTGGGTAGTTGGTCATTAGTCATAGGAATTGGCACTTATCCTCATGCTTGGGTCTAGGTGGGAAAATGTTGCCTTGGAGGTCGATAAAGCTGAAAGAACGATAAAAGTAAAGAAAGCCACAATAAAAGAAAAAAGATGTAAAAAATGGCTTCATTCGACCCCTTTCATCTCCATGTGGTTCACCAATAATTTTGGTTCCTAAGAAAGATGGGACATGGAGAATGTGTGTCGACTTTAGGGCCTTAATCAAAATCACAATAAAAAACAGGTATTCTCTTCCCAGGATAGATGATTTACATGACCAGCTGAAAAATACTGTCTATTTCACTAAGTTTGATTTGCGTAGTGGGTATCATAAAATTCACATTGCAGAAAATAACATCTGGAAAACTGCATTTAAAACTAGGCAGGGGCTATTTGAATGGTTAGTGATGCCTTTTGGTTTGTGTAATGCACAAACAACTTTCATGCGGGTTATGAATGATGTATTCCGTCCATACATTGGTAAATTGGTCATAATCTACTTGGATGATATCTTGATTTTCAGTTCCACTATGGGAGAGCATGATAGGCATGTTAAACAGGTCTTTGAAGTGTTGCAAAGGGAAAATTTGTACCTTAAACTATCCAACTGTAAGTTTGGGAAAACTTCATTGGTTTATCTTTGTTAGATAGTTGGAGGTGGTCATTTGAAAATAGATCCAGCTAAAATTGATGTGATTGTTAAGTGGCCAAGACCACAGAATGTGACTGAAGCTAAGAGTTTCTTAGGTGTTGTTCAATATTGGAGAAAATTCATTTCTCAGTTTTCTTTGATTGAATCACTGTTACATGCTTTAAAAGGTTCTAAACTTTCCTTTTAGTGGGGAGGGAAACAACAAAAAGCTTTTGATACACTTAAGCAAAAAAATTTCATAGCACCAATCTTAGCTTTACCAGATCTTCAACAGCCATTCGAAATTGAAACATATGCTAGTGGTTATGCAAGGGGTGTAGTCTTACTTCAAAAAGGGAAACCTATTTGTTTTCATTCAGAAACGTTTTCTAAGGTAGTTGCAAATTTTCCGACATATGATAAAGAATTGTTTTCTTTGGTTTAAAGTGTTAAGAAATGGAAACACTACTTAATTGGTAAGGAAACAGTGATTCAAACAGGTCATCAGTCGCTTCAGTACCTTCAGTCTCATACTAAGTTGCAACAATCTCGCCATTACAGATGGATGGGATTTCTTCAGCAATTTCACTTAGTAATTAAGTACAAGAAAGATTTAACAAACAAAGTAGCTGATATGTTGTCTAGACCATCTTTGAATGCTTCATTAGTGCTGCAAAATTTTTCTTTAAAACATGAAAGTTATTTAGAACAATATAGTACAAATGCTGATTTCAAAGATATTTATGAATCGGTAACTCATGGTACTCGGGTGGAAGAAGTCAATTTTCATGTTCATGACAAGTTTTTATATCATCTGGGTAAGTTGTGCATACCACAAATAGAAAGGGCTCATGTTATTCAGGAAGCACATTCTTCTCACATTTCAGGACATTTTGGCGTAAGCAAGACAATGTATTGTTGTTGGCCTCGTATGTATGAAACAATTGTTAAGTACATTAAAATTTTTTTTATGTGTTGGACAAGCAAGCCAAGTTCCTTCACGACCATGGGACAACATATCCATGGACTTTGTTGGAGGACTTACTATGTCTAGGAGAGGGCATGATTACATGTATGTCATGGTTGATATTTTAAGAAAGATGTGCATTCTTGTTCCATGCAAAAAGCAAGTGACTTCTGAACAGACTGCACAGATGTTCTTTCAACAGGTATGGGTTCATTTTGGGTTACCTACTTCCATCATTTCCGACTGAGACACTCGCTTTGTAGGAGAGTTTTGGTCCACTTTGTGGGGACTTATGGACAAAAATCGGAAGAAGAGCACATCTTTTCATCCACAAAATGAAGGACAGACAAAAGTGGTGAATAGGATAGTGATACATATTCTCCAAGGTTACTGCAGCAAACATCCTAAGTTGTGGGATGAATATTTACCTTATGTGCAGCAAGCTTACAATCGAGCCTTACATTCTTTGACTAAGCGATAGCCATTTGAAACCTGTTTTGGGTATCTACCAAAGTCACCAATGGATTTCATGTTTGGTGAAGAAGATAGAGTGGATTGACATGAAGATACAAATAAAGCAGTTAAGTTCATTCAACGGATACACCAGAAACATGAAGTAGTGCAGGATCAGTTAGAGAAGAGTTATGCCAAGTAAAAAATGCACCATGACAAGCATTGAGTGGATCATCATTTTCAGGTCGATGATTAGGTATGGCTGAATATCAGTAAAGACAGATTGAAAGGGGAAGGTAAGAAACTGAAACCCATCAGATAGGGTCCTTTCAAGATTGTGGAAAAGGTTGGAAATAATGCATTCTGATTAGATTTACCTCCTTACATGCGTATTTATTCAGTTGTAAATGTAGAAAATTTGAAGTTGTATGAACCTTCGATGTTCATTGATCCAGAGGTAGATACACATATTCCAACAATTGATGATTTTGCACCTGAGTATATGAATGAGTTGTAGGAAGATACCATCTTGGATAGGAAGGTTTGCACTTCAAGCTGTGAAGATGTTGAATATCTTCGAGTGGGACTCAAGGGCATGAATCGTAGCAAGGCGAGGTGGATGGAGATCAGAAGAGTGAGGGAGCTGTACCCACCTGATATCTGCTTAAATCAAACTTTTTTTGTTCCAAAACCTTTCAAGTGGATTAAAATCCTCCATGGATTAAGTCGTAAAACCAATAGCTTAAATCCTTCAGTCTTCCACACTAAGAGATCAAGTTAACAATCAATTCACTTTGAAAAATATTCAGTCCTATTTCAGATATATTTCAAATCATCATTCGTGCATATGTATGTACTATAATATGTCGTTTCCTAGTATTCAAAGTTTTCAAAAAATATGGTATATCCACATTCATCTGATCAAATTAGACAAAATATTTAGATTGGTTGTTTTAGTGTTCCACTGTGACGCATCCTCCGTGGTTAGGGGTGTTCCCTCCCTGTTTCCCATGCTCGTGGGAATTAGAAATGTTTCCCCACACCCTTTATTTTGTGAACATTAGGAAACACACACTAATATGTTTCTTGAGTGCATAAAGCATGTTTCTCAAAAAGGGGGCTTTTTGGGCACCCTCACTCAAAAAGTGGGATACCTTGGCGCTCTTCAGAAAAGGGGATACTTGGGAATCTCCTGTTGGAAATACTGAGGGAGAATGAATCATAGTTGGAAATACCGAGGTGGGGTGAATCGGTATTTCCCTAATTTTACAATTGGTTGGTTTTCTTAAACATTCATAGCATTAAAAAAAACTTAAGAATCATCATCACATCAATGAACAATATAGATAAATTTTTCTCAACCAAGTGCTATGTTATCTATGATGTACATACAAATTTACCAGATAAATTTGGAAGTACAAGACTCCCCAAGGGTTTTACCATCAAAGCTGGAAGGAAGTAAATTCTCCCTGAATGTATTTGGGCTCCCGTACCAGGGATAATAGCCCAACTAAAATCAAGCTGCAGCCTCTGCTGTTGTACTTCACCCAGTCTTTGCCATACAATAGAACACTGACCAAAGATTATCTAAAGAACCATAACACCCAGTCACTGCCATACAATAGAGGACTGACCAACCTCCGGTGATCTAACAGGCTCAGTTCATAATCGTCAAGTAACAATGTACAAGGTCATTAGTTAGTTTATCACCAAGAACCAGACCTTCCTTATAGAGGGACTATAGCCATAAATTCACTGTCAAATTCAGGTTTTGCACGGACACCAGATTTGCAAAATTTGTTTCAGAGACACTTTATCACATAACTGTAGTTTAAAAATGAAATTCTAAAGTCTCAGGTTCCTTCATGCAATGAAATTCTAGATATTGTAATTAGGTCTGAGCATTTGACATCGAAACAATCCAGTCATGTTACAACAGAAAAATACCACTGCAACTTCAAAAATCCCAACCAATCACCATCCTTTAAGTTTGGTATTTAATGCCTGAACTGACTCAAAAATTACGGTAGCATTTAGAGTGCATAATAAAAGGACATCAAGATATAAATACACTTAGATTGATTTGCACTGAAGACCGAAATTCAAGTCCAGAACTAACATACAAGGCCGCATATATCTTACGTGAAGGCCGAGTACCAAAATAGAAGGCTGCAGGTATGAAATAGAGGCTGAACAAAAAACCACAAAGACAAATTAACCAGTGATACACATTTCAGACCTTGTAGCATGGAATATTGGTTGAATCTACAAGGCTGCAAGTCAGATGGTATTGAGTCTTAAATCTTATTGTGCTCTTTCAGTGACAGAATTTGGTCCTCCCCTCTATTTGAATCCAAAACACAAAGAATGTGCTTAGAAAATGATGCAGTGATGAGGGCCGAAATTCAGAGAGAGAGTGTGCTACTTTATTTTTGAACCTAAAATATTCTTGCATAGAAGAATTCCCTAGTGGAGGGCCACGATCTTCAGGAAGAGTGATCTGGATATATGAATTAGTACCTGCAACAAAAACACAATGAATCCCAAAAGCCCAAAAACAAACCCTAAGCCAAAATCCTTCAAGTTCTGCTTCCACGTCAGATCTGTCAATATACCTCAGAGATAGAATTACTTCTCCTATGAACCACAGAGTGATTCACCTTTTTATCTCATCCAAACCATACCCTTGAGATGCCTCTATATAGTATATGGATATAAGCTTTGAGAACAATTGACTTCTAAATTTAAGAGGAAGGCCGACTCTAATGTTTTGGAGGGAATTAAAAAAAAAAAAATTAAGAACCGTTTTTAATTTCTCTCTAAGATTTTGGATCACAATATATTTAACATGATCATTCCCTCTAAGATTTTGTACCACAATATATTTAGTTTTCTTTTCAAGAAATTGGACCATGGTTAATGAGTAGTTTTTTGGCACCAATCATTAAATGCTAAGCCCTTCAACAAAACATTTCCACATCATTTAACTAATCAAGATGATGCCACATCATCCAGTTGTTGTCACACCAACATCCCCTGGGGATTTTGACCACAATGAGGATGCACAGACTTTGACTGGGCATATCTCTCAGACCGTGAGGCCTCTAATGGCACTCCACAAAATGGAATATTACGAATGCATACGAGGCCTGCATATGATAGCTACATATGCATGGTCCGCATGTAGATCATTTACTGAACATAGATCATATATTCCGCATGTAGATCATTTACTGAACATAGTTCATATTGTCCGCAACCTACAAAAATATAGATCATTTACTAAACATCAAGCACATATGACAAAGGACACACAATTTTTTTGGACAAATGTCCTCGGAAAACCAAATGCAGGAAAATCGGTGCAACATATATGAGGGTTTATTATTATTAAGTAGCAGTATTCTGAGTACATATAGGGTGCCACAACCCAGCTCACCCAACAAATAAAACCTCAGCTATAGAGGAAAATGTGAGATATATCTCACTCTCGTAAGTCCCAGCTGATCCGGATGAGAAACTGGTGAAACCACAGCTAGCTCTGCGCAGTCTCTATGCTGCCACTAGATAAGGCTGCGTGGACCTAGCTGAGTGACTGCGTCACCCTTGCTCTGCGCTGATCAGCTTCTCCTGGATCTGGTTTCAGCCCTGTCGGCTTTGAAACCTAGTGAATTTTAGACTTTTCCTTGGAGGCTATGTGTTGCCCCTGCGTGAGCCCTACGTGGGCCTGTGTCACCCTCCCTAGGGATTGCATCACACCCTCTAATGGATGCGCTGCCTCCACTATGTCTTTGTTGCCCTTGCTCTGCATTGTACCGTTGGTCCTCTTGACAATCACTACATCTGCCCCTCACTACATCTCTGAATCACTCAGATTTGATCTTCATCTGAGCACTGCTCTGTCAGAAGAATTCAATCTCTTAGATTTTCTGTGTGTACTCCAACTAACCCCAAGCCCTTCCTTTATAATTTACTCATTGACATATCAATTACCGTGATCTAATCTCCAATTAATGACTAATATTAAAATAAGCTTGATCCACGTCACTTAGAATGTTCTCATCACATGTGTAAATTAATTCACTTTAATTTTTTAATTTACTTAAGTTAGACTTAGGGTCCCTATTAAAAATTTTAATTATTTGAATAAATTTTACACCAAATGGAATTTCTCCAAACACTTTCTGGGTCTTGGATATCTCATGTGTTCCAGTCCCTCCGCAAAGTTTTGGAGCTAGAGCACATCCGATGCTACCCCAAAATATCAACACTACCTCTTAGCGAGGAGTGTTCTCTAGCAATACTTCTCCACTGAAGCATCACCCTGATCTCTGGCATCAGTCCGATGTCTCTGGCATCGGTCCCACGCCAGTTAGAATTTTCTCATCACATGTGTAAATTAATTCACTTTAACTTTTTAATTTCCCTAAGTTAGACTTAGGCTCCCTATTAAAAAATTTAATTATTTGAATAAATTTTACACTAGATGGGATTTCTCCAAACGCTTTCAGAGTCTTGCAGATCTCATGTGTTCCAGTCCCTCGACAAATTTTTGGAGCTAGAGCACATCTGATGATACCCAAAAATCTCAACACTCCCTCTTAGCAAGGAGTGTGCTCTAGCAATACTTCCCTACTGAAGCAACACGCTGATCTCTGGCATCGGTCTCCGCGTTGTTGCTTGGCCTGATACCCTTCATCAACTGTGCTGCTACTATTTGTACTACTGCCCATTTAACTATCACTAACACTGCCACATATGTATTTTAGCTCCCTCTCAAATTGCTGCAACACGCTGCCAATCGCTGCACTGCAACTCAGTCATTGAGAAGTAAGAAATTGAATGACAACCATCCAATCACTAACAGACAAGTCAATTGGGTTGCATCTCATCACTAAAGCACCCTTAGTTGTTGCACTGTGCTGTCTCTTTATAGCCTCTGCACCGCTGCTGCTCTACACTACGTAAGCATTTCCCTTCTGCGATGTTCAAGTCCCATCAGCCTCTGCGTTTCTGCTCCCTCTGCACTGCGCTACTCTACTCTTCAGCTTCCCAACACTGCCTCTACTCCCCCATGATTTTAAGCACCCACTACTCCAGTCATCCTGATACTTTCTTAAGGCTCTCGTAGCCCGTATGCGATCCAAGAGTTTGGGCACCTCAAGGATCTTGCCTTCCCATCTGTAGCTACTCTAAAGATCAATATCGCCCCACCTCTTCTCTTGAGGCACATGAGCACTCATTGCCACATCATCCTTACTACCACTGTCCCCTCTAGCTGTTGTTGCCTTGGAATCTAAATATTCATTTTCCTTCCTCTTAGGACAAGTGCTGGCTTAGTGTCCAAGTTCGCCACATCTAAAGCACTGGACCTTGGATAGGTCCTTATTCTTCTTCCCTTATTGTTGTTGCCCCTTTGATGCTAGGGCCGCATCCTCCTCCTCCTTCACCTTGACACCTCCATTGCTGAATTCCTTCTTGGTCATCTTCCGGATCTCCTCTTGTCGAAGGATAGCCCACATGTCACCCCAATTTGGGAGTTGTGCTCTACCTAAAATTATTTGGAAAAAGGTCTCCCACTTATCAGTGGTTGCATTCAGGGCAGTCCTCACCAAGAGCCCTTCATCTAGAGTTTCCCTCACAGAAATTTGTTGATCTCAGATTGTCTTCAATCTGGAGAGGAAAGGATCGATCTCTTCTCCCTTGTGCATCTGGAACATCCTCATCCAATTATCTAGAAGCATCTTTTGTTGGACGAAGTTGCCTTGATACAATGTGGTCAAAGCTGATCACATCTCATGTACCATCCTCTTCTCGGAAATGTGTGGGACCACGTGATCCTCCAGCGCATCCATGATCAACCGCTTTTTCCATGCTTGATTTTTGTTGAACTTATTCAGAGCGTCCTCAATGGTCAGCACAACTAGGACATTTTCCATGTGGTCTTTGATACCGTAGTCCTCTAAGACTATCAGGATTCTAGCCTTCCAGATCGCGAAGTTGGAGACACCGTCCAACCTATCTTGATCTCTCAGTTTGTATGGGGCCATCTCTGCTAAAAAACTGTCGAAGCGGGTACTCTTTTCCCTTCTACTATTGCTGCACTCAACAGAAGACCAGATCTGGGTTTCTTGGTGATATAAACCCTCTAGAGATATTGATCCCTCTGACAACTGATTTCCCTCCCAGAAATCCTCTGCCAATTCTATTGAATCAACCCTCTATGACCACCCTCCTGATCGAATCTCAGAATTCTTAGCAAAATTCTATTGAGAGACTGTTTCTCCTTGCTTTGTCACATTTTATAGGCATTTTTCTACACTCACAGAATCAATCCCTCACCAACAAATTTTGAAGATTAGAAGCTACACTTCAAACCCCGACAATATTCACAGAAACTCTCCAACTCGAACTGTGTCACCCTCCTGGTGCTGCGTCAGCCTTTACATGAGCAGACTGGCTCAATGTCCCTCTCCTGGTGCTGAGTCAACCTTTGTGTGAGCATAATGCCTTTGCGTCACCTTTCTGGAGCTACGTTAACCTCTACGTGAGTAGAGTGACTCCAAGTCACCATTGCAGGGTCTATGTTGTCCCTCTAGTGTGTGCTGCCTTCTTCCAGATTTGTGTTGCTTCAGCTTCCCTTCCTGCAAAAAATATCTTCACCCCCTTTTCTGATGGTGCTTGATCTAGAATGCTCTGATACATTTCTGAGCACAAAAATCGTATTGCTAAATATTTATTTACTTCTCCTACTTTTTTTATTATACACAAGTTATTTAACTAAAGTATTTAGAAAAACTTCGAAGTAAACACAACTAGTAGGCTAAACAAATACAAATCATTTACTGAACATCATGCACTTATGAAAAAGGACACAAAATTTTCATTCAAATGTCTCAGAAAAAACCCAATGTGGGAAAACTAGTGCAATAGATACGAGGGTTTATTATTATTAAGCAATAGTGTTCTAATTACATCTATGGTGCCACAACTTGACTCATCCAAAAGAGAAAACCTTGGCTACAGAGAAAAATGTGAGATATACCTCACTCTTGCAAGTCCCGGCTGATCCGGATGAGCAAGTGGTGAAACCTCAGCTAGCTCTATGCAATCTTTATGTTTCCATTGCATAAGGTTGTGTGGCCCTAGCTGAGTGACTACATCACCCTTTATCTGCAATGATCAACTTCTCTTGGATCTGGTTTCGACCCTGCCGGCTTAGAAACCCCAAATTCTTGTGAATTTCAGACTTTTCCTTGGAGGCTCTGCATTGCCCCTGCATGAACCCTGCTTGGGCCTGCGTCACCTAGGGACTGCCTTACACCCTTTGATGGCTACACTGACTCCAATCTGTCTCCTCTGCCCTTGCTCTGCATTTTACTGTTGGTCCTCCTAACCAATCACTGCATCTGCCGCTCACTGCTTCTCTAAATCACTTAGATCAGATCTTCATTCGAGCACTGCTCCGTCAGAAGAATTCAATCTCTTAGATTCTGTGTATGTACTCCAACTGACCCCAAGCCCTTCCTTTACACTTTTCTCATTGACATATCAATGACTATGATCTAATCTTCAATCAATGACTAAGATTAAAAGAAGTTTGATCCACGTCACTTAGAACGTTCTCAACACATGTGTAAATTAATTCACTTTAATTTTTTAATTTCCTTAAGTTAGACTTAGGGTCCCTATTAAAAAAAATAATTATTTGAATAAATTTTACACCAGATGGAATTTATCCAAATTCTTTCTAGGTCTTGGAGATCTCATGTGTTCCAGCCCTTCCACAAATTTTCGGAGCTAGAACACATCCGATGCTACCCTAAAATCTCAACACTTTTCCTTACCCATAATCATGGGAATTTTACCATTTAAGCATATATGGCATAGGGTTCCATTATGAAATTTATTAAATTCCTATCAACTATAGATATATAATGTTTATTTACACATGATATATAATTTTTATTTACACATGCTGATATAATATAAATTTTTAAATATTATTTATAAAATAAATATAGAACTTAAAATATGCATAAGAGCCATGAGTATAGTCGAGTAATTTTACATAATAATCATTGTAAATTGATTAGATATGCTTGGAAGCTTAGGGCATGGGCAATGGAAGAGGTATTAAAGGAAGATGTCTATTTGAAACTTTCATCTTATGTAGTGGAAATTCGACCCTATAACCAATCAATATAGTTGGAAACAATGGTTATATGAATTATATGACTTTAAATAATTATATAAAAATAAATAAGACTGGTATAACGCCGTTTGAGACTTAGGCATGTGTTTCTCTTGTAGTAATTCAACTAATTCTTATCCATTAAATCCACCATCAGCAATAGAGCATCATCGTGTAATGTCCCAAATGAGGGATTTTCTGCTCCATCGGAAACATCTAAGATGTTCCATTTTTCCTTCTTTAGTGAGACACTACAAGTCCATTTCAGAGATTGAATGATGGGGCATTTACAGGATATGACTTCTTCTAAAAAGGGAGAAATCCTCAGGCTAGTTGGCCCTTCTCAGAGTCTACCTATGGATATGCAATATTCCACCTCGGGAATTTCTGCAACAGGGTCCTTGAGGACGCTGTATAAGGAAGCTGCTACATAAATAAGGAAAAAAAACACTGGGATGCCCTAGAAAAACTCTAATACAAATCCCCTGTAGAAAATGAGCTCAAATAAATAACTCTAGATGGGTTATTTAGATCTCCCCAATCTAGGTCTCTAAAACAATGCTCAATGAGAGAGATTACAGCAACATAAGAACATAAATCTGAAACTCTGCAAATCTGAATACATCATAAGAGGGAAATTCTACAGCCATCAATATATTATGATATATCAGCAGAAATATACAAACAATAGTTGAGGGACAAGCCACTCAAACTTTAAGAACCAACCCTCACTGAATAAGCAATGTAATACAAGAATTGTTGAAACTCCATAAAATGCCAGAGTAGCTACAACTGCGCTGAGTACATGAAGGTATAAGATGCTGAATATGAATAAATGTACATATGGCTGAAGGAATACAAGAAATAATCCCAATAACAAGAAATGGGCTGAAATACAAGATTTCTAGCCAATCTAGGAAGATTGCTAGAAATGCCGGGGAATACAAAAATGTGACAACAGAGCTGTCACTGCAACTGAATATCAATGAGGCTATGGGAGATCTGAAATACAAATTCCCTCCTCTGATAATTTCTCTAATACAAAGGTCTGATCCCTTTTTCTCAAAAGCAACTCCTGATGAGCTCGATGAAACCCTCTCTCACTGCCTCCATAAAATAACGCAGTTTCCTCCATGGACTGCATAGTGGGAGATGATGGAAGTCTAGCCTCATGCCAATGATTTGAAATCAAGCCCAGGAATCCTCCTTGCATCTCCTCCAATGAGTAGATCACTCCTCCACTGAAGAAAACTAGACAAGAGAGACTCCATGAGTTCCTCTCTAGCTGCACCTAGCTACACAATGTTCTCTCTGATGTAGAAATAAAGCTGTAGAAGATGACTGAAGCTATGGCTAATATCGGATTGAGAAAATGAAGCTCAATCCTCATCCTTCCTTGAGGAAGAGGTAGGGATTCCCAACCGAGAACACCCTAGTGCCCGAGGGCACCATCACCCTGTTAAACAGGCCGGGGATGCAAGCGCTTGCAGACCCAAGTCTGAAACTCTAAAACATAACATAATGAAAATGGGCTGCCATCTCCTCCATATAAAGTGAGAGAACTCTTCTCCACCATGGTCCCACCAATTAGGGTTTCCACCCTTGCATGAATGTCTTCCCTCCAAAACTACACAGCTTCTCTAGGAACCCTCTTCCTCCTTGGGTAGCGTTGTTGAATTTAGTCAATGGTGACTAATCAAGTGAGCTGGGTTCCATTCACACCATTGGTGTTTATTTCAGCTGCTTTATTCACTCCCCTTTCACATTAGGAGTGTTATTTCTTCATCTAAAAGGGGCAAAGGTGTCTCCTTGCCCATTTTATTAAACAAAAATAAAATGTGAAACTATAATGTTCAATTTTAGCTTGAGGCTAAAATTGGGAACATTACGCACTGGCTAAACAAAAGGTTCCACTGCTGTGTCAAATTTTATATATTTTCGGTGGTATAGTCGGATAGGGGTTTTGGTAGAAACTTTATATATATATATATATATATATATATATATATATATATATATATATATATTAGAATAGAAGTTCCGAGGAACCCTAATTTTCAATAGAGAAAACTGGATTGAAGGCTCATGTAGAATGATGGTTAGATTTTTTTACCATTTATTTTTTTATTTTCATTCTGCTAGGGTCAAATTTCAATGAACCCGTACACTTATCGATAAATTTATTTGCCTTCAAGTTGGCGTCGAATTTGTTCGAAATACCTTCAAATTTGGTGAATTTTAAATTTCAATTAAAAAATCAATCGAATGTGATGATTTATAGTCTAGCCTAAGCAATAAGAGGTTTATTGTTTTGTGTGTCTAAAAATTGGATCATCTGGTCGGAGAAAAGTCCAAAAATGTTATTCAATAAATGAATTATCACCTATCGATTGCTTGAATCTCATTGATTACTCATTGAAATACCCTTTGTCGGCAATTATATTTTATAAGTATATGGCCGATTATTAGTCCCTCTCGAATAAGAGGGTACTCCAGTGATAAGTTCACTATTGAAATCATGTTATCATATTATCATTTTATGTTTGATTTTTAAAAAAATTCTTATTACGCACCCTCTGAATTAGAGAAGAAAGTGAAGTGGAAAATATGCTCTGCCTATAGTTAGGATTCCCTATATATATAGAGAGAGAGAAAATTTAAGATTAATAAATACCATGTCAACATAATGATGTTGTACATATGTAATTCCCTCATTTTGTCACTCATTTTTTCTTATTTGCCTCTGTTGGCCGATTCATACGTCGATCCAAGCTGCAGCATTCAATAAAATATTCCAGGTCAGTAAGTGAAATATATTACCTATTATTTACACAACAAAATCTGATAGAATGAAGAGTCCCATATAGACAAAATATGTCGAATATCGATAAACATTTGTTGTCTGTTTCTAATATTATATTTGAGATTGACCTTCTTAATTCGAGATTAACCTTCTTGCAAAGGATCTTGAGTGTGTCTTCCTTTGCTAACAGTATTATCTTGCCTTAGAAAAAATAGGTACACTATTATATAACCAAAACCCTTTACATAAAAACATTCACTAAATAAAATATCAAGCAGATTCAAGGACATGAGCCCTGAATATGCAGTATGCACATGAATAGTTGCTCGTGGGCTCCTTCCTTGAATCTTATATCTTAAAATTTTATCAATATATATTATGTATTAAGTTAACTTGAAATTTACACTAGCTGAATGAATACACTTTATTTATTGATATATGAATATGTAACGAGCAAACAATAATGTTTCGAGTAACAAAGAAAAGTATATTATCAAAATATATCTCATATGCCATACATCGTCTATCTTATAATTACCATCCCAAACTCAATATCTTAAGCCAGGAATAGAATTTTCTAAGATTAAAACTAAATCCAATAAACTATAGAAGGAATAATTCGTTTCTTATATATTTTCTAAAATCTAATTTGAATGGGAATACCAATTCTGTATCCAGAAACTCAATTTACAACATAGACTGGGTAGTTTAAATGAATAAATATATAAAATAATAATAGAATTGTATTTAGCACTACAAAACATTAGTCAAATATTGCAGAGTGATACTATGGTTTGTGAAGACCCATGCATTGTCATACGTAATATTATGCATCAGGATAGAACACCATGCATTATGACAAGGAGGTAGCGATACCACCCTCCTTGACCTCAATACCAGTAAGACCTGCCTGCCTGTAAAAATAGCAGAAAAACTATACCCGTATGTAAGCTTGAGTTTATGAAAATTATATTTATTAAATCTAAATTCGCATATTTTCATAAATCTTATTATGTGTTCAGGAAAAGTTACGATGGTAAGGACATATCAATGATGACCGCGTCATAGGGTAGCATCACTATCTCTAAGACCACCACCGTCATCATCACCATCACCATCGCCACCACCAAGATCATCATCAGCACCAGTCGCTACAATGCCTGAGCTAACTATGAAATTTTCACTCTGAAAATTGTTATTACAGTAGTTGGTTTATTTCACTTAATTATTATGATAATTTATTTACAGATGCTTCAGTAAATTTTGAGGTAAACAAAGCTGCAACATTCACTCTAATCAAAATAAGAAGAAAAAATTAAAACACATATAGAACAATAGAAACAACCACATGAACACAATTATTTTTGGACAATTGTCCCAGGAAAAACACAATGTGGGAAAACCGGTGCAGCAGATGAGGATTTGTATTAATCTTTAAAATTGAAAAGATCATTTATAGAATTCATGACAAGCAGAATCAATAGCGTACACCTGATATGAATTTTCCGTACAATCTGGAAGAATTCTCAACACACGGGATGACCTCTTGCACCCTATGTGTCAATCTGTGTAGCCCCTTTGCCAAGTCACTTCTTGGACTACATAAGTCTACATGGATGGCTAGTGCTACTGATCAACGCTACCTTCCCTTCGTCTTTTGTCTTATTTATTCTTCATCTCTGCTGACTTGTAGCTCCTTCTTCTGTCTCTGCAACCCTGCCACTATAGACTCACCCTATGAAATTGAATTCTCTTACTTCAGAATTGATTTCCTTCTAGTACTGAGAATGTTCCTAGCTTGCTTTACAAATGACCCTCAAGCCTTCTCTTATAGTCTTCTTGCTGATGAATCAATGGCCCAGATTATATCCTTAATCAATGGCTCAAATTTAAAGATGACTTGATCTTTTTTTTCTAGAAGATTCACACTATGCTTTGTTAATACCATTTAATTATTTAATTTCCCTAATTTTAGACTTAGGGATCACATTAAAATAATTAATTATTTTAATAAAGCAAAATCCGAGTGGAATTTCCACAAACGATTTCTGGGTTCTTTGGAATACTGTCGTCCAAGCCTTTCCTAAAAATTTGAGAGCTGGAACACTTCCCGATGCTATAAAATCAACACTAACCACTATAATGCCCTCATTGGAAGCCATTTTGGAAACATTAAAAGGGTCGCAACCAACCAACACGAAGGAACAACGACCTCATCTTGTGGAAAGACACTTAAAAAATCCCAAAGAATGTGATTATAAACAACCAAAGGAAGATATTACTAGAGAACTACAAAAGATTAAAATCCCAGAATTCTAAGGAGGATGAGTGGGAGAACGTGTTGAAGCATGGTTAAAGGGAATGATAAGATGCTTCGCACTAAGAGAATATTCTTCTACCTCTAAGAAAAAGATCACTATATTTCAGCTTAGAGAGAGTGCTTTGATTTGGTGGGGAAATTTAGAAAAGAAGTTACACCTTACATCAGACGACGTCCCTTGGGAGTTGTTTGAGGAAAGATTCCATGCAAAATACTTACCACCTTTCTTTCAAGAACAACAAGCTAGAGCTTTCCATATGTTAGTTCAAGGTAATAAAATAGTAGAAGAACATGAGCTAAGGTTTATGGAACTTGTAAAATATTTTCCTTATCTAGATACTGACGAACATCAAGCTGAGTGTTTTGTATATGGATTAAACCCTCGAATCAGGGCCATGGTTAGAATGTGGAAACTGTCATGAGTAGTAGAGGCAGTGGAATGTGCCTGTTATGCAGATAAAAATTTAGGGATCAAAAGAGATATGAGGTCGACAGAAACCTCACATCCAGGATTTCCAGGAAATACTCCCCAAAACTCCTTCAGGGAGAGTAGCTCGAGACCGCCTCCTTATGGTAATCGATTTACCCATAGAGGAGTAGGAGCAAGATTTACCATGGCAGTTAATACTATAGCTGCTGAATCATCAAACACAAGTCAATGGAAATCTCGAGGGACTGTTAATAGAGGAAGAAATAGGAGAGGAGGTAGCACAAGAGGACAAAGCTTGTTATCTAGAAATTCACAATCTGACTCAAGGGGACCATCCCAGGTTAATTGTTGGGGATGTGGAGGACCACATTTTCTGCGTGATTGTCCAGAAGCCTCATCAAATGTAATGCATAGAGAAGGAAAAGAACCATTGATCCAGGTGGATATTGGTGGCCACCCACATATTTCACTTGGGGCCCCACCATTGCCTCTTTCATTTTTTCAGTTTCGGCACAACTTACTATTTTTAGCAATTTTTCGCGTCCTGAACTTCCGGAGCCGTTTTGAGGCCCTAAACGACGTTTTTTGGGCATCGCACCTCATTCTGCTTTGAAATGGATATATCTGGCGAAATTTGTAGTCCTCGGATATAAATTTCTAATGATGTACCATGTGCGTCAAACGGAGATAGTATGCCAAAGTTACGTCCCTGGGAAGTTGAAACACCAATTTACCCAAACGGGGCCCATAGTTTTGGCGCTTCATCTCCTAGGGTTAGGTTTTTGGATGTTTAGAGTTCTCCATTGTTTCAAAATAATAAATAGGCCCTCGAGCCTCATTGTAACTCAGTTCAGAGGCCTGTAGCCACCACATCTCTTCTCAGAGATAGCTACCAACGCCCTAGCTAGTTTTATTTCCATTCTGTCTGTAAGCAAATTTCAGTTCTTTGATATTAATGAAATGAAGTGTTATTTCTGCTGCATCTCTATATTTATGGTTATATTTTTATTCTGTTGTGTTCCTACATAAATCCGGATCAGTGGTATCAGAGCGGTTTGCTTTTTCTCGATCCTTCTTTGCAAGTCCCCAACGAGGTCGGGGTATAAGGAGCTAGGGCTTGATCTGGTGGAACCTTTGCAAGATCAGCCTCACAAACCTTGACGGACACCCATGGGGGATGAAAATAAAGATGAGGGAGCAGGAGATCCTATCAAAATATTGCTCGAGGAGGCCCTCAAAAAACAAAGGAACGCGATGATGGATAACTTTGCTCAGATCTTTCGGCTGCCAGTGTGTATGCAGGTCAGCCAGCCCTGGGGCTGACTCTTTAAGGCAAGTAATTTTGACTGTTCCCCTGCTGAAAGGGGGCCAATCTCTTTGCAGATGTCATAGATGAATGGGTTGTGAATCTACCCAAAGAAAGGGTATTTCTCCCCAGTCTGCTGACTTTCAGGCTGGCAGAGAAAATTATTTTGCATCTCAGCCCCCCCAATGACTTGGCTTGGTGAAGCCTTGATAAGATCAAGGACTAGGTAAAATCTCTTCTATTCTGGCGTGGCCAACTGGGAATTCTTTTAGGAGCAAGCCAGCAGACAATGCTGTCGTGGGAGCCCATGAAGACCCAGTGCTCCTGATGGACCACGCTGCGACAACGAAGGGATCAAGATGTGCATGAGCTGACGAATCTGTTCCATACCCTGCGCACAAAGTTGGGTATCAAAGATTCAGAGAAACATCTGGTGCTAAAGTATCACAGCTGTCTGCACAAATACATTCAGGAGGAAATGGAGTTCCTTGACATCTCCTCGCTTCGTACGGCATACCGGTATGCTGCCAAGATTGAGCAGAAATTCAAGCAGAAGAAGCGAGACTTTGGATCTGCGAATCAAAAGCAAGGGAAAGGTGCTTCCAAACCGCAGAACAAAGGACCGAGCCAAGGCATGGCGGCTAAAGACAACTCATCGAAGCCACAAGAAAAGAACAGCAACGCAAAGCCAAAGAAGGACACGGGAAAGTGGTGTGAGTTCCATAAGAGCTCCACTCACAACACAAGTGAGTGTCGGGCCAAGCAGTCGCTAGTGGCCAAGATGAGGGCTTCTGAGTCAGATTCATGCTCCGACTCCGAATCAAAACCTGAAAAGGGGAATGAAAAAGGGAAACAGATTATTGATGCGGAGCCCAACGCCACTGTTGCCACTACAAAGATCTAGAAGGAGGAACCAGAAGATCTAGAGGAGGAGGAACATCTCTTCCACTCCCAGATGTGGGTAAAGGGCTCCCCTGTACAGTTCATTGTCGACAATGGGAGCCAAAAGAACCTCATTTTAGCAGACGTCGTGAAGCGGTTGGGCTGGCCGACCACAGCTCACCCACATCCATACACCATTGGGTGGCTTCACCAAGGACGAGATCTCTGCGTCAACCAGTAGTGCCGCCTTCCCTATAACATCAAGCCCTTCACAGATGAGGTATTATGTGACGTTGCTCCTATTGATGTTTCTGATGTATTATTAGGACAACCATACTTGTTGAAGCGTCATGCTATGTATGAGTCTCGGCCTTGCGCTGTTATTATTACTTTGGGAAATAAGTTGTACAGGATACCAGAGGTACCACCTCCTGCCGCTATCTCTTTGGTTACTGCAAAACAATGCAGTAAGCTCATTTCCCAAACTAGGAAATTCGTTTTCCTGATGATCCGCCCCCAGGGAAAGAAGAAGACTGTGGCCACGACCTCTAGACAGGGCTCCTCTACACAACAACAACAAATGGATAAGGTTGTGGAGGAGTACGGGGACATATTCACCTCACCCACAGGGGTTCCTCTGCACTGTCAGGTCAAGCACCCGATTGATCTGACCCCCGGTGCGCCGCTACCTAATGGACCGATCTATCGGTGCTCTGTTATGGAGAATGATGAAATCAAGAGGCAGATTCAGGAGCTGTTGCAGAAAGGTCACATCAGACCAAGTTCATCGCCCTGTGGGAGCCCGATCGTGTTGGTACAGAAGAAGGATGGGACGTGGAGACTATGTATTGACTATCAGGCGCTGAACAAGATCACTGTCAGGAATAGGTACCCGATCCCACGGATTGATGACCTTCTGGACCAACTCAAAGGTGAAAAATATTTCAGCAAGATTGACTTGAAGTCGGGGTATCACCAGGTACCGATTGAACCCTCCGATGTGTGGAAGACTGCCTTCAAAGCCAAGGAAGGCCTTTTCGAATGGCTGGTCATGCCTTTCGGGTTGACGAATGCTCCCACAACCTTCATGAGGATGATGGACGACATCTTGCAGCCATTCACCAACTCATTTGTAGTGGTGTACTTGGATGACATTCTTATCTTCAGCCAGATTTGGGAAGAGCACCTTCACCACATCCAACAAGTCCTCCAAACACTACGGCAACACAAGTTGTGTGCCAATCTAGAGAAGTGCACTTTTGGCATGACCCAGGTTCAATATCTGGGATACATTATTGATGAAAGGGGGGTGCATGTGGATCCAGCCAAGATCCAAGTCATTCGGGATTGGCTAGCCCCGACTACTATAACAGAGCTTCGCAGCTTTCTGGGTCTTGCTAATTTCTACCGTAGATTCGTGTTGGGATTCTCTCATATCACTTGGCCCTTGAGTCAAGTCACCAAAGAAGGAGCGAGAGCAAAATTCTTTTGGTCGGAACCTCAACAGAAGGCGTTCAAAGAATTGAAAAATCGCCTTTGTTCTGCCCCAGTGCTCACCTTACCAGACTTGCAGCAGCCATTTGAGATCGAGACAGATGCCTCTGACTATGCTATTAGGGCAGTTCTTACTCAACAGGGACATCCAGTGGCATATCACAGTGAGACATTGTCTGAGACAGTTCGCAAGTATCCCACCTATGACAAAGAAATGTATTCCATTGTGCAAGCCTGTCGACAATGGAAGCATTACATTTTGGGGAAGGAAACAATCATCCACACGGACCACCGGCCCCTGCAGTTCATACAGACACAAGGGAAGTTGCAGAATGATCGCCATCAGAAGTGGTCCACATATCTGCAACAGTTTCATTTGAACATCAAGTACAAGAAGGGTAGCACCAATAATGTTGTAGACTGCCTCAGCTGACCACCGATCATGGCGCTCACCACCATGCTCAACTCTTGTGGGCATGAGACTTCTGATTGGCTGCTTCTCTATGAGAGTGACCTAGAATTCGGCCACACTTACAAGGCACTCTTGCGGGGTACGCAAGTTCCAAATTTTCACCTCCAAGATGCACTGTTATGTCACCTGGGACACCTTTGTGTTCCTTCAAGCGAGCGTACCAAGATGATATGGAAGCACACTATAGTCGAGTCACTGGGAATTTCGAGGTCGAGAAAATAGTAGCAATCCTACAGAAGTATTTCTATTGGCTGAACCTTCGAAAGGATGTCGAGAAGCACATCAGATCCTGCACTGCTTGTGTCATTTCCAAACCGACCATCAAGAAGCAAGGCCTATATACTCCACTACCTACCCCTAGTCGACCTTGGGAATCCATCTCCATGGATTACATGTCGGGCCTGCCTTCTACTAAGAATGGAAATGACTGTGTTTTCGTGGTCGTTGACAGATTCTCGAAGATGGCCATCATGGCGGCTTGCAAGAAGAATATCACAGCAGAAGCCACTGCTAAACTCTTCTTTGAACGAGTGTGGGTGCACTTTGGGATCCCACAGTCTATCATATCAGATCGGGATAGCAGGTTCCTCAGCACATTTTGGTCTAGGCTCTGGTCAATGTTGGATACCAAGCTCACCAATTCCACAGCTTTCCATCCCCATATAGATGGCCAGACAGAGGTCGTCAACAGAATTCTTGTACACCTTCTGCGCATGTACAATTCAAAGCATCCACGCACATGGGACGAGAGCCTCCCATATGTACAACATAGCTATAATTGGGCTCTCCACAGTTCAATCGGCCATAGCCTCTTTCAGGTGGGCTTGGGATTCCAGCCACTATGTCCTATTGACATAGCCATACCATTTGCAGCTGCTCAGGCCGATTCAGCTCATGTCCAGTCTAAAGTTGACAAAGAAAGTAGCTTCATCGAGCGCATTCAACACATCTACCAACAGGTTCATGATATATTGGACAGAGCCAATGCCAAGTACAAGCAACGCCATGATCAACGCGGGTGTCAAACAACTCGGGTGGGTGACAAAGTATGAAGCTACATTTGCGAAGGAGCGCCTCGCTTGACCCACGCGAAGTTTCGCCACCTTTCAAAGATCACCAGTCTTACAAACCATCACGAAATCTGTAGGGAACAATGCCTTCGAGCTCAGTATTCCACCATTCCTTGGTCTGCACCCAGTCTTCAATGTGGATCGCCTTCGTCCTTACTTCCCACCTCTACTAGACACCTCAGACATTGCAGAACAACTCACACCAATAGAGTTAAACCCAGACTGCATGGAACAGACCACCATAGATTGTATCAGGGACATGAAAATAAAGAGCACTCGCCAACAGAACATCCAATTGTATCGGGTTGTCAAAACTGGCCAACTCCTGCTCCAAGGCAAGTGGTTCACCAGGGACCAAGTTCAGCATAAGTTTCCTCATCTCATGGATGAACTCAACACAATGGGGACCATTGCTTCCTAAGGGAGGATAAATGATCCAGGTGGATATTGGTGGCCACCCGCCTATTCCACCTGGGGCCCCACCATTTCCTCTTTCATTTTTTTAGTTTCGGCACAACTTACTATTTTTTGCAGTTTTTCGGGTCCTGAACTTCCAGAGCCGTTTTGAGGCCCTAAACGACGTTTTTTGGGCATCGTGCCTCCAGCGCATATTATTCTATTTTGAAATGGATATTTGTGGCGAAATTTGTAGTCCTCAGATAGATCTTTCTAATGATGTACCATGTGCTTAAAACGGAGATAGTATGCCAAAGTTACGTCCCTGGGAAGTTGAAACACCAATTTACCCAAATGGGGCCCATAGTTTTGGCGCTTCATCTCCTAGGGTTAGGTTTTTGGATGTTTAGAGTTATCCATTGTTTCTCAATAATAAATAGGCCCTCGAGCCTCATTGTAACTCAGTTCAGAGGCCTGTAGCCGCCACATCTCTTCTCAGAGATAGCTACCAGCGCCCTAGCTAGTTTTATTTCCATTCTGTCTGTAAGCAAATTTCAGTTCTTTGATATTAATGAAATGAAGTGTTATTTCCGCTGCATCTCTGTATTTATGGTTATATGTTTATTCTGTTGCGTTCCTACGTAAATCCGGATCAACCATCATCAGAAACTCAAGGCAATCATAGAATCCATGTTGTAGTTAGTAATAACCAAGCAACACATCAGTCCACTGTAGTGGAATCCTCAGGTAATATCAATGGCATGAAACTCAAAAATTTATTTGATACTGGTGCTATTTATAGTTTTATTTCATCATATGAATTAAATAAATGTGGGTTGGCAGCCTTCAAGAAAAACGATTTCAGATAGGTAGAAATGGCTTCAAGAGAACTTCAATTCGTAGATTTAAGTGTTGAAGAATGCAAAGTTGGTCTAGGAGTCTGTTTGACTAAGTTAAAATTATATGTCACAGCCCTAGGAACTCACGAACATCATCATAGGGATGGATTGGTTAGAATCTCATCAATCATGGGTAAACTATTGTAGGAAAATAATACTCTGTTTAAATGATGAAGGAGAGATGATTCAAATCCAAGTTATTAAGTGAAAAGTATCTTTATGTTTCATCTTAGCAATGAAAATGAAGTGTTGCTTAAGAAAAGGTTGTCAGGTATATGCAGTTCAAGAAGTAAGAAAAGAGAAAAGACCATCCTTAGAAAAATATCTGGTGTTATCATAATTTTCGGATTTTTTTCCAATGGAACTAACAGGACTGCCTCGTAAAAGAGAGTTGGATCCTACAATAGAATTAAAACTTGGTACAGAACCAATTTCTAAAACACCTTACAAAATGATCGCCCCAGAACTTCAAGAATTACAAATTCAGTTGAAGGAACTATTGGATATAGGAAATATTCAACCTAGTATTTCACCTAGGGGTGCTCCTATAATCTTTTTCAAGAAGAAGGTTGGTTCCTTGCGATTGTGTATAGACTATCGAGACTTAAATCGAGCTACAGTAAATAATAGGTATCCAATGCCTCAAATTTATGACCTATTTGACCAAATGAAAGGAGCTGCATTCTTTTCAAAGGTCAATTTGTGGTCAGGTTATCATCAACTAAGAATTAAGGAAAACAATATCTCTAAAAATACATTCTAAACTCGTTTTGGGCATTATGAGTTCACCGTGGTACCATTTGGGTTAACCAATGCACCAACAATATGTTGAGAATTTGGAGGGCTGGAGATTAATACAAATTATCTTCTTGATAATTACTTGTGAACTTACTTGTTTTAGTTATGTTTTCTCTTAGTTTATCTTTCATCAAGTCAATTATCGAAATGCACAAGACACAAAAGTTAGGCTCCTAGAGCCAGGGCAAAACCTCTCCCTCTTGGAGAGGAAAACCCACAAAGAATTCTTCTTACAGATCTTCAAATGACAAGTACCATGACCCAAACTTAGACTGTTGACCTATGAATGCCTCCAAGGCCTTGTCTTTGTTTCTTTGACTGCCTCCAACACTTATCCTTCTCTTATGCTCTAATCTCCACTTAATCCTATCTTCTTCACTTTGCATACATTTGTACCTTGTACACTGTTTTCAACTTTGCTTAAGTTTCAGGTTCTTTGCTTTGCTTAACCTTGTACAAGATCTTAGATAAATGCACTTTTATCCTCTTGAAGAATCCGCATTTATAGACCTCAGAAATCACCTTTGAAATCTACACTTCAGTATATATATGACCCTAATCACATCTTCAGAAATCTGTATTTATTACTTCAGGAAATTTGTAATATATGGCTCCCAAAATCTGTAGTATATGGCTCCTAAAATCCGCAATGTGTGGCTCCTGAAATCCACAATATAGACTCCTGAAATCCCTAGTTGTATGGCTTCTGAAATTCACAATACAGACTCCTAAAATCTGCAATATAGACTCCTAAAATCCGCAAACAGACTCCTAAAATCCATAATTCTAACTCAGAGCTATCTACAATTTTTTTTTTTTCTCTGCGCAGTTCAATAGGGTATTTATATTTTTTGCAGTCGGTTAATAAGCTGACCTCCTAGCTGACTTGAATTTTTAATTTCTTCAACATTTCGTGGGGTATTTCTTCAACAACGTTGAAGGTTGACTTTACTATATCATGGAGCTTGTATTTAGCGATATACAAGGTCTTGGAGCATATGACAAAGAATAGATCTGATACTAAACTTAAACCTAATGGAGATCAAGAAGAAGTCCTTCTACTCAATAAACCATGCTCATGAAACCCATGAAGCACATACAACAAAAATAATTTTACTTCTTCTTTTACATAATTACATAATTACATAGTCAACATGAAGACCGACCTAGTTACACTTTTCAACACTCCCTCTTAACTAGGGAGGTATTCATATAGGTACATGGTCACTTTCAAACTAAAGAATCTCATTAGAAGAATCAAACTGGTAATCACATCTGCATAGCATCATATCAACCAGCATTTTCCTAGTGCAAGGCCTTGATTAACAGCCCCATCTCTCAACGAGATAATAGGCTACAATTTTGGCGAGACACATGACTTATAGACACCATCGAAATTGTCTCTCCAAGGTACATACTCCACCCGGGTGTTCCAAAAGTATGACCTTCTTGGACTATTCTTCTCTTGGGTAGCTATCCCTCAAATAATATCGGTCCCTGAATACCCTTATCTTGTATTCCCTAATACATTCTCAAAGATTATCAAATTCCAGATGATTACCCAATCCTCCATTTTGTCTTCCCGAGTGAAGACCAGAATGATGTGTCTATCTCTCCCTCTCAACCAGGGAGGACCTATTCCACAAGGGATGGTACTCATTTCTATACAAGGAATGTACCTAAGCTCATTCTTAGTAATTACCAAGTTTCTTCCAAGTAAGAAACTTATCATTAGGCTCCCTCTTAAGTAGGGACCTCCAGCAGCAATGGTGAGACACCCAGCTGCTCATGAATAATCCCTATCCTCGATGTCATGGATTTCGATATTGAGGAATCTTCAACTTTTAGCTTCATAGGGCACAAATCATCCATCACTTTCATCCCTGAGTCATGTCAGCTATCAGAAATTGATTCATCATACTTCCTTATCTGGTCCACTGTTATGCCATGCTGCTTTCCTTTGAATCATCTCCAAGGATCATACATCCTTTCTCATGATTATAAACCCTGCAAAAATTCATCTAGATAAGCATATACATATGAATTGTAGAACAAAATTTACCTTAGTGATGATCTTTCACCATGACATCTTCCTGTAAGCATCGACATCCTTCACATAGATTGACACATCTCCTAGTGATATGTTTTTCCAAGGGTCTTCTTCTTTACCAGACTTCCGTCAGAGTCTACATATCTTCCCAAGAGATCTCCTAGTCACATATTCTTGGTCTCCGGATGATAACTGCCTCTTGACATGATTTCATTTCATGATCTATTCCTCTCTGCACATTCTTCATTCCCAAGATCTTACAAATTTTCCAATTTCTTGTTTACGTACAACCACCTCATATTCTATGAGGACATAATGTTGATTAGTGCACCAAGAGATATTCCTTCATAGATCATACTTCTAAATATGGAAGTCTATTACCTACAACCATATGACATGACTTCACAACATCCAATATCAGCATATATGTCTGCATACCTCATACATGTGACAGTTTGAAGTTTTCTGTGGTGAATAAACAAATATTTGGTACTCATTGGTAGCAGTTTTGGGGTCATGCTTTCAATAGCTTCTGTAGCATGTGGTTTTTTTCTATGTGACAGCAATAATTGCAAGACATCTAACTGTTGGTGTCCCATGTTTTGATAGTTTGGCAAATAAAAAGACAAGGCAACATCAGAACCAATGTTTAGAGTTCCAGGATCTAGTCCTCCTATTCTCAGAGAGGGATCTCTCAAATATTTGTTTGCGAAGGTTTATCTTGTGTGCTTTGAGTATGGATTTTAGACTAGTTATTAAGTGCAGATGTTTGTTTGGTTGGATTGAGTTGATATAGCAGAACATGAAAGGTCTAAGAAAGATAGACAGAAAGAGGAAATATCTGGTTCATTGGGCAATGGAGTCAAAATAAGGTCATGACAAACTCTTCAAGGGATATGGGATATCAAAGGGAAAATCTAACTTGGCCACAAGATCCTTTTGTTTTTGGAATGAGATGGACATTAATGATTTGGAAAGAGAAGTTTAATTCTCAACAAAGGGAAATTGAAAACATAACTTAACAATAAAGAGATATTTGATAGACAGGGCTAACCATAAATTCTACAAACATTCTTTAAGAAAATAATGACTTCAAGACAACTTTTAAAATGAAATCTAAGATTCGGGGAACTCCCTATTTCCTCAAAGATTTTATTTTAAAGGAATTAGAAAACATAAAAGATTCACTGATAGTTGCATTTATATAAGAGGGAACACCTAAATAACATCTATGCTTACAACTATAACGACCTTCAAAACAACTGTTCAAGCAGGGGCAAAGGGTAAGATCAAAACCGACCTCTTTGATTAACTTAAGACAATGGTACTTCAAAGGGAGACTTCAATAACAACTTTCAAGTGATGGCAGACAAGCAGGGAGAACCATAAATCATGTTGAAACCAACTATTTGAGCTATTAAGGAAATAAACAAGCATGAAGACTAAAGAGAGAGATTAAAGACTCTAAAATACTTCAGCAGAAGAAAACATAAAACAGTGAAGGATGAACAGGTCTAAGGTGCTTCCAGGAGTCATTTCTTAGCCTAAAACTTTCAACCTACTGTAGTAAGAAATTATGGAACATAATGATAACAGGGGAAAAACATAGAAAAATTCAGAATACTTCACCAACAGCCAAGCTCATGGATCTAGTGATAGAGCCTTCTCAAGAACAGACGTGCAATGACATCCTCAAGACATTCAAGACTTCAATTTTTTATTCAACTTCAACAGACTTGTATATTTATTTCAGAGAGTTTCAAGGTTACAACTTGTGATCAAACAACAACCAACACTCACTCATCTTCTGCTGTAGTATATATAGAAGGATGAGAAGGTGAGATCTGATAAAATATCTCAATTACAATTAATACAAAATTAAATGGCTCATGTCCTTTGAGGGGTTCAATGAGGAGATTTACATACATATCCTCTGTATTAAACGATTTTCATAATGATTCCAAGCTTGGTAGGAGTTTTGTTGACCTTTGAGGCATTGTGTGGTGTTGAAGTAACTCTGTAGATATTCTTTACATTTGAAGTTCCTGGCACAAGTAACTTCTTCGACTGAGTCGAGGCAAAATATCTGATCCTGATCAATAAATTCACCCCGTGATTGAATACTTTGAGGCACAGGTGGCGACATGGTAGCTAGAGGGATCAATTTTCCTCAATCTGTGATGGTGGAGGGTTTCTCGTCAGTGAAACCTTTTGGATTTGCTTTGAACTCTGTTTTAACCAGTGGATTAGGTTTATAATGATCATTTTGGGCCATAATCCTCATAAATAGTCCATTAACCCTCTGCTTTGATAATTTCCTGGTCTTAAGTGCTGATACTCTTTTCCTGTGCTTGATCCATGTTTCTTGCTGCTGCGCAGGTCTGCATGGGGTCTGTGATGCATCAATGGTTCAAGAAACATTGATAAATGTGAAAATTTGAACCCGGTGGTTGATTTCCTTTGGTAAATCGAAGGCAAGAGAGTCGTCACCCTCTTCCTTTGAATTTTCTTCGTTCATGGTGAAAACCCTTTGAAATCCTGCAAAATACAAACAAAATGTTATAAAATCCATGAATTTATAGGTTTTGCTGCATGGGAAAGTGCAGAGGAAGCGTGGCCATTGGATGGCATCATCCAACAGTCCAAATTTATCGAGAGTGATCGTGAAATGAGTGGAGAAAGGGTTAAATCCAAGCTGTCGATCATGCAGAGATCGATGGTTGAGATTGAAAGTGGTGGTCAAAAGAAAAGGATGAATTTGAGCCGTCGATCGCGCAGAGATCGACGGTCGGGAGTGAGCAATGGAAATTCAGCAGGGGGAATCGTTGACTGGGCAACGAAATCGAGCGATGAAATATGGACCGTCGATCTGCAGATCAGATTGACGACGGAGATTGATTTTCTATTGTACGAAGGCTGTTTTATCACGCGGGCACTTCGACTATCCATCGGACACTTTGGAGGAGCGATAGCCGTTGGATGAGTGGGCCCAGATCGGACGGTGGAGATTCATTTCGCTGGGCATCCTGGTCTGGATTTTAACACGTGATGGACGATGGTTGCACGGCGGTTTTCAAATAGTACAAGGGACACATGTCAACTGTCGTATGGAATCGCTAGCCATCGGGAAAAAACCACCCTCCGCTGAAGAGCGGTGCGAAAGAAACCACGTGGGTTTGGAAAACAGCACATGGATGGGGGGGGTCCACAGGTAAGTCACGCTCCGCACCGTCCGATTTGAGGAGCAGATCAATGGTGACGATTAGGTTTGAATGGCAGGGACCACATGGTAAGTCGCGTTCCGCATCGTTCGATCTACAGGGCAGATCGACGGTCAAGATTGCTCCATAATTTACACGGGTGGGTTTTTAATAAAAACAATAAAATGACGGGTTTTATAAAAATAAAAGGTTTTATATGTTCTGGTGAGGAAATATAATTTTAAAATGGATAAGCACCCGAGTGTCTTGGCACCTAGTCTTGGCGTCCGGGCTTATGGACGGAAAGGGCCAAAAAACTTAAGCTCGAGGGGCTTAAGTCCAATATATAAAAATATGTATTTTTCATGGTTTTTGAGGGGTTTTTGAAGGAGATGAAGGTTTTGGTAAGGTTAAAAAGTGGGTTTTTAACCTTATAAAATGGATTTTGATGAGGGGAAAAAGCAGAAATGTGAAAATGAGGGATTTTTGTGGGAAACAAGGGGATAGAAAAGGAGGTTAGTTTTTGAGGAGAAGGGAGGGGAAAAAGGGTTTCTGCAACAGTATTTGACTTCGGATTTTTTTTTATTTTTTTTTGTAGGATTTCAGAGGTTTTTTAGGATGTAAAATAGCAGTGTGGGAAACTGGATAGAGGCATGAGGCCTTTAAGAGTCTTCAAGAGCCAACAGTTTTTTATAGAAATTTTTTTTCTTTGAAGGCTCAAATCATATTTAGCCACCTTAGGTATAATCAAATTTTACAGGTGGCTAACAGTGGCTCCACTTGGGGATGGTGCCTTCTTGAAGGCATCAAGAATTCAGACTTGATTTCTCTGGGAGGCTGACTGGTGCCTTATCCATTGGGTTGTTTTCTTCTACTTGAGTGATCTTCTTTTGCTCTAGAAACAAGTTATCAGTCATTGAAAAACAATGGAACTCTCATCAACAAACTTTCTACCTACCCAATCCTACTGATCTAACATTTTTTCTTCATCAGAGTGCACTTGGATTGGAAAACTCTCTTACAAAATTTTATTCTTTTTTAAAACAAAAACCTAATCTAGTTTTACTCCTTATTTCTCCCTGATCTCAGATTAAACAGTTGAGGTCAGATATTTCTCTACCTAATCTACTGTTTGTTGGGATTAAACTATCCAACAGACTTTCATTCTCTAAATTTTATAGCATAAATTTAAAAAACAGTCAAGTCAAGGTTAAATAGTTTGACTTGCTGTGATCTATGGCATAAAAAAAAGTTGCACATAGATTATTATTTGCAGAAAATTAAAAACAAAATGGAAGGCTTAAGATCTGAAAGTTTTCATCATGGCCTCCTTTTTTTATAGCTCTGTTTTGAACTTGTTTTGAGCTGTCTTTTCTTTTCTTCTGGTTCAGATTTTAAGCTGATTTGAACCAGATCTTGACATTTCTTTGACTCAGAATTTAACACAGATTTGAGTCATCTCCTTTTGGAAACTTTGGTTCAGATTTTGAGTTTGTTTGAACCCTCAATTTCTATCCTAATATATCTACTAATAAGCCAAGATTGAATAGTTTGGAAAATTGAATTCACTATCCTATCAGTAGAGAAATTCAAAGCTAATTAGTCAAGATTAAATAGTTTGACTAATCAGAAGTGTGTTTTGAGGAGTGGCATTTTGAGCTTGCACACTTTCAGATTTATTTATCTTTTTTGGCATGGGGCTTTGCCTTTATTTTTTTTTATTTCTGCCCTCTTTTCTTTCTTTCTATTGTTTTTGTATTTTTGATTTTTCATAACTTTGAATGCAATGGTTAGACTATGATATTTATAATGGTAAAACAAAAAAGCTTTGGAACTTAAGATTCTTGGTAGAAGTAATGCTTGAGCATCCTGCCATTGACAGGACCTCCATATAGGTCTTCTCCATCCAATTCTTTCAAGAAAAATGTATTATGACCCCTCTCAGTATGAATAATATAGGGCCCTTTCCACAAGTTCTCAAACTTGCCATGTTTCCCCTTCTCTTCTCTTCTTGAATCCCATTTGAGAACAACACTTCCAACCTGGAAATTGTTTGCCTTGGTCCTCTTATCGAATATTTTCTTCACTTTTTCTTGGACCAACTATGTTCTTTCATAAACTTCTTCCCTGGTCTGCTGTAAATGGATTGTTTGGTTGATCCTCCTCTGCATATCATTTTCTTCAACCTGTACTTCTTGAAGGAGCTTCATGACTAGAACTCCCAATGAGGTAGGAAAAATTTCATCCATGCCACAAACCAACTGATAGGGGGACATATTTATTGATTTCTTTGTAGTTATTCTATCAGCCCATAAGGCATGAACCAACTTACAGTGCCATGATTTTTTATTTTCTTCCAACAGCTTTTTAATGATATTGATGAGACTCTTGTTGGAGGATTCAGCTAATCCATTTCCTTGGGGATAGGAAGCAGTGGAATGGCCCAAGGTTATATGGTATTTGTGACAGAAATCAACCATCTTCTTAGATTTGAAAGAAACAACATTGTCTGTTATGATTTTTCTAGGACAACCAAATCTGGATAGGATGTGGGTTTCAAGAAACTTGATAATGATAGAGTCATTAGCATTCCTGGTAGGTATAGCTTCTATCCATTTGGTGAAGAAGTCAGTGGCTGTGAGGATCCACTTATGTTGAGCTGAGGAAGATGGATGAATTTCCCCAATGAAGTCCAGCCCCCATTGTTGGAAAGGTGCCTCAACTCTGACAGGATGTAAGCGTAAGGGAAGGATTTTTCTCTTGCCATCAAATATGTGACACTTATGGAAAGACATGACCAGCTTCTGAGTGTATGGGAAAACGGTAGGCCAATAGTAACCTGATCTGAGAATTTTGTTCGCTGTGGCCTTCCAGTAGAGGTGTCCTCCACATTCACCATCATGTAGTTCGTGCATGATATTTCCTGCATCATATTCAAGTAAACATTTAAGAAAAATTCCAACAACATTTTTCCAATATAACACCCCATATATAATGCAAAACTTAGAGCTTTCTGTTTCAAAAATCTAGCTTTAGTTTTAGACAAAGAAGGAGGAGCATTTAAATATAAAAGCACATAAACAATGTCAGCATACCACGGGGAATTCAGAAAAGTTTCCTTAATAAAAGGAGCATCAGATTCTTCCATTTCTTCCAACACATCCACCATATTCATGTCTAGTGCTTGGAAGTTAGACTCAACCATAAGTTTTGCTAATCCTTGCCCCTTAACTAGTTTGGTGGGCCTAATTTCTAAGTCATATTCAAGAATAGTTGCAATCCATTTTCCCCTTTTACCATCAGGGTCTTGACTTAGGATATCCTTGACAACAGTATGTGGAACAAAAGCAATTATGTGAGAGTGTAAGATGAAGACCCTAAAGTCCTTTAATGCTTTCACTAGTGCTAAGGCTTGCTTCTCCATGATACTATATTTGAGAGGAGCATCTCTTAAGGCCCTACTAAAGAAAGATATTGGTTGTTCTTGTCCCAGATCATTATTTTGAAGCAAAACTACAACTATTGTATGCTCAGATGCAAAAGAAAAAATGTAAAAGTCTTTGGTAAAATCAGGACTAATCAGGATTGGTGTTTGGGTAAGAGCTTGTTTGACCAGTTCGAATGATTGTTTAGCTGGTAAAGACCATTTTACACCCACGTTTTTCTTAAGCATGTTTGTAATGTTTTTTAATAGCTCATCAAGGTTGGGAATAAACCTTCTCAAAAAATTAATCTTTCCAATGAAAGATTGCAATTCTTTGAGGCTTCTAGGATGGATAATTTGCAATATGCCATCTATCCTTGTAGGGTCTATTTTGATTCCCTCTTCTGAAATTATATGACCAAGAAGTTTCCCTTCTTGGAGACCAAAGAGGGTCTTCTTGGGATTCAACGATAAGCCAAATTTCCTACACTTCTCAAAAACCTTTCTTAGGTGAATCAAATGCTCTTCATCAGTTTTTGAGAAAACAATTATGTCATCAAGGTAAATAATTATAAAATAGCCAATTTCTTCATAGAAGGCTATGTCCATGGCCCTTTGGAAGGTGGCCCCTGCGTTCATTAATCCGAAAGGGATTTTGACATACATAAAGGTGCCCCAAGGTGTGGTAAAAGCAGTTTTGATTTGATCACTTGGGAACACTAACACCTAATTGTAACCCGAGAACCCATCTAATAGGGATATTCTTCTTGACCCAACTACCCTTTGACGTATATGGTCCATCTTGGGTAAGGGGTATTTGTCTTTTAAAGAGGCTCTATTTAAATTTCTGAAGTCAATACAGAGCCTGATTTCCCCTGTTTTCTTTCTAACAGAAACTAAGTTTGATACCCATTCTAAAAATCTAATGGGTACTATGATCCCAGCATTATACATTTTCTCGATTTCTGCCTTAACTAAAGGTAATAAAAGGGGATTTATTCTCCTTAGTTTTTTCTTAAAAGGCTTTTGATTTTCCTTCAAGGGGATTTTATGCTGGATGATGTTGGTATCATATGATTTTAAGTCTTTGTATTCCCAAGCAAACACATCTTTAAATTATTTGAAAAGATCTATGTATTGCAATTTTATGTGAGCTGGGAGGGTCCTGGATAGCTTGATCATATTAGGTTCTGCAAGACTGCCTATGTTATGCTCTTCTACATTTGTTTCCACAGGCTCCATTTTTTGTTCTTTAGCTACATCGTTTAGATCAAACAGGTGTTCTAAAGGTGTGAGACCTCTTGGGATTTTATCATTTTTGCATTGTAAGACTTCCAAGTCTTCATGGTATTCATTTTTCATTATCTCTTCTTCAAAAGGATTCTCACAATGATTTATATCAGCAGGATATGTTATTTCGGCCTCTGGGATTTGTTAAATATACAAACAGTTTTCTTTATGGCTAGTTTCTCGTGTTGGTATGCTGAAATCACTTTCTGACTTCAAGAAATCATCTATGTGTTTGTCAGATTCAAACACCTGCCAGTGATCTTCGTTATCAGGCACAACAGGTCTGTGTTTCACCTTTATACTGAGTTGTTCATTTATCTCAGGTACTTAGCAATTGTTGGCGATGAAGGCAAGCTCATTTGCTAGATGATTCAGTGCTCTAGGGATGAAAATGAGTTCATATTTTTCGAAAGTTTTTAATAGGTCAAGGGCAGCATTTCGATATTACCTAAGCCTTGGATTCTCGGCTGAGTATTCTCCTTTGATTTGTTTGATGATAAGTTCAGAATCCCCTAAAACATATATCTTTTGGGCTTCTAATTTTTTAAGCAGTTGTAAGCCTAGGAGAAGTGCCTCATACTCATCAATATTGTTAGTGCATGGGAAGTCTAACTTGTATGAAAAACTCTGATTTGTGTTTTGAATCCATACACTTGCTCCTGCACTGGTTTTATTACAGGATCCATCGAAATTTATTGTCCAAAGTATATTTGACTCATTTTCATTTTCTTGTTGCTTTTGATTGTCAATGTTTTGAAGTTGATTCTAGGCAAGGTTGGATTGTTCTCGTGAATTGATTGGGTCTATGTTTTCTTTACCTTGTTGAGTAATTTCATCTTCGTTACACAAGATAAAGGAGTCTAAACTTGATTGGATAGAATAGATTGGAGTGTTGTTTGGTTTGTCCATGTTACTCACCATGTACTTCATGTGGGATTCTCTGTATAGTCTTCTATTTTGGTTAAAAACAGGGATGGTGGCATACAACATGTCCATTTGGAGGATTCCCTAAAGTTTGGCTCCCCATGATCTTGATAAGAGCATGCCATACTTAGGGGGAATGTCAGCTACAACTATGTCCATTACTAGATTCTTGGCAGGGATCTGAGCTAGGTTAATACATAAGTCTTTGATTAAACCCAAACATTTGACTCTGCTTGAGTCAAAAGAATAAAAATCTTTGTATGGTTTAGTAATTTCCAAGCCTAAGCTTTCCATTACTACCTTGGGCATTAGATTGTGTGAAGCTCCAAAATCTAACATGGCGTTTTGTAGAATTTTATCGTGTATGTTCAAACTAACATAGAAGGGAGGGACTGGTCCTTCTTGTTATTTTCCTTCAACCTCTGGGCCAAACAACAGCTCAGGTTTGTCATCTGTCAAGTTTAAGGTGTCAGTATCACTTCCTAAGTTTAAAGCTTTCAAAACTTGGTTTTTGTACACTTCTTGGGTTACTAGTTCAGCTAGGGGGGTGGTAATATTTATCTTAGCAATCTCTCCCTCAAGGCTGAAAGGAATAATTGACTTGTTAATATTTACATCTGTTTTTTCAATTGAATTCTTTTCAGCAGCTTTGATTTGCTGAACCTTGTTTGAACTAGTGATAGGAATAGTTTTATTAGGACCACTAGCTGAAGTGCTAGAGGTACTTTGTTAAACATTCGGCTGGGTTGCCTTGTCTTTGTTTAAATCTAGTTTTTTGGCTGAAATGTTGGTCTTTTATGCTGTCTTTTTGGACTGGTTTTCCATGTTCTTCTTGACAGCAGTGCTAGTACTCTTATCTTTTGAATTCTCTATACTCCCCTTGCTCCTAAGATCATACTGTTTGTGTACCTCCATGATTGCATTTTCAAAACCTAATCTATAGTCATCAGAATCTTCATAGGTGTTTTTATTTTGTTCATCAGAGAAGAAACCTTGTTCTTCCTCAGTGAGGAAAAAATCATCCCCACTGTCTGATCCAACCAAGTTTACATGTGATTCTTCCAACCTTTCCAATTCCCTGTCTTCCTCATATTGATCTACATAGTTCTGTTGAAAGGGAGGTCTAATTTGTTGGTCACTCTCTTTTAGTTTATCTTGGTTGTTATCTCTTCTAAAATTCTGATTTCTATTCCTGTTTTGATTGTTTTGAAGTGCAGTCTAGTTTTGATTCGCTTGTGCTTTCTTAATTATGCTCATTTATTTCATCATTTCTTCCATCATCCTCTCCATTTTTTAGCTTGAAGTAGAAGGAGGGGATTCCTCTCTGAAAGATACTCTCTTTTAAGTTTTCATTCTCACTCTTTTTTCTATTAAGTTGACTTCTACAGAAAGAGCACCCCTTTGTATATCTTCGAGAGTTGCAAAATCTCTTTCTCTTAATGAATAAGTCATGTCAGAGTCAAATCCTTCAGGAAACTTGTTTAAGGCTGAGCCTTGTGGAGGTTTTAGTTCTGGGGAAAGTGCATTATATACACTGTTAAATCTAGTACAATAGGCTTGTACACTTTCCCCAGGGTTCCTACGGAGGTTGTTGTAATCAGCGAGGACTTGGAGAGGATTCTTCATTACTTCCCATTTGTTTAGGAACGTTTGATGGAAGTCTTGGAGATCATTAACACTACGGGGGGCTAAACCTTTAAACCATTTTCTTACTTCTCCCCCTAAGCTCTGAGAAAATAATATAAGCTTGACAGAATCATCATCGATCTCATTTCTGTCAAAGTAGTCATCCATCCTATCCACATGTTGTGATGCAGTTACAGCATTGCTAGCATCATATAATGGAATTTTGGACTGATAGTCCTGTGGAAGATTGACTAGTGGTACAGGAAGGACTAAGGGAGCATACCATGCTGCCATGGCAAGAGGTGGAGCTGGATTTACAGGTGGGTTGACAAAAGAGAAGGTGGGTTGAAGTGGAGTGGTTTGAACAATGGACGAAGGATGATAAGATGTAGATGGAACAACAGTAGATTGCTGAGCTGACCTTGGATGAGAGACACCTAGGTTATGAAGGAAGTGTGAATCGGGAGGTGTTGTTTCTCTACTACCAGGATGTTCACTTTTTTTAGGAGATGAAAGTATAGACTCAGAATCTAGTTGATCTAAATCACCAAATGACCTAGTTCTAAAGGGATTGACAAAGTCAGCTTGTGATTGTTGTAGAGCTAAAAGATTTTCAGGGACTGAATTAGCTCTTGGAGGTGATTTGAAAATAGTTGAGGATTCTATCTTAGGAGAGTTCCTAAAGATTCTTTCTGGGTTATCCACTATCTCAGGTGGATCAGGGTCAGGATGGGTTCTAGTGTGGATCTTTCTAGGAGCCACTATGCTGTGTTTTTAGACCCAAATAACAAGAAAAGCTTAACCAAGTATGACAATCTTTGATAGGTTAATTGATCTGTTTACACAAATTTTAATCCTACAGTCCTCTAACTGAATTTTAATGATATTTTAATGATAAGGGTTCTTCCCAGCGGAGTCTTAAGGTCTATTCAGGATTGTGTAGTCGCCAGGTGGGGAGTTTAGAATGTTTTCTAAAGGGTACACCGTCCACCACAGTTTTTGTGAAATATCCTTTTGCAAGGATATTCTGAAACACAACAAACTCTAACCAGAGATTGACTAGGAGGGCATTCACCGGATATTTCACCTCAAAAAAGAGGATGAGATCTGGAGGCTACCTGGCCTTTCCCAGACTCTGTCTAAGAGTATAAGGTAAAACACAACAAAAGGTAAGTGACATATAAGAATGAGTGTTTTACTACAAAGTGGAAGTCTTTTTAGCTCCTGAGGAGGTAAAAGGTTTTATGGTCCACTACCATGTTTATTATGAAGCCAAACTCGGAATGTTTTTTGGTTTTTTGTAGTTTAATTTGGTTTTACAGGTTAAGAGAGTGTTCTAAGTCTGATTTGGCAGTTAGCTAAGGTGTTCAAACAAACAGAGTTGCTCTTATGGCTTGGTAACTGGTTCCTTCAAGGTTTGTTAAGGCTTTATGAGAATCCTAAGGGTTACTTAGTTTGTCACCGATTCAATTAAGTCTTATCACGATTACCATTTGTAAGGTAGTGCTTGAAGAAATTTACTTATGTTATACTGGACCTAAAGTTTAAAGAAAGGTTTTGAAACCTCTAATTCTCAGTAGGTCCCACCGTGATCGCCATTATTTTGGTGGCGATGAGGTGGCTAATAATCACAGGATATTCTTGAAAATAAGGGATTTCTGAAGTCCTAAGGGGTATTTGGATTGTTACTGACTCAGAGGTCCCACCATGATCGCCATTATGTTGGCGTCCCGTGTTTTGATAGTTTGGCAAATCAAAAGACAAGGCAACATCAGAACCAATGTTTAGAGTTCCAGGATCTAGTCCTCCTATTCTCAGAGAGGGATCTCTCAAATATTTTTTTGCAAAGGTTTATCTTGTGTGCTTTGAGTATGGATTTTAGACTAGTTATTCAGTGCAGATGTTTGTTTGGTTGGATTGAGTTGATACAACAAAACATGAAAAGTCTAAGAAAGATAGACAGAAAGAGGAAATATCTGGTTCATTGGGCAATGGAGTCAAAATAAGGTCATGACAAAATCTTCAAGAGATATGGGATATCAAAGGGAAAATCTAACTTGGCCACAGGATCCTTTTTTTTTTGGAATGAAGTGAACATTAATGATTTGGAAAGAGAAGTTTAATTCTCAACAAGGGGAACTTGAAGAACATAACTTAACAATAAAGAGATATTTGATAGACAAGGCCAACCATAAATTCTACAAACATTCTTTAAGAAAATAAGGACTTCGAGACAACTTTTAAAATGAAATCTAAGATTCGGGGAACACCCTATTTCCTCAAAGATTTTATTTTAAAGGAATTAGAAAACATAAAAGATTCACTGATAATTGTAGTCATAGAAGAGGGAACACCTAAATAACATCTATTCTTACAACTATAAAGACCTTCAAAACAACTGTTCAAGCAATGACAAAGGGCAAGATCAAAACCGACCTCTCTAATTAACTTAAAACAATGGTACTTCAAAGGGAGACTTCAATAACAGCTTTCAAGTGATGGCAGACAAGCAGGGAAAACCATAAATCATGCTGAAACCAACTATTTGAGCTTTTAAGGAAATAAACAAGCATGAAGACTAAAGAGAGAGATTAAATACTCTAAAATACTTCAGCAGAAGAAAACATAAAACAGTGAAGGATGAATAGGTCTAAGGTGCTTCCAGGAGTCATTTCTTAGCCTAAAAATTTCAACCTACTGTAGTAAGAAATTATGGAACATAATGATAATAGGGGAAAAAAATAGAACAATTCAGAATACTTCACCAACAGCCAAGCTCATGGATCCAATGATAGAGCCTTCTCAGGAACAGACATGCAATGACATCCTCAAGACATTCAAGACTTCAATTTTTTCTTCAACTTCAACAGACTTGTATATTTATTTCAGAGAGTTTCAAGGTTACAACTTGTGATCAAACAACAACCAACACTCACTCATCTTCTACTGTAGTATATATAGAAGGATGAGGAGGTGAGATATGATAAAAGATCTCAATTACAATTAATACAGAATTAAATGGCTCATGGCCTTTGAGGGGTTCAATGAGGAGATTTACATACATATCCTCTGTATTAAATGATTTTCATAATGATTCCAAGCTTGGTAGGAGTTTTGTTGACCTTTGAGGCATTGTGTGGTGTTGAAGTAACTCTGCAGATATTCTTTGCATTTGAAGTTCCTGGCACAAGTAACTTCTTCGACTGAGTCGAAGCAAAATATCTAATCCTGATCAATAACTTCACCTCCTGATTGAATACTTTGAGGCACAGGTGGTGACATGGTAGCTAGAGGGATCAATTTTCCTCAATCTATGATGGTGGAGGGTTTCTCGTCAGTGAAACCTTTTAGATTTGCTTTGAACTCTATTTTAACCTGGGGATTAGGTTTATAATGATCATTTTGGGCCATAATCCTCGTAAACAATCCATTAATCCTCTACTCTGATAATTTCTGGTCTTAAGTGCTGATACTCTTTTCCTGCGCTTGATCCATGTTTCTTGCTACTGCGCAGGGCTGCATGGGGTCTGTGATGCATCAATGGTTCAGGAAACATTGATAAATGTGAAATTTTGAACCCGGTGGTTGATTTCCTTTGGTAAATCGAAGGCAAGAGAGTCGTCACCCTCTTCCTTCGAATTTTCTTCGTTCATGGTGAAAAACCTTTGAAATCCTGCAAAATACAAACAAAATGTTATAAAATCCATGAATTTATAGGTTTTGCTACATGGGAAAGCGCGAAGGAAGCGTGGCTCTTGGATGGCATCATCCAACGGTCCAAATTTATTGAGAGTGATCGTGAAATGAGTGGAGAAAGGGTTAAATCCAAGCCGTCGATCATGCAGAGATCGACGGTTGAGATTGAAAGTGGTGGTCAAAAGAAAAGGATGAATTTGAGCCGTCGATCGCACAGAGATCGACGGTCGGGAGTGAGCAATGGAAAGTTAGCAGGGGGAATCGTTGACTGGGCAACGAAATCGAGTGATGAAATATGGACTGTCGATCTGCAGATCAGATAGACGATGGAGATTGATTTTCTGCTGTACAAAGGCTGGTTTATCGCGCGGGCACTTCGGCTATCCATCGGACACTTTGGAGGAGCGATAGCCGTTGGATGAGTGGGCCCAGATCGGACGGCGGAGATTCATTTCATTGGGCATCCTGGTCCGGATTTTAACGCGCGATGGACGACGGTTGCACGACGGTTTTCAAATAGTACAAGGGACACGCGTCAATCGTCATATGGAATCGCTGGTCGTCGAGAAAAAACTGCCCTTCGCTGAAGAGCGGTGTGAAAGAAACCACGTGGGTTTGGAAAACAGCGCATGGATGGGGGGGGTCCACAGGTAAGTCGCGCTCCGCACCGTCCGATTTGAGGAGCAGATCAATGGTGACGATTAGGTTTGAATGGCGAGGACCACATGGTAAGTTGCATTCCACATCATCCAATTTGCGGGGAAGATCGACGGTCAAGATTGCTCCATAATTTACACGGGCAGGTTTTTAATAAAAACAATAAAACGACGGGTTTTATAAAAATCAAAGGTTTTATATGTTCCGGTGAGGAAATACAATTTTAAAATGGATAAGTGCCCAAGTGTCTTGGCACCTGGTCCTGGCGCTCGGGCGTATGGATGGAAAGGGCCAAAAAACTTAAGCCCGAGGGGCTTATGTCCAATATATAAAAATATGTATTTTTCATGGTTTTTGAGGGGTTTTTGAAGGAGATGAAGGTTTCAGTAAGGTTAAAAAGTGGGTTTTTAACCTTATAAAATGGATTTTGATGAGGGGAAAATGCAGAAATGTGAAAATAATAGATTTTTGTGGGAAACAAGGGGATAGAAAAGGAGGTTAGTTTTTGAGGAGAAGGGAGGAGAAAAAGGGTTTCTGCAACAGTATTTGACTTCGGATTTTTTTTTTTTTTTGTAGGATTTCAGAGGTTTTTTAGGATGTAAAATAGCAGTGTGGGAAACTGGACAGAGGCATGAGGCCTTTAAGAGTCTTCAAGAGCCAACATTTTTTTATAGAAAAAATTGTTCTTTGAAGGCTCAAATCATATTTAGCCACCTTAGGTATAATCAAATTTTACAAGTGGCTAACACTAACTATAATAGCATGTCCATATTATAGGATTTCAGTCCACATTAATATTGTTCTAGTTGTTTGTATGGGGTGAATAATTCAACATGGATAACAATTGTGAGATGTAGGTCGCTTATGAGGCATTACCCACCTCAAAAGTTTTGCCAATTTAAAACCTTTCTTTGGAGTCCAAGTTTCCAAGTTGATGTGAAAGCATCTTCCCTCACCATCGTATTAACATTGTTGATAATTCTAGTGACATCCAATATGGGCCTTATTTTGCTTGTGGTTATTATTTATATGTTGCTTGTATTTTACTTTTGTGGCATATACTTATGACATGATTTCTTGTGGGCCCTATTTGATTGGGGATTCTTATCTATGTGATACCTGTCATAGCATGTTGTTACTGTTGTGGCTTATCCCTACGTCTGAATTGATCTAGCCAATGAACAAGTTGAGTTTTCCAATTGCTTGTTTCTATGTGAACTTTCTCAATAGTTTGAGTAATTTGACATTGTATCATTTGTATTGTTTTCAATATTTTATTTGAGCCTGTTCATTTTTCACTTTATGAACAGAGAAAAGCTAGTAACTTCTCTAGGATTTTATATCAAGTTGGCAGGTTAGTGTGTTATTAGTGAAGTGGTCAGAGATTGAGCATTTTTTAATGCAATAACAGATCAAATAATATAGCTAAAAATGTTTTAATCTCTACTTCATGTTGGAATTTTTGAGAATTCTAGAACAAACTAGAGAGAATGATACTCTCCTCTAAACACAGAGAAATTAAAATTTTCTTGGCAAGAGACAAACAAAGTGTGCACACAACAAAATCTATTTCATTAATCAAAAACTAACTGTTATAAAACTTCCTCTGTTGAGGAATTACACAGCGTGGACTGCTACAAATGCAGTGCCAAATCACTTCACTATTTCTTTCGAAACACACTCTGTCTCACAAAAATCACACTGTTGTGTTACAAAAAAAAATACACTGTCTGTCTTCACTTTTCATACACTGCTGTGTAATAATAGAAACAATACACTCTGTTGTTGTGTATATACAATACACCTTTTCATTTTCTTACATTAAGCCTTTCGGGCTTTTTGAATGGCGCAGCACGTTTTAATAAAACATAACAAAAACTATATAAAAACTAAATTACAACCTTTGGAGCCCACATACAAAATGTGCATATGGTATATGTTAAAACATATATATCCAAATGTTTTATAATATAAAAAAATGCGTGATAAAAACAATATAACGTGAAAACATAAACCAAACTATGCGCCTGGATTTCAAAACAAACATTCAACCAAAATACATCGGAGGAATTTGCGTTACAAAATTGGTCTGTGACGTCATCTCTTTGAACGCGTGATCAAATATTAAATCTAGTCTATAACTTCTCATCGGGTCCGCTAGGAGGTTTCTTGGTACGGAGGTTTTGTGCGTGCGATGGTTTATACAATTGAATTTATAAACCCATATCACATCCGCCAAACTGATTTGGGTACGGTGAGAAAGTGTGACCCGAAAACTTTATAAAATCCACCCTAATATCTTTCGGGTACGGATTTGCAATGCTGTGTACGATCAAATAAAAACTTCCAATTGCGATTTCGCCAATTGCATAGGCGGAAGACTAATTGCGATAAAACAAAGTCGGAGGACATAACAAATTTTGCAATTGCGATTTAAACAATCGCATCGCAAGTGTTCACTCACCTCAAATAAAATAAAACCCCAATCAAACAAACTTCTACCACGTGGTCTGGGGACCACTGCTTATTCAAATGAAATTGCTCTCGCGCATACAAACTTAAATCAAAATACTGTTGTTATAAAAATAAATCAAAATGCTCGGTTTCCATTTAACGAAATGCTCTGTTTCAGAATACAAAGGCTGTTCAATTAAAATGGAAAGCTCTGTTTCAAATGCAAAGGATTGATGCCGATAAAAAAAAACTGTGTTTTGTGAAGGACTGTAAGGTGCTGAATTTGACTGTTCATCTAATTAGGGAAGCGGCTCTGTTTCATAGTTCCTCTAGATAGAAATAGAAGGTGGCTAGAGTACAGAGCAGTTGAAAGTAACATTTCAACACTCCCCCTTAATTTCAACTGCTGGGTTATCAGTCATACCCAGACATTTCCTCAAAAACTAAAAACTCTTCTGCCCCAATGGATTGGTTAGAATGTCTACAAACTTCTCTTGAGTTTTGCAGTGTTCTAAAACAATTTCGCCATTGTTCACTAGCTCCCTGATGTAGTGAAAATTTGTGTCAATGTGTTTCGTTCTCTTATGAAACACAAAATTCTTGGATAATGCAATAGCTGAGCTATTGTCACAATAAATCACTGTTCCTTTTGCTTTCTCTTGGCACAAACTTCTTAGCATCCTTCTCATCCAAATTGCTTGACACACTGCTACTGTAGCTACCACATATTCTACCTCTACTGTAGACAATGCTACAATAGGATGTTTTTTAGAAGCCCATGAAATGGCTCCTGAACCCATGTGAAAAACATAACCGGATGTGATTTTCTAGTCATCTACACTTCCAACCCAATCACTATCTGTGTATCCAATTAAATCTGAACATTCTGAAGTAGTATATAAAATACCAAACCTTTTAGTACCTTTAACATACCTCAGAATCCTCTTCGCTACCTGCCAATGTGCTTCTTTTTGCCTCTCCACGAATCTGGAAATAAAACTAACAACATGCATTATATCAAGCCTAGTTGCAGTCAAATACATGAGGCTGCCAACTATGCTCTTGTACAAACTAGGATCAAAATCCTTGCTGCTGTCCTCTCTGCTAAGTTTTAATCCCATCACTGTGGGAGTTATTTCTACTTTTCTCTCCTGCATATTAAATCTTTCCAACACTTCATTTACATATTTTTCTTGTGAGATAAAAATCTCATTTTAATTTTACTCTACTTCTATTCCTAAGAAGTACTTCAGCAAACCCATCTCGGTAATTTCAAATTCATCTTTCATGAACTTTTTAAAATTTTCAATAAGGTAATCATCATTACCTGTGAAAATAACATCATCAACATATAACACTACAATCAACATTTTACCATATTTTTCTTTAATGTGTAGGGTGGGTTCTCCCTCACATTTTTCAAATCCATTTTCCAGTAGATAGGAATCTATCCTACTGTACCAAGCTCTTGGCGCTTGCTTCAACCCATAAAGAGCTTTCTTCAATATACACACTTTGTGCTCTTGGCCTTTCTTTTCATAGCCTAGAGGTTGTTCAATGTAAACCTCCTCCATTAACACTCCATTTAGGAATGCTGACTTCACATCCATTTGGTAAAATTTCCACTTGTTTTGTGCTGCTATGGACAACACTGCTCTCATGGTTTCCATTCTAGAAATTGGTGCGAAAGTTTCCTCATAGTCTCTCCCATGTTGCTGCTTATCCCATTTGACAACAAGTCTGGCCTTGTGTCTCTCTATTTTTCCTTCAACATTACTCTTGGTCTTGTAGACCCATTTAACTCCAATAATTTCTTTACCTTTTGGGAGTTTGCCCAAATCCCATGTCTTGTTTCTTTCTATGGCATTAATCTCCTCATCCATAGCTTCTATCCATTTCATATCTTTAATTGCTTCCTCAAAATGAATAGGATCATCAACATGACAATATAAAGCAAAGAAAGATTTCATACCTTCATTTGCTACCTCTTGCTCATAAATGTCATTTAACTTTCTGAACTTCTTTCCTCTTTCATTTGGTGTACAAGTGCTTGAAGAAGCACGTGAATTTCCTCCTTGTGGTGTGCTTGGAGAGGAACTTTCATTTCTCCTCAAGGGTGTACTTTGCTGTCCTTATGTTGGTGGTGCTGTTGGGGGATGTATTTCATCCATCTCCTCATCATCTTCATCATGAGACAAACAGTTTTTAACATTCACTATTTTCTCTATGCTTCCATCCCAAGCTTCCTCCTTAATAAACTGAACATCTCTGCTCACAATAAACTTCTTGGTGGATGGGTTATACAACCTATAAGCTTTGTTTTCCTCACTATATCCAATAAAAATACATTTCTCCCCCTTCCTGTCCAACTTCTTCCTTAGCTAATCTGGAATGTGTGCATAAGCCACACAACCAAAAAATTTCATGTGGGTGACTCCTTGCTTTGTCCCACTCCATGCTTCTTCAGGAACTTTGTTCATAACTGTTTTTTTTGGGCACCTATTCAAAATGTATGCTACACAATGTACAGCTTCAGCCCAATAATCATTAGGAAAATGCTTTGCTTTTAACATACTCCTTACCATATCCATCATTGTTCTATTCTTCCTTTCAACAAATCCATTTTGCTGTGGAGTGTACCTAGTTGTAAACTGTTTATGAATTCCATTTTCTCTACAAAAACATAGAAATTCTTTAGAAATATATTCACCTCCTCTATCAGTTCTTAGAACTTTGATATGAAGCCCACTTTGGTTCTCCACAAGTGCTTTGAAATTGCAGAATCTTTCAAACACTTCACTTTTGTTTTTCAAAAAGTAAACCCAAGTTTTTCTTGTAAAATCATCTATGAATGTTAACATATAGTGGTTGCTTGCAAGTGAGGGTGTTTTCATCGGTCCGCATAAATCTGAGTGGAAAATCTCTAAGGGTGCTTTTGCCCTTATGCTTTTCCTAGATGGAAAAGTTTCTCTGTGTTGTTTACTCAAGATACAACCTTCACAAAGGCTGTCTGGTTTCTCTATCAATGGAAAACCTCATACCATTCCTTTTCTATTCAACAAGCTAAGACCTCCAAAGTTGAGATGTCCAAATCTCAAGTGCCACAACCAATTCTCATATTTTATTTCACTTTGGAAAGCCTCTTGTGTCACTGCTGCTATTTCTTCTCCATTTTTCAAATCTGCTCTCATCCTAAGAGGGAACATCCTATTCCTTGTCATCTCCACTTCAACAATACATTATATGCTGGGTGGTTTATCCATGATGGTGCATACATCATCCTCAAAGAAAACATTGTACCCCTTTTGAACAAGCGGTCCAATACTTAAGAGGTTACATTTCATTCCAGGAACATAATAAACATCTGCTATGGATTTCTTTTCTCCTTTCCTTGTTAAAACATTTACTTCTCCTTTTCCCATAACAGAAACTTTACTATATGTTCCTAATGTGACTTATGACTTCACATTCTCATCTAACATAGAAAACATGGCTATGTTTCCTGTCATATGGTTACTGCAACCGAAGTCTAGAAACCATAAATCTTCACTCTTTTCCTCAGCCATATTACAAGCTAAAAACAATTTATCTTGGCTGATATTTTCTCTAGTGAAATTTGCACTAATTCTATTACTCATATCATGCTTCTTCTTCCTACATTCATTTGCTATAATGCCCATATTTTTTACAATAATGAAATTGGACATTGGATTTATCATACCTTTGTCCTTGAGCATGTTGCTGACCACTTTGTTGGTTGCTGCCTTGGCCTTGGTTCTGATTTGGATTGCTGCCCCGTCCTTGAGCATTTGTTGGACTGTTTCTTCCACCTCTGTTTTGGCTTCTGCCTCTTCCTCTCTTGTTTCCTCTGCCTTGACCTTTTCCTCTTCCAAAGGACATCTGGGTATTAAAGGCATGCTCTAGAGATGAGTTTTCATTTCTACCTAATCTATGCTCATGTGTCATCAGTGATGCATGTAGCTCATCAACTGAAAAGTTTGTGAGATCCTTTGTCTCTTCTATGGTGGTGACAATCACATCAAACCTTGAGGGTAGGCGCCTCAAAAGTTTCTCCACAATCCTCCTTTCTTCAAGAATATCTCCATGAGACCTTATCTGTGTGACCATTCCAATCACATGTGTGAAGAATGAGTCAATGTTATCTGACTCCTTCATGCAGAGAGTCTCAAAATCTCTCCTCAACAATTGTAGTTTTGTTGTCTTCACTTTCTCCATGCCTTGATAGGTTGTCTTGAGAGTTTTCCATGCTTCTTTGGTTCTCTTAGCTGCTGCTATCCTTGGAAACACACTCTCATGCACTGCTTGATACAAAAAGTAGAGGGCTCTAGAATCCTTATTCTTATTTCTCTTCAACAGTTCCTTCTCTGCCTGAGTCAAATCATTAAACTCATTTTCATCCACTAGTTCTTCAAAACCATTCTCAACAAGTTCCCATAAGTCTTGGGAAGCAAACAGGGCTCTCATAGTTATTGACCAGTAGTCATAGTTTTTCCCATTCAATTGTGGGAACTAAGTATTTCCAATACTCATGATAGTGCTGGCTTCACTCATTCTTGCACTCTAACTATGCTTCAAACACTTGACTATGTTTTTAAAATAAACTGACTGTTCTGCAAACAGTAACACAAATAAAACTGTCTTGAGAAATACCTTGGATTATTTTGACTAAGTCTTCACTCTGTTGGAGAAGCTGCTGCAACAAAAAATCCTTCCTTCAGCTTCTTTGACACCTTCAAAGAGCCTGGACTAGCTCTGATACCATGTTAGAATTTCTGAGAATTCTAGAACAAACTAGAGAGAATGATACTCTCCTCTAAACACAGAGAAATTAAAATTTTCTTGAAAGGAGACAGACAGAGTTTGCGCACAACAAAATCTATTCATTAATAAAAAACTAACTATTACAAAACTTCCTCTGTTGAGGAATTACACAGTGTGGACTGCTACAAACGTAGTGCCAAATCAGTTCACTATTTCTTTTGAAACACACTTTGTCTCACAAAAATCACACTGCTATGTTACAATAAACAATACACTGTCTGTCTTCACTTTTCATACACTGCTATGTAATAATAGAAACAATACACTCTGCTGTTGTGTATATACAATACACTTTTTCATTTTCTTACATTAAGCCTTTCGGGCTTTTTGAATGGCGCAAAACATTTTAATAAAACATAACAAAAACTATATAAAAACTAAACTACGACCTTTGGGGCCCACATACAAAATGCGCATATGGTATATGTTAAAACATATATATCCAAATGTTTTATAATAAAACACAATGCGCGGAATACATTCGAAATGAATCTCTACGCGGCGAAAGAGGATTTGAGGCGTTCGAGGGTTTGAATGCGGCGAAAGAGGGTTTGAGCTGCAGACAAAGAATCGCAGCAAGTTTCAGCAACAAAGAACTGGGGATTGACAGGCCGCTCCATGGCGGCGACCTCGGGAGGGGGGCAGCTGCCCTCCTACCGCGACATAACAAGCGGAGACCAGACACAGCGGGCCGCCCCTGTTCTGGGAGCCGAATGGCAAGCCAAGATGAAAAGCCAATGCTTGCCACGGGCAGTGAAGAAGCCGAAATATGTCATTGCACCAACAACGCTAGATGAATACCGAGGATATATGAAGAATCATGCATTAATCTGTAAGTTTATAGGTATATGGCCTTCTGAAAAGGATTTATGGAAATGGATTCAATCTAAATGGCAACCTAAGGGTCACATTGATCTGAAACTAGGAGCCAAGGGTTTTTTTACAGTTATTTTTTCAAATTTACAAGATAAAGAACACATTTTTGAGGGAGGTCCTTATTTTTATAGCAATGCAGGACTCTTTCTTAGACAATGGGAGGAATGTTATAACCCTGAAAAAGAGCAATTTCTGGCTGCTCCCGTATGGGTTCGGCTCTTTGGGCTGCCAATGGATTTCTGGGACCCTAAAATTTTGGAAGGAATAGGAAATGTGTTAGGCTCATTTGTTAAAATTGCAGAAACCACTGTACGGGGGCGCTACACCTCCTTTGCAAGAATTTGTGTGTACATGAACATCTCTGAACCATTACCAGAGCAGATCGATCTTGAATATGAAGGAAAAATTTGGCCTCAACTACATGACTATGAACACATTCCCTTCAGATGTCGACGATGCCATGAGTATGGCCATTTGTTCAAGTCGTGCCCATTAAACGCTTCAGATAATCAAAAACTTGTGGAAAATGAACCAGGGACGACACCACGACAGGATGAAGAAGGATTTATAACAGTTCCTGCAAAAAAACGGCAACAGAGATCAGGAAATCAAAATGCTGGATCAACTCTAAAACAACAACACCTTGGCAACACAACAACAAACAATAGGTATGACGCATTGCATGAAGAAGGGGAACCGTCGGGACCAGAAATAATAGTCGAGATCCCGATTGATAGGAATGAGGAAATAACGCAGAAAAATCAAAACACCAAGAGGAAAGCAGGACCAGAATTAGAGGTAAATGAAGAGAATATACAACAGGAGCAAACCCCAATGGAGATTGAACAACCTAAAGAAGATCTAAGTACAGAGGAAAAGCTGCTAAAAAGTTTATTGGCTGAATGGCGGAATATGGATGACCGTTTTATCCCGGAAGATCAGAAGACCCTGTATAAAGAAACCTTTGAAACTTACTTGACAAATCAAGCGAGGAAAGAAGCCAAAGACCGAGAAGAGACAGTAGGTAAAAAGAAACCTACACCAAATAAGCAGGTCAAAAAGAGAGGACGCCCAACTCTGAAAGACTCAATACAACTAGTAGGAGAAATGTTGATTAATACAGGCAAGATAATGCCGTTAACAACGGTATTCCAACAACTACCAAAAAATATCTAATGAAAGTGCTCTCCTGGAATATAAGGGGATTGAACAGTAAAGGAAAACAGAGATATTTGAAAGAAAAATTACAAATGGAGAAACCTCAAGTAATGATGCTCCAAGAAACAAAGGTTGCAGGGCAGAAGCTTGAGGCAATACTGAAATCTTTCAAAATGCAATATGAGGTTATGGCAATTGATGCAAGGGGAACGTCAGGAGGAATAGCTATCCTCTGGAATGGAGCTGAAATCGTCACAGACGGATGGATAGGTTTGCCTCGTATCCTAACAGCAACTTTCAGACAGATTGGAGCAGAGGAAAGAATCCTTATATCAACGGTATACGGACCCCCTATACCAGGAGAGCGTGCCACATTCTTACAGAACATTCGAAATTTGAGTACTATGCACAGAGAAAAATACTGGCTGATAGGAGGAGACTTCAACATAATCCTCAATATTTTGGAGAAAAAAGGAGGCATACGAAGAGAAGAACCGGAAATGACTCTTTTCCGAGAAGTCCTTCAGGATCTTCATCTTGTGGATATCCCAACGGTTAATGGCAAATTTACATGGAATAATCGCAGAGGAGAAAGGCATCAAGTGGCGGCCAGGCTGGATCGTTTCTTAGCATCGGAAGCTTTAGTCAGCAGAGATATCTACTATGAAGCTGCAATCCTTCCAGCACTGGGCTCGGACCATTGGCCGATTAGATTTGAGATAGATATTAAAGCAAGCAGCACAAATCGGCCGTTCAGGTTTGAATTGTTTTGGCTAAGGGATCCAAGATTCATAGAGAAAGTTAAAAATTGGTGGAACGCCAATCCAGCTCGAGGTAATAATAAGATGCACTCCTTCCAATTGCGCCTGAAGCAGCTAAAAGTGGAAATTAAAAGGTGGAATAAGCAGGAATTCGGTGATATACACCAAGACAAAATCCGATTAAATGAAAAAATGAAGCAGATACAACAACAAATCATTCTGCAGGGGAGAACAGAAGAACTGGCTTTGGAAGAAGGGCGTACCCTGAGTGAACAAGAAGAAAGGAGGAAGCAGGAAGAGATACTATGGAAACAGAAATCTCGGGTAAATTGGTTGAAAGAGGGAGACCGTAACACGAAATTCTTTCACCGAGCAACAATCCAGAGACGGCAACAGAATCGTATATTTTCTTTGAAAGCAGAGAATGGAGAACGCGTAGTCAAACATGAAGATATCGAACGAAATCTAGTTCAACATTTTCAAGATCTCCTAACAGAACCCATCCCAGACCGTCAGGAGGCAATTCAGAAGATCAGTCAGCATATACCTCAAGTGATTACTCGAGAACAAAATCTAGCGTTGCTAAGAGCCGTTACTCTGCAAGAAGTGGAAGAAGTGGTCATGCAGTTACCACAGAACAAAGCCCCGGGGCCAGATGGCTTCACAAGTGAATTTTTTAAAGCAGCATGGACATTTATAGGTCAGGATATCTTAGAAGTGGTGGAGGAATCCAGGAGGAATAAAAAGGTTTCACCAGCGCTAAACGCAACCTTTCTGACTCTTATACCTAAGCAACAAAATGCAGATACCCCAGTTGGCTTCCGTCCGATAGCCCTCTGCAATGTAATTTACAAAATTCTTTCTACAATTATGGTCAACCGGCTCAAACCTCTGATGCCGATGTTAATTGGCCCTGAACAAACAGGGTTTGTACAGGGGAGACAAATTTTGGATGGAATTGTAGTGGCACAGGAAGCTATGCATACTTTAAAGCAGGATAAAAAGAGAGGTCTTCTAATCAAACTGGATTTATCAAAAGCATATGACCGCATTAGCTGGCAGTACCTTAGGGAAGTGATGCGAGCCTTCGGGTTTGAAGAAAGATGGGTACAATGGATCCACTCTTTTATCTCCTCCCCCCATTTTTCAATTTTAGTGAATGGAAGCCCATCAAGGACTTTTAATAGCTCCAGAGGTCTAAGACAAGGAGACCCCCTGTCCCCTTTTCTATTCATCATAGCAGCGGAAGGTCTGGGAAGACTAATTAAAGCTAAAGTGGCAGAAGGATAGCTAAAGGGATTACAATTATGGGGACCCCAGCTACCGTTAACTCATCAACAATTTGTAGATGATACCCTCCTATTTTGCATGGCCTCCCTCAGAGAATGTAAAACGATTCTTAAAATTCTGGAAGTCTTTATGGCAGCCTCGGGCACTGAAATCAACAAAGATAAGTCAAATCTATATTTTTTTAACTATCCAATTGAAGTGCAGAATCACCTGGTCAGAACATTGGGTTTTCAAAAGGGAACCTTCCCTCTGAAGTACCTTGGGATGATTCTAAACCCAGGTCCAACGCGAATAATAGATTGGAAAGAAATAATTGTCAGAATCGAGAAAAGAATTCAAAATTGGTCATTTAGAACTCTGAATGCACCAGCTCGACTCACTCTTCTGAAAGCGGTGCGGCAAGCGTTACCCATCTACCAGCTATCAGGATGGGCTTGCCCGAAAGGTATATGTATTCAACTAATAGACATTTTTAAAAAATTCTTGTGGCAAGGAGCCCAAGTAAACAGAAAATGGGCACTGCTCTCGTGGGATAAATTACAAAGGTCGAAAGCAGCAGGAGGACTAGGACTCAGAGACCCATTCATCCTCAACAATGTGCTGGGGGCAAAACTTTGGTGGAGCTGGCTCATGGGAGGACAAGATATTTGGAAAAAGATCTGGCAAACCAAGTATGAAATTCCACCAACCATAGCAGGGTGTCTGAAAAGTGATAGAATACCAAATGGATCTACAATATGGAATCTGGCAGCCATGAATAGAAACTTAATTCGGAGCCACAACTTTTGGGAAATCAGAGACGGGAAAACAGCTTTGTTCTGGGAAGATTCATGGCAACAGCGTGACAAACTGTTTACAAGGTTAGAATTGGGAGAAATCTTCCTTTATACGAACACTCCAAATAACAGGATAGTAAATAAGTACTGGTCAAACAACACAAATGGAATATGGCGACAATGGAAAGATAAAAATAGTTGGCCCGAAGCTCCGCAAATGCTACAATGGAATAATTTTGATAAAGAACTAAGTACTCGAAAGCTTCGTAACATCACAGGATCAGACATTTTACGTTGGGGACATCAACCTAAAGGTCTGTTTACAATCAGAGAAGGCTATCATATTCAAACCCAGCAAAGGCAGGATAATGCGCAGCAAATATGGAAAAAGATATGGGAAATGAATCATTGGCCAAAAGTAACTTATTTCATATGGCTTGTAATTCATGGTAGAATCTTAACATGGGAAAATATCAGGAAAAGAGGCATGATAGGTCCCTCTCGATGCATTTTTTGTAACATTGAAGAAGAGACGACAGAACATCTCCTTACTCATTGCAGGCAGGTACAATTACTATGGCAGCACCTAGCACAACTGTTCAAGCAGACAGATAAAAGCAATGCAGGCATAAAGGAAACAATAACCAACTGGAGAAAAGGAAGATATCAGTGTCAGGTGATCAATAGAGCATGGGCCCTGTCATATGGTTTCCTGATCTGGAATATCTGGAAAGAGAGAAATTTGAGAGTATTCCAGGACAAGGAGAAACCAATGAATAATATTTGGCAACACACAATGGGCAACATCAGAGAAACCATCCTAACAGAAAAATGGTCAGACGAAGACTGGAAAACTGTGGGGCCAGAAGCCCAGATCCTAGAAAATCTTAATCTCAAACCGGAAATGCTGAGCCAGGGATCATGGAAATTCAGACCACCCAATCAATCAACTCAAGAACAATGGACACCCCCACAACAAGGTTTTTTAAAGCTAAACTATGATGGAGCGTCGAAAGGAAACCCAGGGCAAGCAGGGGCAGGTGGAATTTTCAGAAACTCTCAAGGAATAGTATGTAGATTCTATGCGTTAGACCTGGGTCATGCAACTAATAACGAAGCTGAATTAATGGAAGTCAAACGGGGTCTTCAGATCGCTATAAGAGAAGCCTATCAGAGAATTATAGTCGAGGGCGATTCAGCAATGGTTACAGAGATCCTAAAAAAACTTCAAAAAGGTAACTCCTGGGAGAAGATCTCACAAAGTTGGAGAACTGCAAGCCTCATAGAAGAAATCAGTCATTTGGTGAAAAGGATAGAGTATATTATCCCTTCCCATGTGCTGAGAAAAGGAAACAAAGCGGCGGACTATATGGCAAATTGGGGTTGTCAAAATGTAGATCGCCCAATAGAAGGTCGCCCAGTGGATCCAATATGGGACGTAGAATTGTACTCTCTCCAAGTGATAGTCAACAGAGATCTCCAACCCCCCGATCGGGGTGATCCTTTGTCAATTGGAAATGGGAGACGTGGCAATAGGGCACACGGATTAATGCCACCGCATTCAGGATAATTATGAAGTCAGGACAGGAAACATCAATGCAAGGTATGAAGAGGGGAAATGGCCAGGCTGTGTGGTCAGCTCACACAAGACAATCTACCGCCCAAATAAAACACGGTCCTCCACCTTCTCATTCTGGCATGCAAAAACTTGTGCGGGATCCTGAGGAAAAACGAAGGCGAAGGAGAAGCTCCAGTACTCAGTCGGCGCTCCATCTGTTCTTGTTACGGTATGTAAGAAGCATCCTAACCATTCTAATGAAGCCTGATACTGTTACCTGTAGTAGACGCTTTACTGAAGATTACCAGCTAAGTTTATGTAGAATTCTGTATCCATTAACACCTCTAAAGAAACCAATCTGGCCCTGTTTTAGAGACCCCAGTGGTAGTCTAGCTTATTTTGTTTATTGGGTTCTGTTACTGTCCGCCATTGCTATTACTCTAGAGATAATTGAGCATGAGTCAGTAAAAAAACTATCCCATCTGGAAATGTATGAAAGGGGAAGACTGCGTGAGCCTATGGGGTTAGAATCTGGCTCATTACCAAGTCATAGAGGCTCTAAGCTCCTCTTTGTGTGTGATTTTGTTGGTATCGGTGAGAATCTGAAACTTAGGACTATTAGGTGCATGAGCCCTTTTCAGAAGGGCGTAAGTTGGAGTCTTAGCAATTTCATTTTCGCAGGTGGTCTTACTGCAATTTCTCAGTGGTTTTGGGTTTGGGTTTTCTGGTTCCAGCTTTATGGGGGTCGTATCACAAGCAATGCCCATAGTGTAGGGCAAGATACCAAACTTGGCTTCAATGCCGCTAACTGTTGTCATGGCCTGAACCCTGGAGCCCAGAGAAAGGCTCTGCTCTGGTATATTAATCCGTGTTTCAACCTGTATTTCATGACCCAAAGTCCCAAGGTTAATACAGTCGTTTTCTCTAACAATTCTCAGAGTTTAAGTACCACTGTTAAGTCTATTAGATTGCATGGCAGCCAGGAGATGGACATCCAAAGGTGGCGCACTGTACATGATAATCTAACGTTTTATATTGTTACTGTTCCTGTTGATGCACTGGTGCATGTCCATAGGGTTTCAGTGCTAATGGGAAAACGAAAAGTGAAAACAGAGGCTACCAAAGGAAAGCAGCCAGTGCAAGCTGAACCAGTCCAGGAAAAAAGGGGACGGAAGACAAACCAGGAACACCTGGAAACTTTAGCTGCTACCTATGTCATTGGCAACTCCTCGAACACAAGGCAGGTCATTCGAGGATGGGAGAGGGACATACAAACAGAATTTGAAGATAATGAGGCAGAAGCAGATATTTTGGACTTCATACAAGACCCAGGAAACACTCGGGGACGACTTACCCTTTTCAACCAGACTGTCCATACATATTGGATAGTCAAATGCTTAATAGCGAAAGCCATGCAAAGCTTCCATCCTCAGTATACTCAAGTAGAAGTTGCCAAGCAGGGGACAAGCATGCAGGCCCAGATTCAAGAAATTCAAGACCAACTACAGCACATAAAGATAACTCAATACCAGACGGTGGATAGAGTTAGCAGGCTGGATGATAAGGTCGGAAAGATAGAAAAAATCCTTCAACAGATTTTACAACAGCCACAGCAAACTGATATGCCGGGGACCAGTGCAAAAGACCCTGCCCCAGTTTCTTCGTCAGAAATATAGCAGTATGTTTTTAGACAGTATGAAAGCACAGATGTTTTAATTTTTTGATGATAATTTTGTTTAAAAATAGAAGTATTAAATGCTTTAGGAAAGCAAGTATAGGAATCATAGAAAAGACAGCTGAGGAAAAGTATAGGAGGATGAAACAATTTCAGTTTTGGACAGCGTATCATGCATATAGATGGCCAACAGACCTGGTTTCCTGCGGGCAGGTTGAGGCCAAGCTAAACAGATCTTATTTATATTATGTAGCCTGCCTTCACAGATATAAATAGAAAATGGACTGGACCCACTGAATTTACAAAAAAAAAAAAAAAAAAAACACAATGCGCGATAAAAAAAATATAACGTGAAAAAATAAACCAAACTATGCACTCGGATTTCAAAACAAACATTCAACCAAAATACATCGGAGGAATTTGCATTACAAAATTGGTCTGTGACGTCATCGCTTTGAACACGCGATCAAGTATTAAATCTAGTCTATAACTTCTCATCGGGTTTGCCAGGAGGTTTCTTGGTACGGAGGTTTTGTGCACGCGATCTTTTATACAATTGAATTTATAAACCCATATCGTGTTCGCCAAACTGATTTGGGTACGGTGAGAAAGTGTGACCCGAAAACTTTATAAAATCTGCCCTAATATCTTTCGGGTCTAGATTTGCAATGCTGCGGACGGTGAAATAAAAACTTCCAATTTCGATTTCGCCAATCGCATCAGCGGAATACTAATTGCAATAAAAAAAAGTCGGAGGACATAACAAATGTTGCGATTGTGATTTAAACAATCACATCGCAAGTGTTCACTCGACTAAAATAAAATAAAACCCTGATCAAACAAACTTCTGCCACGTGGTTTGGGGACCACTGCTTCTTCAAATGAAAACGCTCCCACACATACAAACTTAAATCAAAAGACTACTGTTATAAAAATAAATCAAAATACTCGGTTTCCATTTAACAAAATGCTCTGTTTCAGAATACAGAGACTGTTCAATTAAAATGGAAAGCTCTATTTCAAATGCAAAGGACTGGCGGCAATCAAACAAAACTGTGTTTTGTGAAGGACTGTAAGGTGCTGAATCTGACTATTGACCTAATTAGGAAAGAAGTTTTGTTTCATAGTTTCTCCAGACAGAAATAGAAGGCGGCCAGAGTACATAGCAGTTGAAAGTAATATTTCAACACTTCAATCACTGTAATAGAACTCTGATTTGTTGCATCACTGCCACAACAACTAGGGATACGTTAAAAGAGATTAAAGGAATAATAAAATATCAATTGATCGTGTTGATGCTTTAAAGATGGTTTGGATTCTAGATTATTAATTTATTTATGATACGTAAATTGTGTTGGGGATTATACTTTAACATTTTAATTGTTAATTAATCTACAATACACAAGGTTACGATTTTGCTGATTAGGATTTTAAACTATTAAATGTTTTAATTTGCTATTGATTTTGATTGGATTAAATGATATATTCAATTGCTAATGAATATATCTAGTTTTTGGTACATCTATTATCACACACTGAATTTTCTTGAGACAACATCGCCTCTTTTTCTGTCAATCCTCACTCATGATAACCGAATTACTAACATCTAGTAATTTATCTTCAACAGTGTAGAAGATACCTAATGCTATCGAACTTATTCTTTTTGCATTTTAGATCATTCACATTATCAGTTTCACATTTTTGGTATGTCTACTTATTATCTCAATCTCAATTAGTATTGGCATTGTTATGAATTCAATGATGTTGATTTTTCTACAATGAACATAGCAGAAACCAATTTTCTAATATGATAATTACTTCTACTGATATTCAATTAATTTATTTTGTGTTATACATATTATTAAGAAATTAATTATGTAATTATGCACAAGAAATTTCAATAGTAATGCAGTGAAAACAATAGAAACAAATAAGATCATAAAGAGAACCATGCACGATAGGGATGACAAATTTTCTTTGGGAAACCAAAACTCGGGAGAAAGGCCAATAACGTTTTTTCTATGAGAGATTGTTCTAAATTTTTCTTTCTGCATTTTAGATCATTCACATTATCAATTTCAAATTTTTTGTCTATCTATTGATTATCTCAATTAGCATTGGCATTTCCATGAATTCAATGATGATGAATTTTCTACAATAAACATACTAGAAGCCAATTTTCTGATATGATAATTACTTCTAATAATCTTCAATTAATTTATCTTGTGCCACATATATTATTAAAAAATTATGCACATGAAATTTCAACAGTAATGTAGCAAAAAAAATAGAAAGAAATAAGATCATAAAGAGACAGACATGCACAATAGGGGCAATAAATTTGTTAATCAAGGTTGTTGTTGATGTCAATATGGAATTGACCTAGATAGCAAACATTCTTGAAATGCCCCATAATGTGATGAGAAGGTTAAAGACAATATATGTCTGGCTCCAGATGATGATGTGATAACTCTTGGTTGATAAGGATGCCATCAATGAAGATGTCAAGTCACTAATGAAGAAGTCTTGCCCAAACAAGACCTTGAACTAACTATAATGTTTCCGAGTGTGAATCATGAGCCTTGATTGATGATCTAGACCTTAGGTGCCAATATACAAGACTTTGAAGTGGACGAATATGATTGATGAAGTCATACTCTTGAAGAATGACCACACCTTGACATGATTGGAAGACTCTTTTGGAGTTTTCGACAAATTAATGAAGGCTGCACTTTGACATATCACTACAATAGTATATGATGACATGGTTGATATGTGATGCTACATGAATGCTACACTCCTACATAATGAATCTATAATCATATGATGACATTGATAACAATGAAGAAGCCACACTATCTCAAAAATTCCTCACGTTGTCCCAAACTTTTTATGCATGAAATTTTTGGATAGTCACAAATAAAAATAAATTTTCCAACCATAGAGGCAATATTTCATGAGGGGACCTAGACCATCTTAAAGAGGATTTTTTCCTCTTTCCAATGAGCCTTTAATTGCCCTGAAACTGCCAGCAGTTGATGAGCTATGGAATTTTGAAATTATGAAAAATATATATTTGCAGGCTAGCCGACCTACTATTTGTCACTCATGTTGGCCTACATCTTAAAGATGTGTCACTTCGTTTGTCCTAGAAAAAAACACAATATATACAGTTTGGACTGCATTTCTCCTTAAAAAATTTCGGTGATCATCATAGGAATAGAAGGCACTGTTCACATCTCGTGAAAAAAGAATAGAAGGAGCACAAGAGTTGAGAAAATAAGCAGCAGTGGACTATTTGGGTCTAAAAACTCTACAAACAATCGAAGTTTTGATCACCTAGTAAAGCATCTTTTTCACAAAGGAAAAATTCATAATTTTATTAATTGAAACAAAATTACATGTTACACTTTGCTATAATAAACAAAGAAATCATGCTAGTAGTTGCATTCAGAGGCTAGATAAAACAGGGGAGTGAAAAATTGAATTTTTCTCCCTTTTTTCTTTTCAACCTTTCGCCATGGACCAGATTTTGGCATGGTTGTGATAAGTGTGAGCTGATTTTCATTTATACTTGCTCCGTTGTCCTTATCCGAATCGGATGTGTCTGTGTTGTGTTGTCTTTTTTGTCCTCCACTTCCTGGTGCCTCTTGGTCCAGAGATGCTGGAGCTGTGTTTGATGGCTCTTGCATCTCTTGTTATTGTGTCTGAACTTCGGTTGTTGTCTGTTTGTTTTCTTCTGGAGTAGGTTCCATCTCTACTTCTTCCATCTCCTGTTCTGGTTCATCAAAGGGAAATTTCCATCCCTTTGTAGCTTTTCCTATCTTTTTCTTTTTTCTGTTGTCTCTTTTAGCATCTTGACAAGTGCTCTGCAAGTGCCCTGTATTTCTGCATATTCTGCATCTGAAGGCAGTGTTCTCATAATCGAGGTGATGCGTCCATTTTTGCTGTTTGTGAGACAACATGATGCATTCTGGAAGCCCCTTGCTAAGGTCCACTTCCACACAAATGAGTACAGAAGTGTAAACCATTTCCTCCATGCATTGGGTATCCATTTTTATATAACTTCCAATCATGTATCCAATGCTGCCCAATACATCTTCATTCGAGAAATGAAGTGGGAGGTTATAAAGCCGCACCCAGACCGGAATTTTGGCGACCTCCATGGTGTTTGCATCAAACTCAGGAAACCATGGAGTGATGAATAGACTGGTGGAGCCCCAGAACAATGGCCCAGACATTTGAATGTGTTCTCTGGCTTCCGAGGATAAGAATTTAACGATGAAAAATCCATTTGAACAGAGGTGTATTTCGCATTCCGTCATCCAATTGGTGAAAATCCAATGGAAAAGCTCCATTGGTTTTGGCCAAAAATAATTAAATCTGAAGATGAGTGCTTGTGATTCAAATACAGATCTGTAATCATCAATCTGCAATTCTGGAATTTGGTTGAGCTATTCCATAATGTATGGTTTAAAGGCATTTGCTGTCTGAGTCATAGGAGCAACATATTTGTTCTTCCCCTTTAAAATATTCTTGTAGGATGTTCCTGTGGGGAACTCATGACTGTTAGAGTTTGTACTCCGGGGACCCTATGCACTGTGCTGTCTAGCAACACCCCCTCTCAGTCGCAGATTGAGAAGGATGGTAGAAGTAGGGAAAATACCATAATCTTTGAGGATGTTGGTGTCTTGTAATGACTTCCCTCCATGGATGAAGGACTGTTCTTGACTTGGGTATCCAGTTGTCTACCCAATAATTTTCTTCAGGTCTGAGACGTGTTCGGATTCATTTACCCAAAATAATAAACTATTTCCTTTAGGAGTTTTGATAAAAATCTGAAAGCAATGTGGTCTTACCCGAATATCATTTGCAAATTTTGTGTTGGTCATTTGCTCAGACCGTTCCAGGTTACTCTGCAACAGTGTTGCCAAGTTTGGGGTAGTGGCCAAAGCAGATTCAGAGTAGGCCGAAATCCCATTAGAAAACCCACACTAAGAAGCCACACACCAGTCCAATAGCTCGTATACAGAGCCCAACGAAAAAATCGCAGCCACAAGGTAATTTCGCTGCATCTGTGGGCGTGAGCAGCACCATGCCCCACAAACATTAGTTGAATATTTTCCACCCTTCTCCCCAGGGTGCCGAGAGAATCTCAAACCAAATAAGGGGAAGCCCTCAACATCCCCGTCTGGTAGTGTCCAATGCAGTATAAAAAATCATCGATTCAGTCTATAGGGGGGCGCTGCCAATGATACAAAGTCCTTACCATCCATTCTGTTGGCGCGACAGATAGATAGCCGATTCCTCTGCCTCACAGATAAGACTCCTCGGGGATCAGTGGGTAAGTCATAGTGCCCATGGACATTGTAGCACCTCTAGTATGTCGAAGAACTACAAGCAGCGGTTGCATTTTTGGTAGCAATAAAACCTAGGGCAAAGAAATCACGAGAGCACTCCATCTTTTCTCTCAACCTCTAAAGCATCTAAACACAAGTGGTTCAGATTTCCTGTGGTGGCATATTTTAGAAACGAAATTGTTGTGGCTCAGAATTACAGTGGCCTAGAATTACAGTACTATGGCTCGGAATTATAGTGACCCAGAATTGCAGTACTGTGGCTCCAAATTACAGTGACCCAATATTGCGGTGTTATAGCCGGAATTGATGCAATAACCTCAGACTGTGGAATCCTCAGACTTCTTGCTATGGTTCATGTGTGAAGAGACAAAGGGCTGTAATAATCTTGGAGTTAACTCTATGGTCATTCCTGTAGTGAGCTAGATTGAAGAGTTGACAAATGGAGGAGGGCCCAAGCCCATTTTACATTCACACTATCAAGATTGTAATTCCAACACTTTGAATTCACTATTGAAGCAACTGTGGAGGTATCATTCAAGCATATACAGTCAATGATGCAGACCTGAATTTTGAAGGATATTAGGTAAGGATAGCACTAACACATAGTCCAACAAATTGAAAACATCAAGGCATAAGTAATCAATAATGGAGGCTTAAAGGTTGAAATATTTTGGACAATCAAATTGGAGCTAATTGAAAATATGAATAATTGATAGGTGAAGAATCTTATTGAAGGATCTCAAGTAAGTACATCAGTCATTTTTGTATCAACATTCATTGAATTCATTTAAGTGTTTTGAAGCACCTATTAAGGAGCCTGTGGAGAGATATCTTGTTTGGGCAAGGAGTATTGAAGACACCTTATCAAAGGTTAGCTTGTAGACTTGAATAAGATCTCTTGGAGATACTTGTTGGGGTAGTCCTTGGAAGAATTTTGAAGAATCCTTGCTGGAGGATCCTAAAGACAATATTGAGGACACTTTGTGAAGACAATATTAAGGAGTAGGCCATTTGGAGCACCTTGTGAAGACACCCTTGGAGACCATGATGCATTAACCATCATGAGGTAACTTAGAGGATTTGATTTGGTACCATGAAGGATAGTGGAGACACCTTCATGTGAAGAACAAGGTTGTTATTGATGAAATGACGTGGAGACCAAGTGAGGAGATAGTTGAAGATTGTCAGGGCTCGTTGATGAAGACATTGAGAGCCATAAAGTATAACCGAATATATCTTGACAAATTCAAGTAGGAGGTTGGAGCCTCATATAGACAAGGTTGGTGCCTTGGAAGATAGGGTTGGAGCCATAGAGGATTAGAGTCCTCAAGAAACTAGGCTAGAGCCTGTACTAAAGATAGGGTTGGAGCCCTTGAGGTTGGTGCCTCAAATTTGACAAGGTTGGAGCCTTGGAAGTACAAGTCGGTGCTTGGCACAATACAGGTTGGAGCCTGGAAGATTGGAGTCTTCATCTAGAGTTGGAGCCCTATATCATTATTTTACTTTACTTATTGTAAAGGAAAAATTAATAAAGTATCTATTCCATCATTGTTCATTTTGTGTTCTAAATATAAGTGATCTAACTAGTAAAATTAATAATTGAAAAGAAACATTGATTCACCCCCCTCTCAGTATTTCCAACAAAATGTTCCTTGGGAAACCCAAACTTAGGAGAAAAGCCAACAAATTTTCTTCTAGGAGAAATTGTTCTAACTTATCCTTTCTGCATTTTAGATCATTCACATTACTAGTTTCACTTTTTTTCTCAATTAACATTGGCATTGCCATGAATTCAATGATGTTGATTTTTCTACAATAAACAGTAGAAAATAAATTTTTGATATGATAATTAATTCTAATGATATTCAATAAATTTATCTTGTGTCACATATATCATTAAGCATTATGCACAAAAAATTTCAAAAATAATGCAACGAAAACAATAGAAACAAACAAGATAATAAAGAGACAATTATGCACAATAGGGACAACAAATTTTCATTGGGAAACCCAAACTTGGGAGAATACTCAACTCCTCTTCTTCTAGGAGAAATTGTTCTTCAACAAGGTTTATAATAATTTTCCTAGAAATTTGTGCCAAAAACCAAGTCCAAACTTCAATCACTTCATCCTTTTTCTTCTCTCACGCGTGGCTAATATATAAGAGATATGTTCATGTATTAGTGATCAAATGAAGTGTCACATAATGTGTATATGTACAAGTCAAATGGGTGCATTTACCCCAAGGGACACCTTTTCATGGTGGAGCCGACTTGCCCCTTTTGAGCCTACATGAAACCCAAAAAACAAAATTTATTTTATTTCAATTTCCATAATTTTTCTAGGCTGACTTAGGAGGCCTTTTAGAATGCAGGAATACCTCTCGATGTTACACAAAAATAAACACTCCCACTTAGCAAGGTAGGTATTCTCTTTGGATGTAGCAGACTCTCCTTTAGTTGGAATTTCTCCTTTCTAAAGAAGAGTTTATGAGCTTGCCATGTTGATGCATGTCTATAAATAATTCCATCTTGGAGTGGACAATGTAACTCATATATCTAGGGCTAGCCAAAGTTTTTTATGGCTCCTTGGGAAAATGTATCAATTTCCTCTAGTCATGACGTAACTTAGGCATGTTGAGTGTGTTGTCATTAATGTCAAAGCGGGTGTAGGTAGGTGTAGGATGTAGGGTGAGTGTATATATCATCATTGATGTTAGGGTTAGTTGTAGGTCATTTATGTGATGATGTCCATAGGATGATGCAATGATGAAACCCTAACTCTAGGGTTTGGATTCTCTATAAAATGTTCATACCTTGCATTTGTTGGAGTTTTTGAAGCAACAAATTAGTGAATTTTCCTTCGTGACCCTTGCCATCGGATTCTCATCATGTTGATTATGTTGATATGTGGAGCGTTTCGTGGACCTTCATGGCTTCAGAGATATACCCTGTCAAAGTGTAAGTCCTATTTCATGGTCTAAAAACCCCAAGGGTTGGTGAGATGGCATCATATCATTGGTTGAATGATGTGGCAAATATGGATGATTTGTTGAAGAGATAAATTTAATTATTAAATTAATTAATGGTCTAAATTTGAAATGTTGGAAAGTTAAAGATTAACTATCAATTTTTTTAGGATATATGGTTCAAATTTGAAGTCAAACTTAAATATAATGGCTCCAACATTGAATTTTAAATCAAATATTTCTCCCTCCAAGCAAGGGTCAACCTACCCCTTCATGGTATCCTTGGCCTCTATAAAATCAAGTACCCTTTCCCTCCATTAGACATCAAAATGAAGTGACCTTGTCTCTGTTTTTCGAACTTTTGTTAATTTGGCCATACAATTTGCATTTTGGAAAAGGGTTTCAATTTTTGCCTTTGTAGGGTTCAAGGTGATTTGTTAGGATTATTTTTGTGCAAGAGGAACAGTTTGCCTTCTTTCCAAGGATTCACTGGGGTTGATTTGTCTCCAAGAAAAGTTGTGGAAGAAGAATCCTAAATCTCTGTGGCCATAATAGGGCCAACAAAGTTTTCTTTGGATTGTAATTTAGGTTTTTTGTCTTGACTATTTTAGGGCTGACGTGTTTCATTGGAAGGATTTGCAACCCTATTAGGGTTTGATTTGATCTTTGTTCTATACATCGGATATTTTGCTGCTGTCGACATTTGAATCATTTGAGGAAACCTTTGTAATGCAATTTTGTTTAATCTAGGGCTACAACCTTGTTACCACTATTGATCTGAAAATGAAACTATTTGTAAATTCTATGCAAAGTATCCATTTCCATTTAATTTAATGTGCAAAGTGTTCTCCATGTCTAGCAGGTTAAACAAAGTAGTTTGATAATGTTTCTAAGTTTTATGTGTGAGGATTTGTTATTTAAATTTACTGTTTAATATATCACAACAGAAATACACACCAAGAAAAATTCACCATATCATAACACAACAAACTGATGAGGTAGTTCACCCCTCTTGGGCTACAAATGCCGGTCCAAGGCTCCCCAATGCTATGTCCTTGCTCTATTAATTTTCTCAAAATGGTTACATAGTGAAAAATATGCCTAAAAAGGCAAAAAAAGCTGTGAATTTGACTTCATAAGACAAAAATTAGCTAAAAATGGCTTTTGTTTCACCTCAAACAGTGAAGTACAACCCAATACAGCTCCATCTCCCTGATGGCCCTGATGGATATTTCCTCTTCCCTGAAGAAAAAATGGCTGAGGAACACCTATGTTCGCTCTGCAACCTATCCCAAACATCCATAATGCTGAAGAAAGCTAAAATTGACTAAAATTTCATCTTGTTTTGTCGAAAATTGAGAAATTTATGACCCAAACAAGATTTTGCCCAGTGGTACTGGAAAACCTCCTCCAGAAATGGAGGAACTCCAGTTAGCTCCACCAAAAAAGGTGGACAGATCAGAATGGCGGAACTGTGTGCTATTTTAGGGGTGAAATTTATTATAACTACCAGTCGTGTCAGTGTGTTCACATGCGATGTCTTCGGAAACTATTTGTTGCTGGCGGATAGCGTTAAACCCCATGCCCACGGTCACAACACAAGGTCACATGGTTAGGGGCTAGCACCATAGGTTCTAAGACCTGTTTTCTGCCGGTTTGAAAGTGTTTAGGCCCCGGCTATTGTGGTGGATTCGACACACAGGTGTACGAAATCACACACATCAATAGAATGTGGTCTTTTCTCTAAACCATAAGTAATAGGCAGTATCTGGGGGGAGCTCAGAAGTATAAGACTTAAAATGAAGTAATACACTTAAATATGCTCTATTAAAAAGTAAAAATAAAAACACAAAAAGAAGCTAAATAGAGAGTTCTAAACAATAACAAGGTAATCAAAAGCTCGATGGCCTTCTTCTCATTGAATACTTGGAATGAATACAAATCTTACCCACTTGTCGAAGGGCCTAGGTAGAGTCACTAGGACCTGATGCAAGGATTTTTGTCCTTCAAGTTATGCCTTCTGACGTAGTTCAACTCTCTCTCTATGCTGCAATGGACTAAAATTGTTGGGTGGCCAACAATTGAGTCCTCTTCTTCAGCTCCTACTCCTTGGTTCACTCAAATAGCTGGTGTTGCTTAGGCAACTTTGGCCAGCATAACCTTGTGCTCACAAATTGTTCATCTCTTTTAGGGTTTATATAGTTGAGCTTTCAAACCTCCTTCCCTCCCTTGGTACATGGTGGATAGTGACCCAAGGGATGGGAAATATTCCATTGTGCGCTGAAATATGCTTGTGTGTGCTCACACAAGGCCTAAGGAGGTGCTGGTGCTGTCCTTAGGCGGCTTTAACATAAGGAGAAACTGTCATTTGCCTGCTTGTGGTCCCGGAAAGGGACCTATTTCCATTTCCAGGAATGCGAGCTTGTCAAGATCTAGTGCATGCAGAAGGCACACTTATCGAAGGAAAAAGTCTGCATTCGGGCATTTATGACTAGTTCAATCTTGAATTGCTCCAAACCTTAGAGATTCTTAATATTTTTGATTCCATAATGTATCCATGTCCTGTAAATCCTTGGGCTCGAAATTACTTAATGTTGTTTTCTGCTGTACGATTTTCTAGTGTTAACAGTTGCCCCCTAATGTGTGAGGTCTAGGAAGAACTATATAGCCAAAATACATTATAGTTTCTTTTCTGTATCGTACGCAGAGAGAGAGAGAGAGAGAGAGAGAGAGAGAGAGAGAGAGAGAGAGAGAGAGTGAGGCACGCGTGTAGAAGGACAACATCTTGCACTGGGTCCGAGATAACCACTGCCTAGGGGACCCCCCTGCAAGTAGACCAAATCTACAACATATTTGCAAAATTTTAATGAGGCGGGAATGTCCCATGCTTGTGATGCTATGGCTAGTTAAACAAAATTGACAGATACATGTGTTGTCTGTGTCACTACTGTGGTAGTGATGTTGGTGGTTGTTGACGACAACTGCTGATGCCCTCAGGGGCAGTTTTTTTTTAACGATAGGTGGAATGTGGTACCCATATGCGTAATATTGGTATGGAAAATCACTGTGCAATGTATGCATATGTACTGGCTGGGACCTTCCCATGTAAGCATTGTTGTCAAAGACGCTAAGACGCTTATAAAGGCACGGGTCTTCGACGGATCTTGATCAAAATGCAATGGCTGTAAGGTAAGATACCATCGTGACATGAAAGCTTTTGTTGTATTCGAATGTTAAGAGGATCGATGACATCTATGGACAATGATGTTTCCCATAGTGCCACCTGAAGATACCCCTTTACATGGGGAGGGGTCATCCAAGGTATCGCTTCCTTTTTGGAAAAGAGGTGTTGATGTTGACAAAAAGGAAGCCTTGACTGAACCATAATGGGTTTAAAATAGGCATGTTGGTGAGTGGTGTCTGAAAACGGATGATGGGGATTCAGTGGCCCGAGGTCGAAGTATATTTGAGTAGCTTGGTGGCAGTCACAGGTATTTTCTAAAGGGAAAAAATCCCTGGAGTCGGTAGGACTTCCAGGGTGGGTATGGACCAGCTATGATTGTCGTAATGGTGCATGCAGGAGGGTATGAAATAATTCAACCAAGGGAGATGGGGGACTGCTGCCATGGGAGGAAAAAGTGCAATATGAGGGCGAAGAGGCGAAGGGTGTTGTTTGTGCTTTTTGTACAAAAAGAATAAAATAATGGGGTTTGGTTTGTACAAAACACAGAGACGGGTACCCAAACACATGAAAGAGGGTCGCTCACTTGATGGTGTGAGGATGGTGTTTTGCTGGGGGTAGGGGTCACATTGGTTGGTCTCATGTGTGGGGTTGATGAAGTGGAAGATGTCGTAGATGGATTAATGTTTTTTTTTTTTTGAATTGGACTAATTCTATTAAGCAAAAATATGTTACAAGATGATGATACAATCAAGAGAGACTAAAAACTGGTAGTCGGAAATGATAGGACTATCAACCTCGGTTCCGAAGAAGAAGAGAAGCAAGCAAAGAGAAACTACCAAAGACTGGAAAGCTAAAAAACTGAACTCTACCCAGCATGGGTAGAAATCTCAACACGAAGCTTTTTTCCTTTCCTTTTTTTGACTTCGACCCACCCATCCCGGGGCGAATGAGCAACAACAACCTGAAGACAGGGGGTCTCCAAGGGGGGACCCTCCTTTTCTGAATCCGAGGAGGAGGTCATATGGATGCGTTTCTGGGCGATGGCTATAACGGAGGAATGCGCCGGTCCATCAGTGGAAGGAACCATAGATTGAGGGGCTTGATCCAGTTCTGCGTCGCTTGCTTCATCTTCAGAGCTAGAGGATTCAGAATCCACAACTAGAGGTGGAGAGAAAGGAGCCCATCGTTTGGATTTGTTCTTGGAGAGGTTATCCTTTTTCTTTTTTTCCGGGAGAGAAGGGCAGGTGGACTGCAGATGCCCTGCTTGATGGCAATGACGGGAGCGGAAGGCAGTATTTTCGTAATCCAGAGTCTGGGACCAAACAAAGTCATTCATCTTGAGGATGATTTGATCTGGAAGACCCTGGCTTAAATCTAACTCCACACATATTCTGGCATAAGTGTAGAGACCTTTATTTTCCCGCCTGTAATCTCCCGTAATGAAACTGCCCAAGGTGTTGCCTATTTCTTTGTAGACTGCAACATGCCATAAGTGGACAGGAAGGTTTGGAAGCCTGATCCATACAGGTGTCCTGGTGATGACTGCAGTTGCTGGATCAAAATCTAGGAACCAAGGAGTAAAGAAGAGCCCTGCAGTTCCCATGAACCAAGGGCCTTCTTCTAAAGCCTTTTCGTAATGCTTACTGTCATTAAATAAAACAATGAAATATCCTTTTGAACGGAAACTGACCTTACACTGATGAGTCCAGTTTGCATGAATCCAATCATAAAGGTCCTGAGATTGCGGCCACAGTCCGTTGAATCTGCAAATGATGGCTCTTTCTGCCAGTTCTTCAAGATGACTTACAGGATCTGCATGTGAGATTTCGACAGAGGGAACTTACTCTGTTTTTTTGATAAAAAAAGGCTTGGATTTAAAGGTATTCGGGGGTTTGGGGATCTCAGAGTGTACAATGTCTTTGTAAGAGAAAGGAGGAGCAGAGGACGACTGTCCTGCTGCACCCCCTCTCAAACGAAGGGTTAACACTAAAGAGCTATTTCTGTGGATGCTGTAAGAAGAGATAGGAAGAAGGTCTTCACATTGTTTACCTTGAAAGAGAAGTCTCTAAAGGCCTAAAGGGATTCCAATCCGCCATTCAAGATCTAGTTTGAGATCCAGCACCAAGTCTGAAGAACTGACCCATTGCATGACAGTTTTTCCTGTAAGGTGAGAAATTTGGATCTGAAAGGAGTCAAAGAGGTTCCAAGACATAGAGCCGGGACCTCTTGTGTTTCCGAGGGCAAGTCTACCATAGCGTTGATGGGGAGGAGAATTCTCCTTCGAGAAGAGACTGTCCCTTATAGACAGAGACAAAGCCAAGACAAGGGGCTGGGAAACAGAGTGAATGCAGAGCCAATCGAGCTTCTCCAGCCTGTAAACCCATTCTTTGCCATGTTTGAGAGGCTGAGGCTGCCGCCGTTTTACTGCAAGTTTCGACTGCCGCTTCAGATCTGCGAAATAGGGATTGAGCTGAGCGAAAAGTACAGGGACAATCCGTAACGGCGCAAGAGCCAAATTGGTGTAAGGTGCCGTCGCTGCTCCATTAGATTTAGCTGAAGACTGCTCCAGCGCATCAGCTATGACCTTAACCTCAGTAATAGGCTTAGCCTTTGGCGATGGCTGCTTCGACTTAGCTCCACCGGCTTTCTCCTTCTTCGATGTAGGGTTTGCTACGGCGGGTTTCTTGGTTGGGCGCGGAGCCATTTTTCCTCAAGTTACCTTCATAGATGGATTAATGTTGATGGAGGTATGTTGGGCCAAATGCGGTGCGTGGAGGAGCACTCTCATTCTGCTTGTACAACCTGGTCGTCCAGGAAGGGGGTTGAGTTGGAATGGTGAACTTGACCTTATGCATGATGTATGGATGGGCATGAGGTGCATCCCAGACTAAAATGGTATGGCCATGGCGTCACTTTGTGGAGTGATGTATGGTCTACTTGAGATGACGATCGCCATGGAGGGGAGGCTCTACCAACCATCGAGGACATTTATCATATGCAGGGTGAGGTGATGATAAACGTGGTCGGGTGTGAGGACCCTAGTGTTTATTTCTTATGGAGAAATGATGTCAGGATATGCAATGTTTCCGAGACTCTATCATGCTGAGGGTAGAATGATACCTGCTCTGGAACTTTTGGTGGTGATTGTTGTGAATGGTTTGTGGGTTCTTCCTGCAAAAAAACTACCTCAAGTGAAAGCATCTTCTTTTCATTCAATATTATTTGAAAAACATGAATTTTGGAAAGGAAGGTGGGAGGGTGCATACTTGCTGGCACTTGAAAAAATATTTCTTTGGAAAGTGAATGTGAGGCATCGCTTTCGTTCGTCATGGTATATTGATTATGGTGCAACTTACGGTTTGCAGAATGGACCTTTTGATCTCCTATTATGGACCTCCGAAGTTCTGGAAAAGGGTGATAAATAAGGGATTATGGCCCTAATCCTATTCATTTGTACTTGCTGAGTTTGGGAGATCAGAGGTGGTAGCAGAGCCTTTCTTGCCATTGCGGTCAGCCTGTGTACCGGGGATTAGAGATACTATGCTGAGGTAACTCTCATGACATCCTACATTTTGATTTTTCCAGTTTGGTGACTCCAGGGGCTGTACAAATTAGGTTTGTACGTCCTCAAAGGGGTTTTTTCCCTAGATTGCGTGGGCGATCTAGGGAGATAGGTGCCACGCAAAGGCACATTGTGCCTGTCTCTTTGCATGCAAGGGCACGCCTGTAAATGAAACAGGTGCGCAAGGGCGTGCCTGTCTGAGAGACAGGTGCGCAAGGGCAATGTTTTTTGAAAAAACTTGGGTTTTTTGTTGTTCTTAATGGTTTTTCTCCTTTTTACTGATGGGTGCCTGTTGCTTGGCTATTCTTCAGCTGACAAGAACATGATTGACCCGCTCATCTCTTCTGCTTGGGTCATGGAGCTGCCGATGGATTCGACACCGATATTGTCTTCTTGGGAAAGATGAAATATGGCTGAGCAGAGACTAGAAAGGGCTAGTCGGAAGCGAGGTATGTAGTGGAAATCCTCCAATAAGTGATTGTCAGTGCATAATAGGCATGTGAATTGTGTTGCTCGTAGCCCCACATAGTATACCCTCTTGATTGGATACCATCTATGGATGTGTTCCAATGCGGCACACTCTTCGAGGTAGTGGCCATGTTCATCACATAGCATGCAACGTATAATGGGCATTACTAGGGGGTGCTCTACATATCGGTGCTCCTCTTGTAAGTACAAGATGGTGCGCGACTCGTCATTGATAGACTGGATGGAGGGATCCTCTTGATAGGATCGCTCGATCACCTGCAAGGCATCCCGATACCATGGTATTTCTGGACAGTGGTCGGTATAGTGCCCATAGGTGTCACAGAGGGCACATGTGTGATTGGTACACAGCGGTTTTCTTGTACTTTTGGTGGCAAGTTCCTTTTTATGGAAATGCCATTTTGAGGTGCCTACCTTGCAGCCGAGGAGTGGTTTTAATTTGTCGAACTCTGGGCATATGTGAGTAGGGTGTCCTATGACATCACATATAGCACATGCTAATGATTACCTCTAGTGCATGGTGGGGGTCACTACTTTATTTCCTTTCTTGGCAATTTTCTTTATTGTGGTCGCTGGTTTCACAGCAGGAATTTCCCTTGCGGGGGTGGTTTCGACTGTTTTTTTGGTAGGTTAGGGCTCCTTGGGACTGGGAGGCTTTAATCCAAATGCAGTAAAGTTGGTAGCTGGCATTCCTAGAGGGGTAAATAGGTACCACACTGGGAATTCCAATGATATGTTGGGTAGTAATAGTGTTGCCAAGACCTGTTGGGAGATGAAGCCAGGAGGTGAGTATAGGAAAGGAGTTTGGGAGGCAGCATAGACTAAGGAGGCTGCAGTAGCTGATGCCTTAGTGTTGTTACTGCTTGAGTCCATGTCTTGAATAACCTCGATGCTTGACGTGGACATCATGCATACTGGTGCCGCTGTGGTATCGGGTGATACCTCAGGGATAATAGGAGGATCTCCTAGGAAGGATCCTAGGACGGAAAACGGTTTGAATTGGCCAGGCCATCTTCTTGATACTGTGAAAGACCATCAGTGGTTGTGTCTACATAAGGTAGAGCCATATCTGTGTTGGTCAAAGGACGCTTTTCAGTGTGCATCAACTGGTCTACTGTAACGATTTGATCCTCGTGGGGGAACATCATGATGCTGAAAAAAGAGGATGCTGTGGCAGACATTGCATACATGTAACTCCGCCCAAGGAGTATATTGTAATCCAAGTGAGCATCCAAGACTTTGATGTCTATGTGGACCTTTTTTTCGGCTAAGCAGACCAGTACATTTTGGAAGAGACCGATGGGGGTCGAGGGCTGACCGTCATATGCCCTGAGAGTGATGACGGAAGGTCTGAGTTCTGGGGCTGCTAACTTCTACCATACATTCTTTGACATGATGCATGTAGATGCACCCTCGTCAATGACACATCGGTGAATAGTGATATTCTGTATCGATACTGGTATCTGGAAGGCGACCATGGAGGGAAGCCTAGGGGTGGCTTTGTGTAAATCAAAAGCCATCATACATGTGTCGGCGGGGTCAATGGCACCTAAGGCGGAAAGTAGGGCCTTTCGCTGCTTTGGGCATGACTGCAGTACCTCCAAAGCGGACATAGTCACAGGTGACTGGGCTAAATCGTCAACGATGCTGTAATTGTGGGCTACTTTGGAGTAGTTACCTACTCACCTATTAGTTCCTTTAACCATTTGTGGCAATGGTTCGAAAGGAATCTTTGGAATGGTCAAAGGTGCAATCGGCGTGGACGTACTAGCCCCTGACAAACCGGTGTCTAGTAGGGTGTCGTAGCTGCGATTCCATGTTTGAAAAAACATTTCTTCACCGGCCATGTAAATTTCATGGCTATTTTTCTCGGAATCGTTGGGGTTTTGTTGCTGAGTGCTAACCATTCCTTGATGGGGGAAGGGTTCTTGCATGACTGCAGTTGTCTGGGAAGATCCTCCTTGTCCTCCGTTACTCTGAAGCTTTTTAAGCTCAGGGAGTTCGGGACAGTGGTGAGTATATTGCCCATACTCACCACATATCAAAAAAGAATGGTTTGTTCATAGAGGTGGCCTTTTGCATTGCTTTTGAGCATTGCTTGGCTCCTGGTTCTGACTCCGGTTGAATTTATCTCCAGGCCAGGGTCGTGGTGGGTGCTGTTGACTACTGCCCCCCTATGCAGGGTTCCCTTTGGGTTTGGCTTTTACCTTTCTTTTGACCACATTGGGAGGGTAATTATCCTGATCATACTAGTGTGGTTGATCTTGGGACGGCTACACAAAGTTCACCTGTGCATTGTTCTGCGTTGGTGGGTTATGTACTTGGGACTGAGCATATTATTGTCCCATATTTTCACCTGGTCGTTAGGTGGGAGTTCTTCCGTCAGTTTTTCTTCCTGCGTACTGGGTCCCCGCAACTGGAGGGTAAGGTCCTCCATGGTGATACGTTGTCGCCCCATTAGTCAAATTTTGCTGTTGCATATGATGACTTTGAAATCGGGGTTGAGACATGTTCTAGGTAGACCCATGTGTATAGCTGGGATTCTGACTGCTACTTCCTAGGTACCCTTGGGTCATTGACCCAATAAGTTCGTCTTTAGAGTTCGACGTGCCTGGAAATTCTTGATAAGATTGCAGGTGCAGGGCGTTAGGCAGGATATTGTATATGTACCTTGATTGCATATAGATCAGTTCAAGTTGTTGGGCTTTACTGATTGCGTCCTCTTTGGATGTGGGGTTACGTTGTGCCACATCCTTTGAAATCTCTATCGTCAGAGTTTTCAAGAATAAATCTAAAAGGAATCGGTCGTCGAGTTGAGAATTTCTTAAGCTACGACACCATCTCCACTCGTGGAGATGTTCATAAATGTGGGTAGAGGGAGATTGTCTGAAATGAGTCAGTAATTCCATTCCCAAATTGTGGTGAATGGGTAATTGAAAGTAAGTGAGGAATGCAGTAGTGAGGGTGCTAAAGGTTCTGTGTGATGTAGAGGGTTTCTCGACGTACCATTTCGTGGCCACTCCCGTGAGAGTGCATTGAAACAGCCTCAACTGAATAGTATCGTCAATGATGCTATTCGATGAGCACTCCAGGTGAAAGTTCATTATATGATTCCCTGGGTCCTCCACTTTCTTTCCCTCAAACTTTGGTATGTCTGAAGGGAGCTTCGTGGGCATGGGAGGCCAATTGGGGTCGTGCGCGATGGGGTCATTGGTGAGCTTGGTTAAATCTGGTAGATTTAACGCCGCTAAGAATGGTGACTGAGAGGTTGACGCCATGGCAACATGTGAAGACACAAAGTTCTGGTTAGAACGAGGGTTAGTCTGTGACGTACCCAGTTTTTAATTCAGCTGGCTTCCCATATGGGGTGCGCTCTTCTCCCCCCTAGGGGATGAGGGGGGAGTGATGTGTGGTGTGGTGTTGGGAGACCGATTAGGTTTCCCAACAAAGGTTTCTCCCATAAAGGAGGAACCAACCATCGTGGCAATGTTCCGTCTTTGACGCCTAAATGGCGAAAGACTTGGATCCCCTCTTGTTAATGGGGGGAGGTCCAAAAGATGCCTAGACTGACGAGGTTCCATTGGAACCGTTTGAGGGTCGTCCAAGTTAGGTTTTGGAATTTTTTTTTGAGGGGACTGAGTCTATGATCATGTCAAATTTATGGCCACATACATAAAACAAAGTGAAAAAAGAAATGATTTTCCTTTAATTTAATCTATGTGATCAATCAAGCAAAAAATGGTTTTGTTTGTTTGCGCGTGATACTAAAAAATCCTAGAAGACCTAATAATGTCCTCACACTTTCAAAAGTAACTAGGACTTGAAAATATTTCTTGCGAGTGCTGGCACAACGTCCCGAAAGAACTGGCGATGCCCCCAGTCAGCCGAAGAGAATCAACCAAGGTAAGGGTAAAGGGTCTGGCGCTTGCCTGCACCGTCACCTATAGGGTAAAGGATGCCCTCTTTTTGGCCACTAAGAACCACCGTCCCATGTGAGTGTTCGAGTCTTGGGCTACTTGGTAGTCAGCTAACAGTACCAAGTATTAGACGGGTCAGGTAGCCCCAACTGACACCGCACGCAATGCGCCTAAGCCTAACCCCCTCTGAATCGGGTCTCTACTGCGCTCGGGTTTTCTTTTCCATGGGCTGATAGGTGGATTTTAAGCTCCCTAAAAATGAAACTTTTATGTTTCAAATGTGAAGCATGATCAAGGTGGCTTATTGGATGCCTACCCCCTTGATCCTAACTTAAGCTATAATTTCTCTTGTGGCCCCTGTGGGGAGAATTTAGTGGATTGGTTTAAGTTGTTTTTAGGTGGATTTATTTTCTTAGTGGGTGAATGTGTGTGAATGTATGGTGAAAAATATCATAATTTTAACATATGGATATCGGTGATCCTTTACAAATGTCCCCTAGTTAAACTATGTGATGTTGTTCCTTGCTCAAATAAAAAATCATTTGCGGATAATGAGCCGCTTCCAAAACCTCCTAATTAGTCTATGTGAGTGACTAAAGGGAGATGGTGAATCACAAATATAGATTTTTCATATGCTTGTCTAGGGTCACCCAATGGCGCAAAGACAACAGAGATTACTTACTCTAACTTGCAATTCAATCCTAGTCCCGCAATTTCCTAAATGCAAAAATTGAAATTTAAACTAAGCAATTTCTACACTAGCTTATGCATGTGTGGTCATGAGCCACTTACTTGGAATATTTGGACTAAGTGTGCATACCATAATTTTCAAAAACATAAATTATTCATAAATCAATGGTTAATTCACCCCCTACTTAAACTATGTGAATAATTTTTGCAAAAACCAGCTTAAATGAAAACTAACTAAATGCCTACAAAAAGCAGCAAAAATCAGTTTTCAGAAGCTGTGGGGTATCAACACAGGTGTTGGAAGATACATAAGTGGCTGCCAAACACACTTACAAGAAGAAAAATGCAGTAGATAGGGAGAAAAAATCTCTCTGCAAATTGCACACAAAACCTTCTGACAGGTGCGCCTTCCTGCGCATAGGTCACTCCTGAACGCACGCTCTGTGCGTCTGTGTGTAAACACAATGTGCAAAATTCCTACAAGTAAAAAGAAATTAGGAGCTGCCTTCTTGAGTCTGTAACTTTAGTGAGTCTAGGGACTACAAGATGGGTCAGAGGACTGTCAGCTCCACTCCAACATAGACTAAGGGTCTCCTAAAAACAATGGCACAACCACATAAACTTGAAACACGTCAGTGGAGTCGCCAATCCTGTTGTGGTGGATTCGACACACGGGTGTATGAAATAACATGCATCTAGAGAATGTGGTATTTTCTCTAAACCATAAGTAACAGGCAGTATCTGGGGGGAGCTCAGAAGTATAAGACTTAAAATGAAGTAATACACTTAAGTATGCTCTGTTAAAAAGTAAAACTAAAAACAAAAAAAGAAGCTAAATAGAGAGTTCCAAACAATAACAAGGTAAACAATGGCTCGATGGCCTTCTTCTCATTGAATGCTTGGAATGAATACAAATATTACCCACTTGCTGAAGGACCTAGGCAGAGGCTCTAGGACCTGACACAAGGATGTTTTTCCTTCAAGTTTTGCCTTTTGACGCAGTTCAACTCTCTCTCTATGCTACAAAGCACTGAAATTATTGGGTGGCCAACAATTGAGTCCTCTTCTTTAGCTCCTGCTCCTTGGTTCACACAAACAGGTGGTGTTTCTTGGGAAACTTTGGCCAGCATAACCTTGTGCTCACAAATTTTTCATCTCTTTGAGGGTTTATATATTTGAGCTTTCAAACCTCCTTCCCTCCCTTAGTACATGGTGGATAGTGACCCAAGGGAGGGGAAATATTCCATTGTGGGCTGAAATATGCTTTTGTGTGCTCACACAAGGCCTAAGGAGGCACTGGTGCTATCCTTAAGTGGCTTTCACATAAGGAGAAACTTTCATTTGCCTACTTGTGGTCCCAAAAAGGGACTTTTTTCCATTTCCAGGAATGCGGGCTTATCGGGCTCCAGTGCGTGCAGAAGGCGCACTTATCGAAGGAAAAAGCATGCATTTGAGCATTTATGATTAGTTCAATCTTGAATTGCTCCAAACCTTAGAGATTCTTAATATTTTTGATTCCATAATGTATCCATGTCCTGTAAATCCTTGGGCTCGACATTACTTAATGTTGTTTTCTGTTGTACGATTTTCTAGTGTTAACACTGGTCACCGCTTCAGGTCGTATGGCCTGCAACCTTTAGCCCTGAGGGCTTAAACCTTTCTTTGCCTGACTGTGCATTTAACTCCACAACCTGACTATGTTTTAATCCTCCCAAATTTCCCACAGATCAACTTGTGCCCGTTGCCGTGTTGGTCGGGTTGACCTTGCCCAAGGATGATCAAACTGGGATCGATCTGAGTTGGTCTATTGTTTGGTGACTAATCTTGGTGCCTAGAAAAAATCCGTTTTTGTCTCTTAAGGATAGATCAATAATAAATATGTGACATGGTCCATAAAATAGCTTTGGTCTTCACAGTCAGAGTAATGGGTTTTTGGCTGAGGCCAATCCACATTCGGTTAAGACTTACTCAACCATTTCTCTAAAGAACGTCAACATTTTTTTGAGGCAGATTGTTAGGGTTTTGTGGGAGAATTTCAACCTCATGATATGAGCGAGTAGGAGTATTCATAACACTTATCAATTAGTTCTTACGATCATACTCCCTGTGCGTAGCCTAAATCTTGAACTATGTGACAAATTCAACACTCATATGAGATCTGGAGAAATGTATCCTTCCTATGTGACCTAGAAGTCTAGAATATATTGAGAAGCTTACTTACAATTCGACAATGTTTTCATCTAACGTAATCTCTTAAGATTGGTGGATGAGAGGTTATTTTCATATAATATGCAACATATATACTGCTATGCAAGAATTATGTCTTAAGTCCACAATTATCCTCATATTAGGGAGCCATAAACCTGTGGCACCTTTTCCTATGAGGATCGGTTTTCAATTTTGTGTAGACCTTCATACATCTATGAGACCTCTACGCATTACATATTGAACAAAGTATTGTGAAAACATTCACACATTGTATATGATAATAAGGCTAAGTAAGTGAGAGAGCCTGGCTTGATAAACAAGTTGTTGTAACATTCAACACTAATCATGATTGTTGAAGTAGAATTACAGTTGAACTATTTTTTGGCATATGTGTTGGGGCCCTTGTTTTGAAAAATCTTGTTTTGAATGTTTTGAATTTGGACCAACGGCTAGATTTTGGGGTTGCGGAACAAGGACACACGGTAGCCGCAACCAAGTCGCAACCACATCAGACGACGGAGCTACCAAGGTTGTGACTGAACAGGCACATAACGGAGGAAACTAGATGCATATGTGTAGATAAGGAGAAGATACAGCAGAAAGAACGCAAGCGGAACACACAGATAATCAAAGAAAAGCTATAAGCAGCTGCAGAAGGACATACAGAGAACTAACAGTCGCGACAACGGGTGAATAAATAGCAGTCACCCAGATGAAAGAAGAGAGGATGATAAGAATTACATAGCAGAAGAGATAAGAGAGTGACAAAAGGCGAGGAAACGCATGCTGCAGCAGGAATCCAGAGGATGGATGAGGTCTTTGTAGTTGCTAGGGCCTATTGATGTAGAATCTCTGTTCCGCAAGATATATGTATCAAATCTGTAAGACCTTTGCAGAGCTATGAAACCGGGAGTTGGCCAAGAGCTTAATACAATTGCATGTTGCTATCTATTTGTGTGGTTCACATGCATGTGTGTTGATTGAGATGCTTTAAAATTTTCATTTGCTTAAGATCTGTATGTTTTCTGAATGATGTTGCATACGTGATTCTATCTATGCACTCTAACCACTGATGAGAATGAGTTGCGACTCTGTTCCTTGCCCTGGTCTATTCCCCTTTTGCATGTGGTCACGGCATGCCTCGGGTGAGACTCTCTACTCCCCAGAGTAGGGTGATAATGCCTGCGTAATCCTAGACTACAGCGGATTCTTTTGTTGGCCTCAATCCCTGAACCTGGGTCTTGCCCGCGAGACCTGATCACTCGCCAACAAATGGTTCCGTTTCTGGGACGCTCATCAGCCTGGGCGTATAATTGATCCAGTCGGGCGGGGTCATTAGTCTCTTGAATTTCCCAGGAAACCTACTAGAGTTGGGCTGAAATCGGCTGGGTTTTGATAGTGAGAGCCAGGGAGCATTCCTGAAGGCCCTTCAGAAGGTCACGGGCCTCTCGTGCCGTAGATTGAAGTGCTTCCTGCATCTGAGCTGCCTGGCTCTGCTTGGCGGCCACTTGGGCTGAATAGTCGACCGCGGGTGCGGCCGGCTCGGTACGGGCTGCTAGCGCTGCCGGAACCTCATGATTCTCCCGGCGTAATTCTTGAACAGCGATGCGGAGGTGGATAGCTTACTTTGAGAGGCTGGCCGAAGCAATTTCGGGAGGCAGCAGGGGATAATGAGGCCCTAGGGAGGGCCAAAATGTAGAGAACATCTGAGTGACATTGGTGATCATGGCTTCCATTTTCTCCCGTACTGTTTGGAGGTGGTCGCGCTGTTCAGTAAGCGCGGAAAGTTGGTGTTGCTACTCGACATACTGCTGCTGGAGTCCCAAATGCAATCATTCAGCCTGCTAGGCCTCCCTTTGAATCAGTAGGTACAGCTGAGCGGGATTGTTAGGCTGGAAGGTGGTGGTCCCAGAAGGGCTTTGCACCGGCATGTGCCCCTGCAACGGTTGCCCACCGGCAACTGTGCCATTGACATGCCCAGGAGGTGAGAAGGGCATGGCCTCTAGATGTGCAGTGTCAACCATATTCAGATCCGGCGGTTCTTGCTGATCAAGGTGAGCCGGTCGTGAAGGAACTGTGGCCTGAAGGGGAACCTCGGCAGAATCAGACCCGGTGTGCAACTGCTGTGTGAATATATCAACGAAAGGAAGGTGGGGTTTGACCACTGGGTCGATCGATGGTATGACTGTGGCAGCACCAGAGTCAACCTCAGCCCCGCGATCCCCACCCATGAGTTCCTGGATAATGGGGTCAGACACCGTAGCTGAGGAATTAGACGGGGTGGATGAGGTGGCAGGCGGAGGAACGGTGGATGGAGCAGTGGAGAGTGTCATGGGGGTGTGTGGAAAGCGCATATTGATGAATTCGGATGGGTCAATGAGGGGTTCTTTAGTAATCAGCACCCCGGTGCTTGGGGGTGGTGGTGGATCATCAGCAGTGAGGTCCACCACCGGATTTGCTTCGGCAGTGCGGGCCCTCTTAGCTTGGGGGGGCTTTGGGTGAATCTCTAGGCCCACTCGTTTCGCCCATCGGGGTTGTGAGTGGATCAGCAGAGGTAAACAGGACAGTGGGGATGGGGGAGGTGAGCGGAGTGGTACGGGGGTGCGAAGTGGAGCGAGTGAGCTGAAATTCAGAAAATAAAGGAAATGGGGTAGCATCGCTAGACATAACCTGGGCCGTTGTGTTGAGATTTCGTACCTGATTGTTGAAGTGGCGGACGACGGGGATAAGTGGTTCAGGGAGTTCTTGTGATGGTGCTGCCACCACCGTCTTAGCAGGCTGTTGCACCGGTGCCATCCTGTCAAAATTGTATATGGGGAGCCCATCCCGCATATGCTTCGTGACCCTCGGCCATGAGCAGACTTCACGATGGAAGGTAGCACGTCCAACTGAAATTTCAGTGGCGTCATTCGGAAGGTATCTGCCGGAATGCAAGCGGGTCGGAGGTAAGTGTGCTTGTGATTTACCCTGAACCATACTTGCTCCCCATAGTCGTCCAACAGGTTCCTGGGCACTCGTTGTTGGCATGCCACCACATCCGTCATTAGTCGGTACCATGACCGAAATGCATCGGCATTTACCATTTTGGTACTAGGGTCATTTGAGACCTGCCATGGAGTGAATTTCATCGTGAGGGGCTGGCCCTCAGGGATTTCTGCTGGGAACCGAATGTGCGGAGTGTGCCATTTCCACATGGCAAAAGAAATAATCAAATAGCCATAGATGAAAGTAGTTGCACGCTTATAATTTTCTTCGCACGCATCGAACAACTCCTTTAACAAGAATGAACACCAATTCAGTCTGGTGCCTTGGAAACAATGTTCAACAATTGAAATAGTATCCAGAGTTCATTCGCCCTTGGTGTAATGCCTCATTGTCTTGCTGGCAATGAGGTAACAGGCGAATCGAATCTCGGGCTTGTTAATGAGGTCGATCTTGGCTCCTTTTCTGCCCCTGCGAGTGCCATACTTGGTATAAAAGTCCGCATTGCCCGACTTTCGTGCGCGCTTGGAGGAGGTCTGGCCGGACGTTGAGACGTCGGCACCCGTCTGCGAAAGCCTTGTGAGGTGTTGAATATCTTCGGCATGAATGGGAATTTCCTGGGCCAACCACAGGTACCCATTTTGAATTTGGCTGAGGAGGAAGCGTGTACACTGCAGAACTAGTCTGGTGGTGCCAAAGACTGGGAGATTTCTTAAGTTCATTAGGGACGAAGTCTGAAGGCCCCTGTACTCAGGCAACAGGCGGCTGGTGGGGTTGCCGGCTGTGGTGCAGTAGTTCTCCATGTATGTCTACCGCTAGAGGGATGAAAATTTGGCAGCATTTGAGAGGTTGGCATCAGTCAAGGTAGCATTATCATACTTGCCCACCAGGGACTCGGTCTTGTGAATTCGAGTGTCAAGCTCTGGTTCAACGATGGCTGGAATGGCCTTCGGCATTTTGGCCCGGTGCTGATAGACCTGTGAAATTTTCCTTGGGCGCCTTGCCTGGTGCAATGCATTCTGAGAGTGCAGTGGCTTTGGTGCAGCTGCAGTTGCTAATTCAAATGGGTCTGGCATTCTCATGCTTTTGGTATTCATGCAAGGTATGTCAGCACCTGGCACGAGTGGAGTCGATGAGACCCTCTAACGAATTAATTCCTGCTGGCATTATTTCTGCGATAATCGTGCGATCAATCGCATGCCAATGAGTGCTGTGACAGTTGCTGACGGTGGCATGGGGAAATAGGCGAACGCGATGGCTGAGGTTACTGAGGGTGATGGCCAAATGATGGCGATGTGGTCGCTGCCAAGTATGGTAATTAATTTTGCAGATCTAAGCGATCCTACGGACTAACACAAGTGCGTGGGTGGACTGAGCTGGACTGACATCGAACCTAGGATGGATCCTACAGGGATGACACGCTGGACCGGCGCCGCCCCGACCACAGTCGGTTGCGGTGTAGACCTCACAACGAAGTGGTTATTGACACACTACCTAAGAATAGAGAATACACTCTACTCTCATCTGGTTGTGGGAGAGTTATTCAACTACGCTACACTATGGGTGCTCTCGGGTGTGAGAGTTATTGATGAGAAATGAAAGGTACTTACTCCTGGTAGGGTTTCAGGCATGCACCATTCACCCACCCAGGAAGAACCGTACCGTCCAGTTGTGCCAACCGAACGGCTCTGGAGTTGCAAATCTCAATAACGAAGTAGGGTCCCAACCAGTGCATCTGTAGCTTTCCAGGGAACTTTTGGAACCTACTGTCATACAAAAGAACTTTGCCGCCAACTTGGAAGGTTTTGTTCTTAATGTGGCGGTCGTGCCATGCTTTCTGCTAGTCCTTCTGAATCTTCTAGTGAAATTCGGCCAGGAAGCAGGCTTCATCTAGTTCCTGCAATTCATGGAGGCGCTCTTGGAGGGAGGCCTCTTCCGAAAACTTTAGAGTCATGGCGGCCAACAGGCTTGGCACGACAAACTTGGCGGGGATCACAGCCTCCCGGCTGTACACGAGCTGGAACGGTGTTTGATTGGTCAAGCGCTTCACCGTAGTCTGATAGGCCCATAAGGCTGCTGAGAGGCGCTCGTCCCAATCATCCCGCTGGGCATTGCAAATCTTAGTCAAGCCTTTCTCTAGAATCTTATTGAAGGCTTCCACCGTACCATTAGCCTGTGGGTGATACGGGCTACTCTTGTGATGCTGAACCATGAAGGTGTTCAACAGTGTTTTGACTGTGTCATAATGAAGTCCGTACCCTGATCACTGGTTAAACTCCGCGGGCAGCCAAACCGGCAAATGATGTGCTCAAAAATGAATCGAGCGGTGGTATCCCCTGTGTAGTCGCATACCGCGACTGCCTCAACCCACCTGGTGAGGTAATCCATGGCGATAATGATGTACCGGGCCTTGGAGTGTCTGGCAACCGGAGCTATGGGCCCCACGAAGTCGACAGCCCACTTCTCGAATGGCCGCAACACATGCACTGGGTGTAATGGAAGCTTGTCTCGGTGAGAGGGCCTACCCGTCCGCTGGCAGACGTCGCACCGCTTCACATAGGCCTTACAATCGGTATGTATTGTCGGCCACCACAGGCCAGCTTGGAGCACCTTTCTTGCGGTGGGTTTTTCACCCACGTGCCTGCCCGCAACACCGCTGTGACATTCCCACATTACCACTTCCCATTCGTGGTCAAGGACACATCTGCGCAGAACCTCATCAAGGCCCAGTTTGTATAGCTACCCTACGATCAATTGGTAGTCGGCGGCACGGACGGCCAAATGCCGTTTTTGCAGTGGGGTGTAATCCTGAGGGCATTGCCCCGTAGTCAGATAGGCGGCAATGTCGGCCAAGTAATCTAGTACAGCTTTGACTCGAAAGAGGTCAGCGTTGGGCAACTGATCATCAAGAGAGTCATCATTCTCCCCCGTCTCCAACCTGGATAGGTGATCGGGCCCGACATTCAACCTCTCAGGTTTAACGATCACCTCGAACGTGAATTCTTGAAAAAGCAGAAGCCAACAGCAAACCTGTCCTTCCAGAACAGGCTTTTTGACCAGGTACTTCAGGGTAGAGTGGTCCGTGAAGAACTTGAACTTGCCCCCTAGAAGGTAGTGATGGAGCTTCTGAAGAGAGTACACCATTTCCAGCGCCTCCCTTTCGGTCGTGGTGTAATTCCTCTCCGCATTGGACAATTTGCGGCTGGCAAAGTATACCGGGTGGTCAACTCTTGTATCGCCTGGTTGTACCAGGATAGCTCCAAGTGCAATACTGGAAGCATCGATGTGCACATGGAACTGCTTATCCCAATTGGGATGAACTAGAATAGGCGCCGACGCCAACTTCTCCTTCAGGGTGTCCAAGGCTACCTGACACTCGTCCGTCCACTGGAAGACTGTGGTATTCCATAGAAGTTGTTCTAACGGAGCAGTGATCCTGGCATAGTTGCAGATAAACCTCTTGTAGTATCCTGTGTGCCCGAGCAATGCTTGCAACTGTTTCACCATCTCGGGGGCTTCCATGTGTACGATCACCGCAACCTTCGCGGGGTCGATGCAGACCCCTTGCTTGCATACCACGTGTCCCAACAACGTGTCGAACAGAACAACAAAGATACATTTCTTTAAATTCAAGGAAATCTGCAGCTGGCGGCACCGATCAAACATAACCTGCAACAGGGTAGCGTGTTTCTTCAATAAAATTTAGACAGTCCAATCGTCCATGTAGACTTCCAGGAACTTGTGAAGGTACTCCCGGAAGGCGGCTATGACAATCCAGGGAAACACGGCCGGAGCGTTCTTTAAGCCGAACGGCATGACAAGGTATGCGAACAACCCCCACTCGGTGGTGAAGGTTGTCTTTGACTTATCTTCTTCCGCGATACATACTTGATGGTAGCCCGAAAAGCCATCAGTGAAGGAGTAGGCTTCGTTCCCCACAACATGGTCCAACACTTCATCGCTAAAAGGGGTGGGGAATGGATCATGGATGCAGGCATTGTTCAGACTGCGATAATCAACACAAACCCAGATCTCTGCCTTGTCCTTCTTATTTTGGATGATGATAGGGCTTACCCACTCTACTTCCTCCATGGGAAAGATTAGGCCCGCGGCCAACATCTTATCGATTTCCATCCTAACCTTCTCTTTAACTCGCGGGTTCAACCGGTAGGGCCGGTGCTTCACAGGCCTGGCACCCGGTTTCAGCACAATGCACATTTCGCCAAGATCACCTTTGATGCCCTTCAGATCTGCGACTGATGAGGGGAACAAATCCTCATAGTCCTGGAGGAGGCTGAAGATCTCTTTGGTCGTCTCCTCGTCCCAGTAATCTCCCACCATAGGCAACTTAGGCTTTTCCTCGATACCGATGTTTAGCTTCTTTGTCTTTAGTGGTTGTAAATGGACCCCTTCGGTGGCCGGCTCCTCGTTAACGTTCTGCTCGCCTTCCTTTTTCTCAAAATACAAGTGCCTCAAGTCTTCCAGACCATCGTCCTCCAGATCGCCGTCAATCCTTTGGCAAACCAACTCTTGTGCTGCCTCGGGACGGGCGGGCAGTGCGCAATAGTCGATCTGCGGACCGCGGAAAAATAGTACCGCCCTGATAGCATGTAAAGCCTGAGATTCCAACTCTGTGTCTTCCGCGAAAGAGAAACACCGCACAAATTTGCATGCGACTTCCATCCAAGAACTAGTCCCTCGTTTCCGTTCTTCCTCTAAGTACCATGCGTGGGGGATGGTGTCTAAAGAGTGGAAAAACCGATGAACCCACAGCTCTTTTGGGTATCCTATGCTTCGCCACTGCTCCTCACAAATCCGCAAGTGGTCCTGCGGATCGGAAGCCCCAGAGTACCGTTGCCTGCTGCGAGGGCCTTCATCTTCTTTGAACCGTGCCTGCAACACGTCCGCCACACTACTCCTCCGCGACAAGGTGTTGCGGTGATTTTTCCACCACCGGGCTGCTGTAGACTGTAGTGAGACGTCTAAAAGGGGTAGTCTGCTCCCTTCCAACACGATGTCTTCAACCTTGGTGATAAAGGTATTGACAGCTTGCATGTTTGACAGGGTGGGGTATTCTCTGAACTCAGCACCAATCCAGCTGACACGGCCAACATGGGCACATCTCCACGCGCTGGTCTCGTACCCCCCCTGTTGCCAGTCTTCCCACGCGATTTCGGATCCCAGCTCTAAGCTCTGGACACTCTGCCAACTGATAGAGCCAGTTGCAGTTGGGTTAATATAGTCTTCCCACTTCCCTGCAGTCATCTTGTAGAGGTGGTCCATCATCGGCGCATCCTCCCGGTTATCCACCGTTTCGGTATACCTCGGGCCTTGATATGGGTCGAGAGGCTGAGTGACTCGGACCTCCCCATCTTCAAAGATCATCAGCTCCTTTTTGAGGTCGATAATAGCATAATTCTCAAAGGCCCAATCAATGCCCAACAAGGCGGGGTAATGATCCTTGTCTCCCATAATATCAATGACCTCAAAATCGGTGTAATTTTTTACCCCCGCAATGTCGACCTCGACACCTTCGAGTTGGCCAATCGGCATAATGCAGTACTGGTTTGCCATCCTGAGTTGGATGGGTGAGTAGGCCAGCTGTGGCTTTCCGAGAGCCTCCCACGTCTTGCGTGGCAAGATATTGATGTCAGACCCTAAATCAAGCATGGTGTCACTGATTTGGAATCCCCCAACCTGCGTATTGAGCCGGAACTCTTTACCCATTCGTCGCTTATTCCGCTTGATGCGCTGCACCGACTGGGGGGCTGGGTTCACTGGTTCCCCCAGTCCTGTCCTCCCCTGCAGTGCCCCTTCCAAAGTACTCTTGAGCTGCTACCGTAGCGCAACGCTGTCAACAATCTTGAGGAATAGCTGGAGCCATTCTTTCATCAGGGTCCCTTGAGCGTGCTGTGGCCCGAGGTGTGTCGGCAGGGGTGCCTCCAGGCCTTCCACTTCGCGCAGCTGAGCGAATGCCTCAATCACCTCCTGAAAATACTTCTTCTGCACCTCTGGTTTGATTACCTAGTGCAGGGAGGCTGGCCTGACAACCAGTGCCAGCTCCTTTCCGCGAGCGTCCTCCCCCGTTTTCTTACCACCCCTCGTCACAATAGTGACGTTCTGCATGGCCGGAGTCATGACCACCCATGGCTCGGCGTTTACCAAGTTCGCGCCCCTCTGCTGTGCGCGTTCTTCCCACTTTTTGATGAGCTCGGGACAGTCTTCTGTCACATGGGTGTTTACTCGACACTGGGAACACCACGGACGGCGAGGGAGGGGACATTTGCGAGCCACATGGCCCTCCTGGTCGCATTTATAGCATTTCACTGGCCCGCGGCCCCCAGTGCGGCCTTCGCGCGCCCCGCCCCCTCTTCCTCGAGGAGCCTCATTCACCCTATAGGAGGGTCAATCCAACCGGTCGACGAGTGCGTCGAGGGCCCAGCATTGCTCCGTGTTGTGAGTCGTGGAGGCACAAAACTCACAATACACATTTTTTGGCATGTTGGAATACTTCTATAGGATTGGACACATCCGAGGCGGATGTCCCACTGTCCGGAAAATCTCACAATATTCCGTGGCGGCTGGATTGAGCTGGGAGGAGAACCCCGCATAAGGCTGTTGCGGCTGGTATACCCCCCGCGAATTTAATGTTGTGCCACCACCCGTGGGTGGTCCCCCTTGAATTGCCACGACTGAGGGTCCCACCCCCATGCCACGCAACCGAGGACACTCAGTTGCGACATGGCCTTCAACCAGGCAGTGAGTGCACCAGACGTTCGGCCTGGCTGGTCTGACCGGCTATATCTCCTTGAGATTTTTAGTCAGGCTAGCTATCTGATGCTGTAATCCCACCAAGGAGGGATCCTGCGGGGCCGACCCACCCCTATATTCCTGAGGGTAGCCCGCCATGGCCTCGATCTTCATGGCCTGTTCCAGAGCGTCCTGCAGATTGTTGATCTTCTGTTGGGTGAGGGGGGTTCGCGTCAAGGAAAGCAGAGCCTTGATGAACCAGTCCCTCTGATGGTTCAGGTCGATCGAGTAACTGAGCTTCCCGATCGCATCCTTGAATCACCACATTAGTTCCCATGCGGTTTCTGCTTCCTTCTGTTTAATTTCCCAAAGCTTGGACAGACCCTGTTGGTCCATCTGGGGAAGCTTAAATTCTCGTACAAAATCCCGCTTCACGTCCGCGATGACAGGATTCGGGTGGGCCTCGGACCACTTGATGAACCATTGCAGAGCCCTCTCTCTGAGCGTGGTCTGGAATTCTATTAGTTTCCCTGCGTCCGGCGTCTGCCGAGCCCTCCAAATGGCTTCGCATAGATACCAGTGTTTCTCTACGTCATCATTACCCCGGCTCGAAAACTCGGGATATCGAGTAAAAGACCCAGCCATGTTCACTTGCGGCGGGTTGACCAGGATAAATCCTCTCGATCCTGGTTGTGTGACCGTTCCACTCGGGAACGCAATACTACTAGTGCTACCGCCACTAACGGGCGTTGCCGTCGACACTGAACTACTCTGCACTTGACTCAATGCTTGAAATTTAATGAAAATATTACTCAAAGGTTGATAAAGTACCAGGGGAAGGTAGGGATCCTAGCCATGCAGATTAGGAGGAGTATGGCTGGCTGGAGAACTGAATGTCGTCTGCTCTTGAAACAACTGTTGCATCACAACGTACCATTCACCATCGAAATTTTCTTCGGGCTGCGCATCTCCGTCATCTTCGTTAGTCACCATCTCGCGTGCTCACTTAGCTGGGCTCCCATGCACCCATCGTATTCCCACAGCGGTCCCTTCTCGTCCCTAAGTATCCATGTCCATACTTCCTACCCTTTGAGGCGCCTCCTTCCGATTCTTCCTCTAGATCTCTCGTCTCTTCAAATTTCACATCACGCTTCTTCGCCACCTATCATCAATTTGCGCCCGCCGATGTGCACGTCGCTCCCTCAGCGTCCTTGCGGCCTCAGCATCCATTCCCCACTCCCCGCGTCACGCTCTACGTAGCATCGATCCCTTCAACCCTTCCCCCAGCACCGGTGGTTTACGCTTCCATACTTGTCTTGTGGAATTCTATCAACCCTTCATTCACCATCAGAGCTTTAATCCACAGCGAAATCTTCTTAAGAAACTTCCCTCTGAGCCCGGAGTGGAAGGTAGCCTTGGCCTTCGAGAAGGACTGATAGCACTCAGCAGAAAACTCCACAATGTATCCCTCCACCGTGATCTCCACCCAAAAGTCCACCGCGCGGGTCAACTCGATGTTCAACTGATGCAGAGCCACCAGATCTCCATGTGCCCACCTGTGGTTTATCTTCCGCGAGCTATCTCTAGGTACCTTTGTCTGTAACCTCCGCAACCAATTGTAAAGGTCGGTGGGGAACTTTCCCTAGAAAATTTTGTACGTATCACCAGCTGAATCTGAGAAGAGGATGAGCTCCTTGATTGCTGCCTCCCCTTTCTTAATCAACTCCGCTTGCTGAGCAATGAAATGGTCTAAATGGTTATCCCACCATCACCGTATCTCCCCTTCAAATATCCATGATACCATGGTCTAGATCCCCTCATATCATGCAGGTCCCGGCAACGGAACCATTTGTTGGCAAGTGATCAGGTCTCGCGGGCAAGACCCAGGTTCAGGGATTGAGGCCAACAAAAGAATCTGCTGTAGTCTAGGATTACACCGGCATTATCACCCTACTCCGGGGAGTAGAGAGTCTCACCCAAGGCATGCCATGACCACATGCAGAAGGGGAATAGACCAGGGCAAGGAACAGAGTCGCAACTCATTCTCATCAGTGGTTAGAGTGCATAGATAGAATCACGTACGCAACATCATTCAGAAAACATATAGATATTAAGCAAATGAAAATTTTAAAGAATCTCAATCAACACACATGCATGTGAACCACACAAATAGATAGCAACATGCAATTGTATTAAGCTCTTGGCCAACTCCCAGTTTCATAGCTCTGCAAAGGTCTTACAGATTTGATACATATATCTTGCGGAACAGAGATTCTACATCAATAGGCCCTAGGAACTACAGAGACCTCATCCATCCTCTAGATTCCTGCTGTAGCATGCGTTTCCTCGCCTTTTGTCGCTCTCTTCTCTCTTCTGCTATGTAATCCTTATCATCCTCTCTTCTTTCATCCAGGTGACTGCTATTTATTCACCCGCTGTCGCGACTGTTAGTTCTCTGTATGTCCTTCTGCAACTGCTTCTAGCTTTTCTCTGATTATCTGTGTGTTCCTCTTGCATTCTTTCTGCTGTATCTTCTCCTTATCTGCACTTATGCATCTAGTTTCCTCCGCTATGTGCCTGTTCAGTCGCAACCTTGGTAGCTCCGCCGTCTGATGTGGTTGCGACTTGGTTGCAGCTGCCGTGTTTCCTTGTTCCGCAACCCCAAAATCTGGCCGTTGGTCCAAATTCAAAACATTCAAAACAAGATTTTTCAAAACAAGGGCCCCAACAGGCCCTGACCATAGTTCTTTGACTCGTCCCTGAGTCAATCACAAATTACAGCTTCGATCTCCATTTCTCTGCTTGACCCCGTGCCCTGTTCGCCCTGTGCGCTTTCATCCTGTGCCCGTTCCTGCTGTCCATCTTCATCTTGTTCCTATCCCTGTTGTGCTGCGTCGGACAGCTGTTCAAACAAGGGCCCCAACAATATGACTACTTCTGAACTTGACCTCGAAAGTATATAATCATGGATTTGGCATTGGAATAGATTGTTGATGATGCTTGATCTCTGTATCACCGAGAACAATAAACACAAAATATATCTTGTCTAATTCAAAAGGGTTTTGTGCAGGTTGTAGGGACTGAAGTTTTAACTATATTATGTGGTATCATTACACACTATAGTGGCATACTCTGTGATGGAAATGCTCTATACATAGTGACATCATTACAATGTTTTCTTATTGTATGGATTTAATGTTTGTTGTGAAGGACATGTTTACATGACAATGGTGACCTTTATAACAATAGTGATGAGTGTAACCTCTAATGTACGATTGTACCCTTGGCATTACAGTAAACTTGGTAGATGTCTCTACGATGATGTGATAACAAAGATGACAACAATACTAAAGTATGCAGTGATAATTGTCTTGACTTTGATAGTGAATATTGCTACATAAAGATAGTGCCATGATGATTGTGACGATATTTTGTTGACAATGATATATGTTGATGCATGCTTGACCTTGACATCTGTTGCGTTGATACTTGAAAAAGAGTTTGTGTTGCAAAAAATTGAAGGGCTGAGAGAGGTTGATAGAAAGACCAAGTATAAATTGTTGTAAAATGAGAGTAGAAATAGGGTTGGAGTAGTGACAACGATCAAGGCATTGATGGTTCTAGCTGCGCAAGTATGTACCTATTGAAATGAAGTAGAAGGGGAGTAATTAATTGACAATTATTGACCTGGTGACTTTTATGTGGAGTAACAATATGACAGTGGTGTTGTTTGACTATGACAACAATGTTGTGACAATTATTCTATGTTAGTCATGATTGCGAATGTTTTGACAATTATCTTTGTGATAGTTATGAAAATATTACTATGAAAATAACGTTGACCTTAATGTAGTGATTGACCTATTGGGGCAGTGACCTAAAGATGTGTGCAGTGATGAGATATTATGATGTCAATGTATGACTTGGCTTGCGAAGTTTTCTCATTGTTACAGTGCCTATATGCCAATTGTGATGGTGTGATGCATGGCAATAGTTGAAGGGCAATAACAATGAACAACAATTAAAAATGGGAGTAGTGAGTGGAAAATACAACAGTAAGTGGCAACAATGGGCAGTTGGAGTAGTAGTGGCTACAGTGGCATTGAGAGTGGACAATTGTAATTGGGCTATTGTCCCTAGTACGAGAGTCCAAACCCTTTTCAGGGAGCATTTTATTCCTTCTAGATTTTCTAGTAAAACCCCTAGGGAGTCTTGTATTGGTAAATTTGTATGCACATCATACATAACCAAAGCTTGTTGAAAGACAAAAAATAAAAAAATAGGAAAATACTGATTCATCCTCCTCTCAGTATTTCCAACAAGGCATCCAGATTTATCTAGCCTCTTATGAGATAATTTGTCGTTGGATCATTCAGCTTTGTGGTCAAGGTCCTTTATGACCTATCCAAGTTCTTCTGGCTCTAAAGGTGAATTACATCTATCTTATTTGGTTGACATAGTCAAGTCCTTCTGGATTCTAATGAGAATATCTATCCAATCCCATAATTTCCCTAGAGCATTCACCTGGTTGACCTAGCCAAGTCCTTTTAGATTTAGAGGTGAATGTATACTATAATTTACCTTTGTAATTTCCTTGTGCCACCCAACTTTTTGGTTAAAGTCCTTTAATACTTATCCAAGTCCTTCTGGATTTAACGGTGAATGTATTCATCTCCTTTTGGTCAAAGTCCTCTATGACCCAACTAAAGTCCTTTATGGCTTCAAGAGATGGTCAACCTAATCTTGCAAAGACTTCACCATTCCCTTCCAATGAGGGAGACATTCAACGTCAAAATAAGGTCATATTTGTCCGTAATTTACTCATATTTGGATATTTACTGGAGCTCTCCTAATCCTCTCTGTATCATGTTTCAAGTGAAGTGGTCTAACCATGTCCTGAGTTCTAAAGCAGGTCTTCCTGTGGTAGTCTTGAATACTCCCTATGTCACAGAAGAAAATTCTTCTTCCATTTTTGTTCCCTCTATTATCTGAGCAAGTCCTTTTGTCACTGCTACTCCCTCTATCATGTGAGCAAGCCCTTTTGTCACTACTTCTTCCTCTTACTAGGAGAAATTTCTTGTCACAAGTCTTGCTTTTTTTTCCTAATGCTACCATACTGCCAAAAATGTACAAAGATCGATTTCAATAAAATGAAGTCATGGCCACCAGACATACATGGTGTATCTAAGCCACAAACATGAATGCTCAAAACTCCATACAACTTGGATATACCAGACAAACTCTAGGGTCTTCATCTCTACATCTCTGTGGTACGAATCTAACCATGTCGATAAATGTCTTGAATTTGAACATGGTAGAAACCATTTGATTACTTATCAATGATGAAAACTAGTAATATATTCGAGAGAAACCACAAATAATGACAATGGCCCTCAACATAATCTAGTAAAATCTACGAGGTATGAATAAATGATCAGAAGTCAAACACATAGAGTCATTCCATTGAAATTCAATGATGAAAACAGGTCGTCGAAGGTGAGGAAACTTGTCATTAAGGCATGCAAGCTCCAAGGTACTAAAGGGTTTCTAGATCAACTTCCCAGATAATGTGCTGAGGTTGATAGTAAGTGATATGTCATAGGAGGGGCCTACGATATGAAACACATACCAAGATTTGAAGAACAAAACATGAGTGATTTACGATTGACTGAGGTCTAGCTGACACAATAGGAGGCTTGAAAGTCTGTAAAATTATTTTAACTAAGGATGGACTTCTCTTGAACATATTGACTACACTATAATGACTTGGCAACACTTGACTCAAAATTGGACTAGAGACGAATATGAATAAATTTAATGAGGTATGTGCAATATAGAGACAAATGGATTTCCCAATCCGACACGAAAAGGGACTTGAGTGTCATGTTCAAGAGTGACTTACTACATTTTCAAATATAAAATTTACACTTTTTTCCCAACTTCCCCCACCAATTCTAACAAGTACATCTTTATTTTTACACAAGCTTGAGGAGGATAATATATGCTTGAGATATAAGATTATCCTTTGGATGAGTCCTTAAGAGTATTTTTAACAAACCTTAGGAAATAGTGGTTCGGCCTCATTAGTTTGGATGAGCCTTAAATTGTTTACACATCATGAGTCTATTGAAACATTTCACGAGTCCAATGAAGTGTCGACTTATTTTTCACATTTAGATATTTTAGAAAAGAAATAAAAAGGAAACTCCATAATGTTCTTTTTTGTAATTTTAGTGTCCTAGGGCCAAAAAAGGATAAAACGATACAAAGGAGAACTCTTCTAATCATGATTGACTAGAGTATACCTCTTTCGTAATTAGTCTATTTAGTCCAAAAAAGGGATAAATTACACAAAAAAACACCCTTTTTAATGCTTTTAACGAGTGAGAAAGGAAATAAGTTCACTCGAATATTTTTTTCATGTTTAGGGAATGTGAAAAAAACTTAGAGGAAACTACACAGTTTTTTTTTTGTATATTTTTTACGAGCTTGAAAAAGTGATAAAGGTATACTCAATAACTTATTCTCATGTATTTATGAGAACGAGAAGGAAAATACTAACCTCAAGATAGGTTTCATTTTTATGCAAACTTGAAATAGAGAAAAAACTATGTTTGAGATAGGTTTCATTTTTACACAAGATTGAAATAGAGAGAAACTATGGTTGAGATAGGTTACATTGCCCTTAGCATGGCCTGTAGAGGCTAGTGGCTTAATTCCAACCTATGTCCCCCAAACTTTATGGTGGGAGGTCTTTCATTTTTTATCGAACTTGACACAAGAAAAGAACTATGCTCATGCGACTTGTTTCGTTTTTTAATGAGCTTGACACAAAAGGAACCATGCTCATAAAACCCTTTTTCAATTTTTAACGAGTTTGACATGGGAAAGGAACCACCCTCATAATGAGTTATTTTATTTTTTAACAAGCTTGACGCAAGAAAATAACTATTCTCATTTGACTTTGATCATGACTTCCAATAGGACAAAGTTTTGAAAGGAATACATGCCAAGGGACACACCTCAATCATGATTTCCAAGAGGTCTTAATCAGATAGAAGAATGCTTCTCTAGAAGGAATACATGTCAAGGGACTCAATAGGGGTTGAAAAATCATGCTCCATTATTCCCATTGAAGGGTTCACCATGTCAACTACCAAATCTAAGTCAAAAGAAGTTGAGAATCTACTGAGAGGCTCTTTTTCATCGGGAAGTAAAGGCATGGGACAAGTTGCCACATAACTAACTTATGGTGGACTGGATACCACTTGGGTATAGCGAACATTCAGGGAATTTGGATGGTTGGAAGTCAGTTCAGGGCCAACAAACGAAAGCTAATCAATAGTCATAATGTTTCCATTATGAGGGAAATACTCCATGCAAAAGTGTGTGGACACAACAACTTTCATGGCTTATACATAGTCTCGCCCAAGTAGCAAATCGAAATCAAAGAGGCCTTGGACTACCATAACATCAATACAGGCAATTTTTCCTTTCAAGATAATGGGAAGCTAAGGAAGGATCCCGAAAGGATCACTAGCTCTTCTGTTAAAAGGTAGTAGATTCTGAGTAATATATACATGCTGAGGGGAAAACAATGTAAACTGTTAGACGAGAACTATACAAAGTACTTGGTTTTTTGAGATACCAAAAAAACATCTGATTTGAAAAGTGTTGATTTAGAATACACTTTTTTTTTAAACCTATTTTTGACATTTTAATTTTTCTTATATATCAAGTAAGAACGCTTTTTTTTAATGTTAGTGATTTTCATGGTGATTTTGAAAAGCGTTGATGCAACATCAACCCCTTTTTTCAGAGGGTTAATTTTTGACACTTTAAATTTTCTAATGTATTGACTGTGGACATTTTTTATTAAATGTTGTTAATTTTCATACGGATTTTGAAAAACATCAACATTTTTTTAAGGCATATTTTTGACACTTTAATTCTTCTTATGCATTAAGTATGCACATTTTTTTTTTTTAAATGTTGATTATTTAACCATTTTTCAAGTTGGTTGTTTCCTCTTCTTGGTTTTCGTTAAGATGTTTGTTTTTTAAGGGTTTTCCATAAATACATTTTTTGTTTTTCTTTGCAATTTTTTTTGTAATGAAATTTTTATTTTTTTTGCAAAAAAATAAAAAATAATAATAGAACTAATATTTTGATGTTAAGATTTTTTAGATATTTATATATCATTAATTAATACTTCAATACACCTAAAATAATTCTGAAGTAATAATTTTAAACAATGGACAAAAAATATCCATATTGCACAAATATAAATAAAAAAATATGCATTTCATGATCTTTTTGCTCAAATGTCACGTAATATTTTTTTTTTAATGAAAAAATTGAAAAAAAAAAGTTGGAAAATAGAATTTTTTATGAATTTTATATCCAAAGATGATGTCAATTGAAGTCTTTCCAAAAAAAATGATTTAGATAAAATTTTATGTAAAAATAAATGTTAAAAGAATAAAACACACACACACACACATATATATATATATATATATATATATATATATATATATATATATATATATATATATATATATATATATATATATATATATATATATATATATATATATATAAACACAAAAATCAATAAAAAAAATGATTAAAATAAGATTTAAAAAAAAAAAAAACACGTTTAAAAAATAATAATTTCAGAGCCGCACGACCCTCAGTGAGGTAAGGCCCGATGGCCAAGCCTAAGCTAGGCACCAACTCCCCTTGCCTAGGCCCGCGGTCGCATGGGCTCATGAGCGAAGTCACGAATTTTCGTTATTTATTTATTTAATTTAATTTTAATGTTTTTAAATGTTTTTTTCAAAACATATTTTTTAATATATATATATATATATATATATATATATAATTAATTAATTAATTAATTTTAATGTATTATTTATTTATTTTAATCTTTTTCTTTATTTTGTTTCTTTATAATTATCTAATATTGTTTTTTTAATCTTTTAAATTTTTCTTAAATTATGTTTTTAATATATATATATATATATATATATATATATATATATATATATATATATATATATATATATATATATATATATATATATATATATATATATATATATATATAGTTTTTTTACCTTTTTTAATGTTTGACTTTTGTCTTATTTTTCTTTTTTTAAATATATGTTTTTTCATTTATATTTTATTTTTATGTTTTAATATATATTTTTATTTACTTCTTATTATACTTGATTACACATTCAATTTTTCCCTATTAATTTGTTCTTGACCAAACATTTATTCTACTTATCTATAATTTAACATGTAATATTCATTTTTTTGTTATTATTTAAATTTATTTATTTGTAAGGTGATATTGGTTGAGGTTTTATTATGAGCAGTTTAGTAACTTCCATTTCTTTTGGTTACTAATTTTTTGTTTTTAATTTTATTCATTTTCATTTGATTTATTTCCTTTTTTATATTGTTTCCATTTCATGAATTATAGTTTTTTCTCAATATTTTGAATTTAAGAAGACTTATTATTATATTAAACACACACACACACACACACACACACACACACACATATATAAACATGCCAAAATTATAGTGAGCTCAGGACGCTTCTAAGCTCTTTGAGCATAGGAGTACAATTTTAAAACATACTAAATAACTCATTTCATATATATAAACATGTCAAAATTATAGTGAGTTCGGGACGCTTCTCTGCAAGCTCTTTGAGCATAGGAGTACAATTTTAAAACATACTAAATAATTCGTTTCTTTAGGTTCGATAGACCAAAGTTTGGTCTCAGTGGACGTTAACAATCATCATCATCGTCATCATCATCATCAAATATATATATGTTAAAATTAGTTAATCATATTTAATAATTTTTGGTGATAATATTTTTTTAGTTTTATTTATTTATTTTTGTGATAAAATTTTTGTATTGATTGTTTATAGTTTAATTAAGCTAAATTTAAGTTAAACAACATGTACTAGCTACTATGTAGCCCTTGTTATTTTTAAAAAAATTTGTGTTTTTTTTTTTGTTTTTTCTTTAGTTTTTATTTGTCTGAATGTTTTAATTTTTAATTTTTTATGTTTTAATATATATTTTTATTTTCTTGTTATTATATTTTAAACTTTTTGTGTTTGTTTTTATATTTTTCAATGTTTTAATTTTTTTTTCTTTTGTATATTTCATTTTTATTTATTATTTTGTTTTTTTTTATTTTTCTTTTCTGCAGGGTTCGTGTTGATCCTCGACTAGTATCTGGATTCCATTATGTGCCAATTTGATAGTTGACTTTAAAATTTTCATTATAATAGATCAAGTCTGCCCCACAATGTGTCAATTTCATGATTGGTCTTTAAGTTTCATTACAATGTGTGGGGTTCACATACATTGCGTGTCAATTTGATGGTTGATTTTTTATTTTTTGTTGTAACATGTCAAGTTGTCTTAAGCTAAGATTTTAAAGTAATTATACTTTTATCATTTAAAAAAGAAATTACCCTTGGTATAATGACTCTTTCATTCAAGTGCTCATTTTTAATATTTTATATTAAATTGTTTTCCAAAATTCCATGGTTGAAATATGTTGAAAACTTAAAATTTTTAGTAATCACTATCTTTGGTTTTAATTCCATGGTTGAGAAATTGTCAAAATTTTAAGGCTTTTCTGAGTCATGATATTTTATTTTTAATGCTATGGTTGAAAATAGTTATAAGTGTTTTATCTTTAACATCATGGCTGAATTTTTTTGGAATTTTAAGGTTTTTTAGAGACGTGATATTTAATCTTTGATTTCATGCTTGAAAATTGTTGAAATTTTAAGGTTTTTTGGAGTCATGATATTTTATCCTTAATACTATTGGTAAAAAATGTTGAAAATTTACCCCGAAATAAAATAAAATAAAAAATAAAAAATAATAATAATAATAATAATAAAATATAAAATAAATAAATAAAAGATAAAAATAAAAATTAAAAAATAAAATAAAATAAATGAATAAATAAATAAATAAAAATTTTATACTAGCACCAACACATTTCATTTTCGGGCTGTTTTTTCATGTTATTTTTGGGTTTTTTTGGCTAGAGTTCTTGTTTTGAGTTTACAATTCTCGTTTGATAGTTTACATTTTTTGAACCGAAATTTTACCAAGTTGTTGAGGATAGAATACTAAAATAAGCACTTTCATCTACAATAGTGTGACACACATTCTTATCACAAGCCTTCACAATGATTTGGAAAGGGATGCAAAGAGAGATGAAGCTCAACCAATTTATTTCAATCAAAGGAAATGACCTCAATACTTATAGGGGTTTCCATGGAATGGGTGAAATGACTCCTTGTTGGGAAATGGACAAGAATAACTTGAGCGATATTAACTTCACTCTCTAAGGGGAGAGTGGGATTGATTGAAGATGGAATTAATTTGGCCAATTCAACTTTACCTTTCAAGGGAAGGGTGGGATAAACCGATGATGGACTCAAATTGGTAACTTCATCAAATGATAGTGGGTTGAGAGAAGTTGTTGTTGAGAAACAATAAGGTTTTCCAAGAATTTAGAGGCTTCATCCATATGAAGGAAAATGTGAGTTTGATGACTCCCTTCACATAACCTACAAGGAAGCCTAACTTTACCCTTTTTCTTCGGAATCTTATAATCACTAGTTGATGGACCAACATTAAGTTGATGAGAATATTTATACCACACTTCTAAAAAAAATTGGATACTAGGGAAATCCTTAAGAAGGTGGCCAACCTTATAAATCTTGCAAGGGTATTTGGGCTTGCGATGTATGTTGGAGGGTTCCTCAACATTATCAATACTCACAACAATAGTTTTTTGGTTGTCCCCTTGCTTATTTTTATTCTTCTTCTTAGCTTCCTTGTTACTAGTATTAGTACTTTCACCACGCAAAGAAGAAGAAAGGGAAGAAGAGATGATGGGCGAAGAAGATGAAGGGTCAACATGAGGTTGGTGTTTTTGAGGTGAAGAACATGGTTCAGATGGAGTAGCTTGGGTATTTGGGATCAACAAGGTTGCAAACAACCATATTGGTAAACTTATTATGAATCTATGAAGAGACCATGTAGCCCTATAAGGAGGACCAATAGTTCCAAAGCAAGGAAAAGGAATAGGATCCTCATTAAAAGAGGTTCCTCGATTGGAAAATTATAGAACCATTGCCATAAGATTCAATCTAAGGTCTGCTAAACGGAAAAAAAACAACACATGCTAATAAATCTAAGGAATAAAACTTGCAAACAAATGCAATAAACTTTTCACATTGAAATCACTAGTTAGTGATAAAATCCAACATCGCAGAGATCAATATGAAAAGTATCTAGAGATAGAGTGGGTGGAACTAGTTGTGTTGACAACCTGCTTAACGATCATGGCCTAGTGCAAGTAGCTTCACATATAGTGAAGTACGCTCCATGAAGGCCCAAGCGAGTCTAGCCAATGTCTGTCCTAAGTACAACAAGGACTTCCCCCTTACCATCGCCTTGTGTAATATCTCTAAGATTATGGTCACTAAATTCACCACCTACAAGAACATGTCTTGGGGGGACAATTGAAATTCAGATAAACATGCAAGGGAAAGGTAGAAAAGCCTGAAATCCCCTTGAAATATCCCTAAAAAAGAGGTAGTCCTTGCAAGTGACCCCCAAGTTCCTTTCGGCACAAGTTGTAATGTGTGTAGAACAATGCCACAGTAACCAAAAAACCAAGGTAGATTAATTCGTTAGGTTTGATGTGACCTCATGGTTGAATCTTGTGTAAGAGGACTTTCCCAAAGACAAGGTGTGGTAAATCGATTTCTATCCCTATCAGAGGCTTCAATGTTTGTTGGTAGCTTTGGATCGTCTACTTTCAACACTTAATCCAAAGCCCTACAAATAATCTATTGTAGGTGTAACTACCATACAAATATAAAATGTCTAATTAATTTGATTAAGCATTTATTCTGAAGCTGTTATTTGCTCAATAGGTAAATGGAAATTAAACCAATGGTATAATGAATCAACGCAAATGTTAATGTAGTGAATATGAATATGTGATCTTTTTCAATTTGATAAATACTAAGTGCAGTAAGAAGTGAGAGGTTTCAAGAAAAGAAACAAGTGTAACATTCAAAACAAGAAACATGAACTACTCTTTGAATGCAAATAAAATAAACTATATGATACACGATTCTTGGCTCCCCTCTGGCTATGAGGGGGGATTTTTTTGAAAAATGCAAGCTAAAAAAATACTTCACCCATGAACTAAAATACAAGAATTTTCTTTTTGAAAAACAAATATTTTATGGAAGGGAATAAGAACCTTTTCATAAAACACACCAACAAACAAATCTTTGACAAAGTAATTTCAATGCAGAAAGAAACTGTAAATACTTCAATCAACAAATAAAAACTAATTACTTCAAAGGAATGAAAATGGAAACTTTTCATAAAAACAAAATTACTTTTCACAAGAAGATATTAAACAAACAAAAAAATGAAGTGGTCGACCCATATAGAAAACAAAAAACAAATTCAAACCCACAATAATAAACAAATCAAAGATCACACAGGGAAACCTTGGGAAAATTTCAATTTTTTGGAGATCGATGCATGTATTTATTACATACTGGTGTGATAAACAAGGATAGTCACAACATCCAAAGAGAGACACAATGTGATGTCGAGGCACTGTCTCCCACAACAAGATGCGACGAGCGCAAAAAATCAATAAAAATTAAGAATTTTCTAAAGACCTAAGAGATTTGGGTTTTCAAAATCAAGTAGTGTTTTCCACAAACTCAAGAAAAAATTGAATTAAGAAAACAAGGAATACTACCGATGAACATCTCGCTCCCCAAAGAAGTTGCCAATTTTGTTTAGTGGACAAATCTTATCTTCTGGACAAGACAAATCTCCCTAGACTCCAAAACTAAGTATACAACAAAACATCCAAACACATAAAAATGTCTCTAGGTTCATTTTTAATAAATCATAGATGCAAGCAATGGAAGGAAAAATTCATACTTTTTTTATCGACCTTAATCCTTGTATTTGTTGTAGTTTTCAATCTCATCTTCGATGCTTCGAGCCAATACCTGCAAAGACACCAATAAATAGATAATTAATTCACATGATATAAAAATGATTTAACAAAACCCATACATGTGATCAAGGAATCTTGTACCAAACATTATAACAATAAATGGGAGAAATAAATATAGTTTGTATTAAGTTTAAGAAAATGAGATAATTAAAACCGAAATCCTTGATGTTGATGGCTTCCTCGTAATGATTCTCAATCCAAAATTTGCAATAAAAAAGTCTCCAATATATACTTGGACACATGGAAGTATAATTCAAGAGTCAGAAAAGGAAACCCCTTACTCTTTGAGTGCATTGTACTTATAGGGAAAGAGTGGAATTTGACATCCACTTAGGAAGGGGTGAGATCGAGTACAATGGAGGGGATGAAATCCATGATAGTAGGAATGAGATCAAAGATAGGAGGAATTCAAGACAAATATCCATTACTTTGGAGTAGATACCTTTCACGAAGCTTCTATAATGGAAGCTAATTTACCATTTTTTTTTTTTAACCCATAAAGGAAGACCCTCGCACTTTTAACGAAGTGAAGTAGTGACAATATTGTTATTTGTTTACTTTTTAAGGCACAACATCATAGGTTGTGATCTTGGAGCCTACGATGATCTCCAAAATTAGGGCTTTTTAGGTATGTAATTCATGATTCTTATACTTCATGGAGATGTATTTCTTCCACCTTTCTTCAGTATTTATGGCAACAATTATTCAGATGGTAAAGGATCCAAATTTTTCATCATTTGCATGGATCTGACAAATTGATGTGTAACACCTCATTCGGGAAGCCATGGAAGAAACAATTACAACCAAGAAAAAAATACAAAGATAAGAGGCTCTCACCAAGGAAAAAAGAACAATGATCAAGGCAAAAGATATGAAGTACTTATCTCTTTATTAAGGGTGAAATTTCTAAGGGTTGTAGGAAAATTTCCACTCCTTTTTGGTCCTTTCCTCCATGTAGAAATCAATGAAGTCCATCTGCAATATCATCAAACTTAGATTCCTTCATCTTCTTTTGAGGTGGATGCTCATCATTGTCTTCGTCATCAAGCTATTCTAGGATTTTATCCCAGAAACTTCAATACAAGTTGTAACCTTCAAGTCTTTTCAAGGGTTTATAAACCCTAAGTTTTCCAACATAAGCATAAGGAATCCAAAACAAATACATCAATAAAGAATCCTAAACTCCCGTTGGCTCTAGAATACCTTCCTTTTGAACCCTGTCTCTCATTTAGGGTTCCTTCAACCCATGATCTTTAGTGCAACTTGCTATCCTTGCCAAATATATGTCATTCAACAATGATATTATAATGCGTGATTAAGAGAACAAAGGTACAACTAGAAATACAAATATTAACCACATATTTGTTGTGAAGAGGTTTCAGACTCATGCCCTTCCACAATAAAATGACAATGTGCCATTATAAAGTGGTAAAACTAGTGCCCAATCGACAATGCTCAAAATGAAAGAACTATACCAACATTCTAGTTACCAATATTACATGAATAGGGCCAGAACATCAAAGAAAAAATCATGAAGTACATGTGATGTTTAGTATTTAATTTTGGCTCACATGGGCTACTTTTGCATTGATTTAACTCAGGTGATATTCAACATCATAATCAACCCAAAAAGTTGCAAATAAATGGAGGAAAAAAACCTCTAATGTACCTTTACAGGCCATGGACTTATTAACACGAATTTCTATAGTCTTTTTTTGTCCACAGACTTCAACCAATCTTGGCTTCCCACTTGAAAACCCTAGACATGATCTCCTCAACAAACACACTTCAACTTATTGAGCATCTTAATGTTTTAAAATTTGTCACATCGTTGTTATATACTTCAATTTGGTCTTAGCAATGGTAAGTACTTGAATTCAGTTCATCCTTGCAAAGAGATTCTTATTTCAAGGTCAAATGAAATCTCTGCAAGTTTTGAGTAACATTTGGTCTTCTTGGTAGTATCAACAACACCCTTAAGAAATCAGGTTAGGGACTATTTCTCCCTACTCTTCATGGTTAAGATGCTCCTCGTGTCTTGTTTTTAGCATCTTTTCACTTTAATCACTGCTAAAAAAATATAACATCCAATTTCTTTGATAAGCTTTTAGAAATCCTTTACCCTCATTAGTCAATTTAAATAAATAAGAGTATTCTAAAAAAATAAAATAGAGCAATGCATAAACATAATGTTTCTAGGAGAATGCAGATGTTAGGGTCTCACAATCCTGCTAGACTATTGTAAAAAACGAAAATTATGAGTAATTTATGTCTTAGTCCATATATTTGTATAACATGCACTAGGTGTCCATTGTGAAATTATACAATTTTTTTCAAAAGATATTTCTGAATCCCAAGGAGAGTGTGAGGCCCAAAACATGTTCCTATGTCAACAAGTGTAATGTAATAATATCTCTAGTCCAATCAATGTTTCTTGATCCACTAGATTAAATGAAGCATAAATTAGATCAAATAGAATCTAGTTGTTTGCTCTACTTTGTACGACTCTCCCACAGTTACATGCACACTTTATTACTCAGGTTCAAGATATAATATTTGATCACTAAATCTATTTCAAGCTAATTTTAAGGAACAACTAGAGAAACTGCCCAAAGGGACCCTTGACCAGGCTTGTGACCCTACTACCCCTTCTTTTTCCATAGAAAAAACCTCAAGATAGCTTCTTTCTTGGAAAATTTTCTTTAGCTGATCCAAACTTGGCCTCTCTTGAATTCACCCTCTTCTTCTAGGCTTCTCTCTCAACTTGGCTCTGAAACCATGTTGATTTTTCCACAATAAACACAATATAAACCAATTTTTTGATCTGATAATTACTTCTAATGATATTCAATTAATTAATCTTGTGCCACATATATCATTATGCAATTATAAACAAAAAATTTCAACAATAATTCAACTAAAGAAATAGAAACAAATAAGATCATAAAGAGACAACCGTGCACAATAGAGACAACAAATTTTCCCCAAGAAACCCAAACTTGGGAGAAAACCCAACAACTCTTCTTCTAGGATAAATTATTCTTCACTTCATCATTTTTCTACTCCCACATGTGGCTAATATAGAAGAAATATGATCATGAGTGAGTGATCAAATCAAGTGCCACATCATGTGTATATTTACAAGTCGAATGGGTGCATTTACCCCAAGGGACGCCCTTTCGTGGTGGGGCTGAATTGTCCCTTTTGAGCCTACATGAACCCCCAAAATTTAAATTTATTTTGTTGTAATGTCCATAATATTTCTAGGCCTAAATCAAAGCCTAAATTATGACAATTGTGATGCAAAAAAAATACTTTTTCAACCAAGAGTTACCTCTTAATATCTCAAAAATGGGAAATATTATATATAAGTTTTATAGACCCAAACTTGATTTTATATTTCTTTAATTTATACATAGTTTAATGATTCTTGTTGCTCATTAATTAAATGACGCTCATTAATTGAACTTACAATAGTGAACACAATGAATCTCTTACTAACTAATGAAATAGAAATCATAGTTGTAAACTCACAAAAAATAGACACAAAATTTAGGGCAAAGCCAAGGGAAAAAATCCCACAGGGGAAATCCCAGAGAAAAAGATCATTATTCTTCCTTAAGCATTTAGGAAATTACAATAGTATAAAAACATAGTCAAACTTATCTCATTATCCAAGAAATTTTTCCCTTGAAATTTGTGCCTACTAGACTCCTTGTTTTTCATGCCCACATTAAATTTCAACTCAGAAAATTAATTACATATTCTGCTACAACAATTATTGTTGTATGGCCCTGTCTTTTATTTTTACCTAAAATCCTTGTTTTTTGTGCTTAAAAAGTATAGTCTAAGACAAAAATTAATGCTATACAAATTTTCCTTGGAAAAAATTCTTAAATGTTGTTGTATGACTTGTAGTTGTACCACTTGTTGTTGTACAAATTTTCATTGGGATGCATGCTTCCCTCCTTGAATTTTGTGCCCTTATTTGCTAACCTTCTCTTCCCATCAACTCTTCATTTAATGAACTAATGAATTCTCTCTCATTCCTCATGCGAGTCTCTCACACTAATGTCTTTCTTTCTTAAAATAATTTTGTATACTTTTTTCTCTCAATGACCTATCCCTAACTTCTCTAACCACCTTTTTCAATGGCTCTTATTATATTAGATCTAGGGATAACATTTAATATCACATTAAATACAATTTATTTAATTTTATCTTTAAATGTACCTTCAAGGAATTAATTACAAAATTTCACTTTTTATAATATAAAGTGCAAACACTCACTTTTATAACATAAAATCATTTTATGTTAAAAAGTTCACTATCTATAGAGACAAATTTTATGTCCCCCCCATGATAGACATAAAAATATGGAAGAAGACCTCCTGAGCTACAATTTCCCAACATTCCCTCTTAGCGAGGGAAGTACTTTTGACATGTCCCCCACCCGAATCTCTTTGCAAACCACCACAAATTTGTTTGTCATAGAAAATCTCTCTGACTTTGGAGCTAGTATTGCTACCTGTCCTGGTCCTTGAAATGGAGACATGTGCCAACCTATAATTATCTCCTCGTCATCATCCAACAATCTCATCTCGTACCGAATGACCCTCTTGTTGGTACTAGAATGAGCCTATCACTCACTTCCCTGAACATCATGTTGTCCCTTTGTCTCTGACATTGTTTTAGAATCTCATATCTAACCCGACTTTGTACATAGGTTGTCCCCACACTAAATACACCCTATATCTCCAATCACCAAGTAATACAACCTCAATTAGAAGCACTTCCATTATATAGATAAATACATACCCTTGCTTGAATAATTTTGGGCATCCGTCATCTTCTAGAGATACTACTAACAACAAGTTCTTCTTTCACCTTGGAATAAAAAACATCTCATCCACTTCCAGCAGTTCACCAAACTTAAGTTGGAACCTGACTTGTCCAATTCCCGTCACTACATGAACTATGTCCACTCCAGTTTCTATATAGTGACCTTGAATTATCTTCGTAATACTATGAAATACATCCCATTTTCCTATCATGTGTCGAGATAACCCACTATCAACAATCCATGTCCTTCCATCCTCATGGTCGGTACTGCCCCTTCTTGAATCAAGGGATACATGTGATAATTCCTTCTCAAACTTATTTTTGAAGTCATTCACTGCATCTGAAACTGCCATTGGACTTGCTTCCTCCATCCCTCTCTTCTTATTTAGGAACTTTCTCTCATAATGACCATATTGGTTAAATGCAAAACAACTGACCTTTCTCATATCCTTCTCTAGAAGTGGGTCGCCAACTCCCCTTCTTATTTTCTTTTTTCTTTCTTATAAGATAACATTCTATTCTTCATCCTTATCCTGTCAGGTTTCATCATTGTTGTTCCTCATTTCATTTGTATACAATCATCCCAGAATCTCTGCCATGAGGGAATATTCTCCTGTGTAATGATACTCTCAACAATAACTTCCCAACTCTTAGGAATACCACTTAAGGTAGTCCTGGCCAACTTTGTAGGTGGTATAGTCTCACCCATTGCAGCCAAATCATTCCTCACATGAGTGATTTTGATAATATATGAAGTAACATTGTCAGTCTTGGTCATTTTTATTGCTTTCAACTTCTCTCTTAAAACCATTTTCCTGTTTTCAATTGAGTGCTAGTACATGTTAGTTAATGCTTTCTAAATCTCAAATCATCCTTCTTTCCTCTCACATGAGGAATTACATGATCCTGAATGCCATCAAGAATCAAAAAAATTTCCTTGGCATTCATCATCTTGAAGTTTTCCAACAATTTAACATCTGTATGTATGGTCATTACCTTCTCGACTATTTCCCAAAACTCATTCTCATCAAGCATATAAATTATTCTCTCCCTCTGGGAACTAAATTTCTCAATCCCTTCTAACCTGTCTTCTACCCTTAAACTTGAAGCCAAGAATTTACTCAATGGGCAACTGACTCAATTAAAAATTGTTCCCCTTTTGCTTGAGAAACACCCCACTACCTTGTGTCTTTTGTTTTCTTGTTACTTCTTTGTTTTTCCTTGTTTAATATTGGCTATGATACCATGTAAATTTTATACACCCAATATTGATTTGTTGTTTCACTAAGTTATACACAGTTTAATGATTCTTGCTGCTCATTAATTGAACTTAGAAAAATAAACACAACAAATCCCTTACTAACGGTTTAATTGGAAATCATAACTGTAACTTCACAAAAAATAGACGCAAAATTTAGGGCAAAGCTTAGGGGAAAACCCCCACAAAAGAAAACATAGAGAAAGAGATTTTTATTCTTGTTTGAGCATATAGGAAATTACAAAAGTATAAAAATATGATCAAACTTATCTCATTATCCAAGAAACATTTCTCATGAGATTTGTGCTAGACTCCTCATTTTCCGTGCCCACTTTAGATTTTGACTCAGAAAATTGCACAGACTTCTAAAACAATTAATGTTATATGATTCTCTCTTTATTTTTGCCCAAAATCCTCAATTTTTGTGCCTAAAAACTATATTCTAGTACGACAATTAATGTTGTATAATTTTTCCCTGGAAAACATGCCTAAATGTTGTTGTATGGCCTCCTGCTATAGGGCTTGTTGCTCTATGGTTTTGCCTTGGGATGCATGCTTCTCTCCTTGAAGTTTGTGCCCTTCTTTGCTAACCTTCTCTTCCTCTTAACTCTTCTCTCTCTTCATTTAATGAACTCATGAATTCTCTCTCTCTCTCTCTCTCTCTCTCTCTCTCTCTCATATGAATCTCTCTCACTGATGTATTTCTCTCTAAAAGGTATTTTTCATACTTTTTCTCTCAATGACCTAACCATAACTTCTCTAACCACCATTTTAATGGCTCATATAAGGTTAGATCTAGGGATATCATTTAATTTTATCTTTAAATGCACTTTTAAGTCATTAGTCACAAAAGTCACTTTTTATAATATAATGTACAAAAGCTCATTTTTATAATATAAAATTACGTTATATTAAAAAATTCGCTTCCTATATAGACAAATTTAATGTCCACCCCATCATAGACATCAAAACATGGAAGAATACCTCATGAGATACTATTTATCAACAGAAAGAAAAACAATTTTTTTTCCACTTGCAATGATATTACAAACATAACAAATTTAGCCTTTGTTTAAAAATCAAAGACTAAATTATTACAATTATGACACAAAACAAATACTTTGGTAACTAGGAGTTAGGTCTTAATATCTTAAAAGCGGGAAATATTATATAAAAATGTTGTGTCATAGACAAATAAACTAGGATTTGTATCTTTGGTTTTACGAACGAGCACATTGCACCAAAATTTTATGGGCGCGACTTTAGAAAGGTGGAGAAGATAATCCTATATTTGATTAATATATGATATTTTTTTCCTCTTGATGAGATTTTTGTATATATTTATTTTCCGTAGCTTAATGATTTCATTAGGAGCATCTCTGATCGCTTTCTTGGAAATTTTATAATCTTTGTCATACCATGGATTGAAATTTTTATTAGACTTCTTAAACGAAATCTAATTAGAAAAATTGCTAATGATATTGGAAAGGATAGTAGTTAAATGGTTATAAATTTGATCAATGTTATTATTATAAGTCATGGAGCCTAAATCCCTTAAGAAGAGGTTGGCTTTACTTCTATCAAAGCGAATGTGTATTTTTCTTTCATTGGTCTCCTGCATGTGGGTGGTATGCATAACAAGATTGAGGGGTAGAGACAAAGGTCTGTTGTAAGAGTCAGGGTCGAATCCATTAAGTAGCTCAAAGTTTGTAATACAGTTGAGGATGAGGGTGTCAGAAATCACATAATCCATGACAGTACTACCCAACCCATGGAAACATGTCATTTGATCAGAGAGGGGCCACTTCTTAATACCATTACAAATAAGTAGGTCCCGGGAACTGCAAATTTTAAGGAGCTCGGTATCGAATAAGTTCTCGATAATGTCTTCATATTTTCTCTTGAATTTCTTAGCTAAGTTACTGCCTTCATCAAGCCACAAGGGGTCGGGGTTAGAGTTTTTACTTAATGTATGGATTGGTTAGTAGTAGTTCTAGCATTAAAGTCTCCCAGCAAAAGGATATTACCTTCATTCCTCAGGTTAACGATGTATTTTTCTAAATCATTGAAAGGAAAATTCTTATCCAGGTTGTTCTTCTTATAGGATGTAGAGTTGATAGGAGCGAAATAGCAGAATGCAAGAAAGATCCTATTGGTTGTAGAATCATAGATTTAAATCCAAATGTATTGATTGAAGGGGTTGATTTTATGAAATCGGATGTGAGAGGAAAAATCGTTCCTTATATAGCAGGCTATACCACCAAAACCCCTCCGAGAAGACTTCTTATTCCAAACAAACCAAAGAGTGAAACCGTCAAGGTGAGGGACCCTAGATTCATCATGCTCCCAAGTTTCAACTAAGAGAATAAGGTCAATATCACTTGGGATCCAACTTAACATAGGACCTTTACACCATGGAAAACCACGACAGTTCTAGAAGAGGATCCAGAGTGATGCAAGTCCCTATTTATCACTTGTGCGTGAGACTTTATCTCTAATAATAACTTTCCTATTCTTAATATATATATATAATTATAGTTATATTTGGAAAAATTATATAGTTATTTTTTTAATTTAATTTATATGGTTTTAAAAAAATTGCATTTGATTTTTAATTTAATTTATATAAATTAAATTTAGATTAATTTAAAAATATATATAATTATATTTGTAAAATTGTTTATTTATATAGTTTAAATTTTTTTTTTTTTTTTTTTTATAATTTATATTGGTAAATTTTTAAAACAAAAATTCGTTCAATTAAGATATGTGTTTTTTAATTATATATATATATATAAGATGACATCAAAGAAGATCTTTGTGAATGTTTCTAGACCAAAAGCAATAATTGCCAAATCTAAAGTTGCAGTTAGACACACTATGCATACTATTGAATGCATTATGAATACTGTTGAACACACAAAAATTGAGAAACATAATAAACGTCAAGCAAGTAGCCCATCATGTACATTCAAGTTTTTTTTAGAATGGAAGAATGCACAAGAAATAAATAAAACAAAATTTTCATGGAATCTTCAAGATAATGAAACTGATGACGGTGTACATATCTATCTATATTGTGGTATGGTTAACTTTGGTGAATCATATGAGGTGATGGGAAGAGTACGAGATATATGTTTTGTGCAGAATACATACACTGTTTATGTTCTTGCAAGATTGGCCAATACACGTGAAAATGTTAGACATCGTCTCTCAAAGGTTCAATATGACACATATGAAGAATCTACACAGTTGTGTGCAGAAATCACAAACAACATTTCAAATAACATTGTAAGTATGCTTATTTATATTTATGTGTTATGCATTATTGTAAGGATCATTCACTTTTTTAAAAATTATTGATCTTTGACATATTGCATTTTGTTTCCTAGGATTTTTTTGAGAGTCTTTAAGTCATGTTGGAGGGTATTTATTATTTGGAGCCAAATATTATGACTATGATCAACACTTTCGACATAGAGATAGAAGAATAAAGGATAAGGAAGCTTTTAGGGTCCTATAATTTTTATAAGGTCACTTGATTATATTTGATGATTATTATATTTCAGATGTTGTAAATTATTTTCAAAAAAGGTCAAAACCTTAAGAAAAATAAAAAATAAAATATGATTGCAAGTCGAAATGTAGCATTAGAGGATAATTAAGTATTTTTATATTAAATTAATCACATCATTTAAATGTGATTAAATAAATTGTAATAAGGTCTTGGTACTATAGTTTTAATTTTATTATAGAGTTGAGAGCGACAAAAAATGGCATTTATCATATAGTGTTAAGCTATACGCTTCAATAGACGGCTCGATCATCGCCAACTTACATTGATGGTTCACAAGGATTTCGCCCCCCTGCCCATTCTAGCATTATCAGCGGAGGGGGGGTCTGAAAAGGTGGTTTCACCCCGACCCCACCTTACGTGTCACCTTCGCGTTATTTCGCACCCCCCACCCCCCTTCAATACCATATACCACTCCTACCCCTCTTCGAAAGCATTTTTTCCGCTCCCACCATAATCCGCACTCCCAATTACGTCACACTCCACTTCTGCTCCACCTCCACTCCCCCACTGCCACGTATCTCCTCCCACTTACCATTCCATTCCCGCGGCCTTTCTTTCGCACTCAAACATCAAATATTTCTGCCAACCATGTGCCTCCACATCATTCCCCACCCCCATGTCACCTCCCTCCTCCATGACATATGTTCATTTCATGGTTAGTTAAAACTATGTTTTTCCCTATATAACTCAATAATTTCAAACATTTTTTACAAACAAATGAGAACGAATTTTAAAAACTTGAAAGAGGTTTTTGTTGATAACATCCTCATTTACAAAAACCTCTCTCCATTGTCTAACAACTATTATGGTTTGGGAGACTCGGAGAAATATTTGCAGGCATATTTTCCCAATTTTTCTTGTTTTTAGCCAATATTTTAAAATACGGTTTACGCGAACATGGAAATAAATTTTCAAAAAATGAAAGATTTTTTTGTTTCTACCATCAGTATGTAAAAAAACCTCTCTCCATTTTTACACAGAAATTATGGCTTTGGAAATTTGAAAGAATATTTGAAGGCACATTTTCCATAAATGTCCTATTTAGTCATCATTTTTCGGAATAGAGTGTGGCCAATCAGAGACGAATATTGAGAAAATGAATGAGGTTTGTATTCATATTATGCAAAATTATAATAAAATAATTCAAATTTTACACAAGTATTACATAATGTGAGAGACATTCACATCTTCACAGCCTATTTTTATGACTATGCAAAGTCCCATTGTAGACATATTTTTGCAGAGAATATTGTGGATAACTGGAGTAGAATGTTTTAAAATTGAGAAAGTTTTATCTCTAAAACATCGTCATCTACAATAACCTCTTTCAATATTGAGATATCTATCTCAGATTGAGATACTCAAAGGGATAACTGGACCCTATTTTTCATAATTTCCGGAGGAAAAAGTTCAAAGATAGTTAGTGACTTGGAGGCCACCTCATCAAAAAAGAGTTGCTATCAAATTTTAATTGCTCTTCTTTGTCACCAGAAATCCCCAAAGATAGTTCCAAGTAGATTCATTAATTTTTAATGTCCTATATTTTGGTTCTATTTGTGTAACACAGTTAGAGACATTTGTAATAATTCTTAATATTTTTTCAAGATATTTTAGTTTAGATTTTTTATAAATACTTCATCATTTGAACTTACTAATAGATTTTGGGATTTGTAATGAGAAATAATACCATTCATTGTAAATTTTTTCACTAAGTTCAAGTGACCTTTTGCAGTAATATGAGACAAGTTCTTTCAGGATTCATGTGTTGGACAAATTGGTGAAGTGCATCTCTTCGTTTATGTGTTATTTTGTTTATTCCACTACTATTATTTCTTAAATATTAATTACATTATAGAAATTATGACAATAAGGATTTGTTGAAATATAGACCCTGTTCTAGCTGTAAATAATTTTAATGTTTTCTTCTGAAGTCAAACTAAGGAATTCTTAGTTACTCTTTAGTTTCAACTGAATCTTACTTTTTCTTCTGTTCCATATCATTTTAAATCTAAAAGATACAAATAGTTCACCTACCTTGCCCTGTTGCACTTTAGATTGATTATTTCTACATTTGATCATCTTAAGCTCTTCTAAATCCATTTCCCAATGGCCTTCCCTTGTTGTTCCAACAAAACCAATTCAAAAACCAAACTATGAGCCCATTAACTGGCCTAAAATTCCCAGCAAACAAAGCTAAATCTCATAGAAAGATCCCTTTCTGAGTTTATAAGGGCTAGCTTCTAGACTTAAAAGTGGTTTTTTTGTTACCTCTATGGTTTTTTCTTCAGCCTTGAAAGTACAGAGTGATAACAAAAAAAAAGACCAATAGCTCGTGACACTGCAATAGTACAAAGAGGCGATCAAAAAAGAATCACTAAGGTGCGTCAATCTAGTAAAACTAAACATGTTGCTTTTGAATATGTGGAAGATGAAGCTGAAAAATATGTTAGCATTAGTGAGGAGGAAATTAGAACTATTGTTGAAAAGGAGAAAATAAATAAAAAACCCAAAAAAAAATGGCCAAGGATGTCTCTCTTCTAGTTGATGATGAAGAGCTTGTTTATAAAAAAAAGATATGTTAACTAGTAAGAAGAAGAAATAAAGAAGAAATAAAATATTAGTTAACCTGTGAAAGTCATGAGCGACAGTGAATAACAAACCAAAATCTCTAAAGGAAACATTGAAATCATAACACCAAGTGCTGAGTTAGAGGATGGCATTATTAAAAAAAAAACAAAATGTCATTCGATATCCGTTGAGGAAGAATAAATTAATTAATGGTGGCCAAACATTTGAGCTTGATGTCAGCCGATTCTATAGGCTAGATGAAGGACAATCTCAATATAGAATTAGAAAGGCACATCACCTACATGTACATAATCTTAAAACAATGTTCAAGTTCAATATTTATCTGCATGTGGTGGATTATGTGGTTCTTGTTGATCCAAATCAGGTTCCCAACAAACATGTATTTGAGAGGACACAATGTTTTGAATTTAAATATTATGTAATTAGAGGGAACCATTCAGTAGAGGCTAAAATACAATTGATTGAGGAATATCCCAATAACTCTATTTTTGAAACAGTGAAATGCATCATTTATGATAGTTTAACAGAAATAGAAGCAAAGCTATTGGCATGGGATCATAATGCAAATAATTAATACATAATGTCTATGAATTTCATCCAAAGGGTTTGATTTATTCATAATGAATTTGTAGAAAAATCTATTGGGGATAAGACAAAAGGCAGTCTAAGCTTTAAGAAAGAATGTTTCATGGAAGCAGCTTATCAAATTGACGATAAAATCAATTCAAAAGGTGGAAAAGTACATTCAACTATATTTATAGGCATGTATAACATTTTTTAGTTGACATTTAGAACTGGGAGATATGGTAATTTATTGATAATATTTTTGAGATGTGGGAGAATATTACCATAAAAAATCAGAAGGTTAAAAGGTTTTAACCCATAATATGTACCAATAGTAAGACAAGTCCTGAAATGAAGCAAATTCTAGATGATATGACTATCACACCTTAGAGAATAGTGCAAGGAGTGAAGGATGAGAAACTAGTCAAATCAATACTATGCCATGTGAAGTCATGTGAATTATTAATGGATGAAATTTGCACAGAATTTCAAAGGTAAGTTTGTTGAATTATTTTTACTTTTTCTTTGATTATAATTTTATTTTAAGTTTAACATGTTGTTGTTGGTAGAATTTGTGATACATATCACTATATTAACAATTTTTACTTTATTTATTCAGCCAAAATATTTATATGAAAATAAAAGAACATATGGTTAAAATTTTGAATGAAGAAAATTGGGATGATGTTGTGCCAACTACCCAAAATCAAGTTCTATAGCAACACTTAAAGATTTTTATCTTGCATTTGATACGGTATGTTGATTTATACATTCATTTTATTCATATCTAAACTATATATATATATATATATATATATATATATATATATATATATATATATCTATATATATCTATATATATATATATATATCATTAAAAATATTGAAGAAGGATGCAAATGGAGTACCAAATACTTTCAAAATATTTATTGAAAAAATTAAGTTGGAAAAGATAAGAAAGCAACAACTTATGAATGTTGAACTTGATCCTACTCTTAATCATTTCATTTGGAATGGGCGCGATACTATCCAATATCAAATAATACCAGGTGATTGTGAAGACATTGCAAAACTCATACCTAAAAAGGAATATGCCTTAGTTATTGTAGATATTCCTCATGGTTTCAATTTCTCAGACATTGAATATGATAGTGAACCTTATACTTATCAATATTTTAGTAAAGAGTTTATGGGCTTTCAAGAAGTCATAACATCACTACTTTGGAAATTTGTGACATTTCATTCAGACACACAATTTTCAATGTTGTTAACAAGCTTCAAGGGAAAAGAAAACTCAAAGATGGAGCTTACGTGGTAAGACATTGAAATTGTATGTTTGATTAATGTTAAATTTTTTTATTTATGTACAATTTAGTTGAAATTTTACCATGTCATGTTACAGGAAGAGATCAAATCTTGTTTCTTCTGAAGATTGACCTATTATAAATGATTGTGAGTTCATCCACGTTGAATGTTGGACAAAAGAGGATAGCTATAAGCATATTCTTCTGAATCGAGTAGATGGGAAGATTCATAGTCAAGTACCAGTTCATGATGTTGTCATAAGAAAACTAACATATGAGGATAAAGATGCAAAAGGAGAGATAGTTAACATTTATCAAAAAACACAAGCATTGATTAACTATCTTATAGATCTATGTTCAAATGAAGGAGATTTGGTTTTGGATTTATTCTCAGGTTCAAGTAAGTTTTATTATATAAAATTGAATTTTAACATTTTATTTTTTATTTTTTATGTGTTTATACTAATTTTCTTAATTATTTCTTTTTTTCTTGATGATTATGTACAACACTAGGTTGTTGCCTACAAAAAGGAAGAAATTGCATTGCCATTGAGAAAGACTCACTGCACTGCAATTTTATTCAATAATGAATTAATGCTCTTCAATTTCTTCCAGATGCAATGCAAGAATTTGATTTGAGGAAAAGGGATTTTAATGAATCACATGTGGAAAAAAAGTCAAAGGAGCCTCAACCACCGTTATATGGAATGATTGGAAAAGGACACTTTGGAATATTTGCAGACATCAAAGATCCATTAGAAGAGAACAACGACCAAATTGAAGTAGAAAATATTGTGGAAGAAGACATTAATGATGGTCTAGAAGATGTTTAACATAGATTAGTTGATATTATTGATTAAATTTAAGTTATGCTTGAAAATAAAGCTAAATTTTGAGATTTATTCATCAATTTTACTTGTAATGTTTAGACTTTGAGATTTTATGAGAAGAATCATTATTTTTTGCAAAAAAACTGTGATTACTATTAATTTTTGACATAAAATTAATAAAAAAAATGCTATTTTAAAGCTTTTTTGTTAATATTTTCCCATAAAAATATGTATTTAACATGTAATTTAAAAAAAAGTCTCAAAATGTCTATTTTTTTCATTGTATTTATATTGAAAATGTGAATTTTTTTGTCATATGTTTAAAAATATTGGCTTTTTTAGTGACAATTGTTTGATTTGCATTTAAATGTTAATTAACAATACACAAACATATAGAAAATCATAACTTTAAAATATTGACTCAAATGAAGATTTCATTACAAACAAAATGAAAAAAAAAAACAAGTACCTAAATACACTTAAAAATAAACATCTCAGTGAAGAAGAAGACATTAGAAAATGTAAAGTGTCAAAACAAACCGTCTAAAAAAATGGGGTTGATTCTGCATCACCACTTTTCAAAATCGACATGAAAATCTTGACATTAAAAAAAAATCATAAGAAAATTTAAATTGCCAAAAATATGCTAAAAAAAGGAGTGTTTCTGCATCACCACTTTTCAAAATTGGGTGTTTTTTTTTTCTATCTAAAAAAATGGGTAATTGATGTAGGTTTTAACCCTGAACAGAAATGATCTACACACGAATATTATAATATAAAATAAACAATAACGAGAGCATAAAACATAAAACAGATAAACACAAAGATTTTCCCCTGGATCCCAAATCGGGACGACCAGCTTGATTTTTCATTATATTCCTTTTAGTGTTACAACACATATATATACATGTCGAAGCATACATGAACCCCAATCCATTAACCCTGGATTAGAACATAACCGTAGTTCCCTTGACCGAATCTACAAAATACTAGGGGCTGAAAACCATCGTACCCCAAAACCATGTGCAAAATCATGCAAAAAACATGGGTGGGTCCGCCTATGAGTGGGTCCGCACACCAAACAAATTTTCGCTGAGGCGCTGCCCCAGACCCCAACAGTGGGGGCTACCTCCTCCCTTGTGACCCCCCTGATGCACCCGGTGCAACGTACAACGCGTGGGGCTAGTCGTGGAAAGAGTATAACACATACCCAACATTCTCCCACTTGTTGTTTTCTTTCCACAGGGGGCCACATGAGAGCTTAGTCATTGGGTCAATTCTTCAACACCCATTGTTTCTCTACACCAAGAGAACTTCTGAGTGCTCGCAGACTTCGTCAATGCATTTGCAACATTCTTCAAAGTGTCCACCTTTACTAGCAACACCCTTTTAGCCTCAACCATATCTCTAACAAAGTGATATTGAACATCAATGTGCTTTGTCTTTGAATGGTAAGCAGGGTTCTTAGCCAATAAAATTGCACTTTGGCTATCACAGTCTATCCTTATAGCTTGCTGTACCATCCCCATACTTGAACACAATCTCTGCAACCAAACTGCTTCCTTGCTTGCATGAGTGGCTGCTATGTATTATGCCTCTGTAGTTGAAAGAGCCACTACAAACTGTCTTTTACTCATCCAACTGACTGCGCCTCCAAATAGGTTAAACACATACCCACTTGTAGATCTTCTTTGGTCCAGATCTCCAGCCCAGTCTGCATCAACAAAACCATGAATGTCCAACATTCTTTCCAATCTTGGTCTTCCCTGGTAGCACAAGCCATAATCACTAGTGCCACGTAAATATCTGAAAACCTGCTTCACTGCTGTCCAATGCTCCTTCCCTGGGTTTGACATAAACCTGCTCAATACTCCCACTGCATGTGCAATGTCTGGTCTAGTATAGACCATTTCATACATCAAGCTACCCACTGCACTTGCATATGGAACACGGGACATATACTCCTCTTCTTCTTGTGTCTTGGGACACTGTTCAGCAGACAGCTTTACACCTACAGGAATAGGAACCTTCACCGGTTTACTATCCTGCATATTGAACCTCTGCAATATAGTCTCGACATACTTCCTCTGGTTTAACCATAGCTTCCTCTTTGCCCGATCTCTCTTAATTTCCATGCCCAAAATATAGTTTGCAGCACCCAGATCCTTCATGTCGAATTTGGAGAACAGTTGGGTCTTTAAATCTTGGATAATTTCTTTGTCATTTCCAATCAACAACATATCATCCACATATAAGACCAAATAAATAACACGGTCACCAATTAATTTAAAATAAACACAGTGATCCTCCTTGCTTCTGGTGAAGCCAAGTCCCCGTATATAGGTATCAAATTTTTGATACCACATCCTTGGTGACTATTTTAACCCATACATAGACTTCTTCAACCTACATACTAGTTCTTTCTTACCCTTCACCATAAAGCCTTCAGGGTGCTTCATGTAGATATCTTCTTCTAGATCCCCGTGAAGAAATGTTGTCTTCACATCCATCTGTTCTATCTCAAAATAAAATGTAGCAACAACAGATAAAAGTAATCTAATAGAAGTAACTTTGGCAACAGGAGAGAAAATATCACCAAAATCAATTCCCGGCACTTGGGAATAACCTTTTGCTACCAACCGAGCTTTGTATTTCTCCACCTTGCCTTCTACATTCATCTTCTTCTTAAACACCCATTTGCTCCCAATGGGCTTCCTTCCAGCCGGCAACTCCACCAGATCCCATGCCTCATTTTTGTGCAAGGATGCCATTTCATCAACCATGGCCTCCTTCCAGAGTTTTCCATCCTCTGAATCTACTGCCTCCCTGACAGTTCTGGGTTCATCATCAGTTATAGTTAAGGCAAAACCTGAACAGAAAGCAGATGGACTATACCTTTCTGGTTGCCTTCTTTCCTGAACTGATCTTCTCAAAGCTGGAGTTTGTGGCTCTTCATCTTCTGAGTCTTCTTTTGTTGTAGAGTCTGATTCATCCTCCTTTAGCTCAAACTCTATCTTCTCAGGTTCCTTTGGTAGGACTTCATGTTTAACAACATCTTTCACTTCTCTAAACACCACATCTTGGCTGTACACAACCTTCCTTGTTTCTGGGTTCCAAAGCTTGTAACCCTTTAAACCATCCTTATACCCAATAAAGATTCACCTTTCAGATTTATTATCCAACTTGGTCCTTTTCTCCTTTGGAACATGTACATATGCATCACATCCAAATACCCTTAGATGTGAAAGAGAGGTTTTATTACCAGTCCATACCTCATGTGGAGTCTTATCCTCCAACGCTGATGAAGGTGATCTGTTAACTAAGTAACATGCAGTCTCCACTGCCTCTGCCCAGAATTCTTGTCCTAACCCGGTACCACTGAGCATGCTTCTTGCCTTTTCCATCAGTGTTCTGTTCATTCTTTCTGCAGCTCCATTTTGTTGAGGTGTGTATGGAGTAGTCTTCTGCCGTGCTATACCACACTTCTTACAGAACTCTTCAAATTCCTTCTTGCAGAACTCCCCACCATTATTTGTCCTCAGTGCCTTTATCTTCTTCTCTGTCTGGTTTTCCACTAGAGCCTTAAATTATTTAAATCTGTCAAAGACTTCAGATTTCTTCCTCAAGAAATATATCCATGTATTCCTTGAGAAGTCATCTATGAATGAAACATAGTACACAGAATTTCCCAGTGATGGAACTGACATAGGTCCAAACACATCACTGTGCACAAGTTCTAATATCTTGTTCGCCGTCTTAGCACCAGAAGGAAAAATCACCCGATTCTGCTTCCCATATACACAATGTTCACAGAAATCGAAATCCATAGAGCAATTAGACATACCTTCTACCATACCATTTCTATGTAGTATTCGAAGGCCCTTCTCTCCAATATGTCCAAGCCTTTGATGCCATAAAATGGTATTTTCTCCAGAGATAGCTAGGCTTTCTGCTCCAATTTTAGGAACCATAGAACTGTGACACCCATCAATAACAGTGCTACCTTGTAGCTTGTACAGAGTTCTAGTCTGAACTCCCTGCATTAATACCAGAGCTCCCCGAACCATCTTGCAGGCATCTTTCTCGAACACTGTTTTTACACCTGCATCATCTATCTTGCTTACAGAAATCAGATTTTTGGCCAATATAGGAATATGAAGAACACTAAGAAGTGTTCTAATCCTTCGACCTTGCAGATTCAGCTTGACCTTTCCACGTCCAATGATTTTGGCCTTTCTATCATCCCCTGGGAAGACATCACCATCATATTTCTCATACTCGCAGAACCACTCCCTATGGGGAGTGAAGTGAAAGGATGCACTTGAGTCATTCAACCATGACTCATGATCTACATGTGTATTTGAAGAAGAAGCCAAATACACATCCCCACCTTCATCCGAGGTGGTTTTTTCCTCTGCAGAAGGAGCATCATCAGATCCCTTTCTAACTCTGGGAGCTTTTAGATCTGCACTCCTTTTTGTAGTGCCCTTCCTTTCTCGCATTTCTGACCATACCTTTACAAACTTTCCGGAGATTTATATCTCCTTTTTCCGAAACATTATTCTTGTTTATGTTCTAGGACCTTCCTCGTACAGATAAGGCATCTCCATTCTGGCCCTCCATATTTCTCCATCTCATTTCCTCCGACAGCAAGGTTGAGACAATGTCATCAAAATTCAAGGTAGTTGTATTGCTACCTATTGCAATAACCAGACTATCCTACGATTCTGGTAGAGAACACAAAAAATTGATGCACTTATCTTCATCTAAGATTTTAATATCAACAGATGACAACTGACTTACCAGAGTATTGAAGGCGTTCAGATGCTCTGTCACCGAGTCTCCATCCTTCATCCTCAAGTTATATAGCTTTTTCTACAGGAACAAATTATTCACCAGAGACTTAGATTGGTACAAAGTCCCAAGTTTTTCCCACAAATTCTTCGTCGTAGCTTCCCCAAATACATTCAACAATACTGAATCTGAGACACACAACCGTATTGTGCTCTTAGCCTTCTGATCCAGTTTCTTCCAGTCTTCATTTGACATTGCCGTTGGTTTAGTACCTGGATCTACCGTGATCCACTGATCTTTATCCACCAGGAGATCCTCCATCTTGAGCTTCCACAACTCAAAACTCTGACCATTAAATTTCTCGATCTCTATCTTTCCGCCGCTCGCCATCTTCTTTCACCGCAAGAATCGATTTCGCAGATCTCCCACTGAACAGGGTCTACCTCAGGCCCGAGCAAAAAATCCTTAGCAGCAAAGGCATCCCCTTGAAGCCGAAACAGCTCTGATACCAAATGTGGGTTTTAACCCTGAACAGAAATTATCTACACACGAATCTTATAACAGAAAATAAACAATAGCGAGAGCATAAAACATAAAACAGATAAACACAGAGATTTTCCCCTGGATCCCAAATCAGGATGACCAGCTTTATTTTTCATTATATTCCTTTTAGTGTTACAACACATATATATACATGTCGAAGCATACATAAACCCCAATCCATTAACCCTGGATTAGAACATAACCGTAGTTCCCTTGACCGGATCTACAAAATACCAGGGGCCGAAAACCATCGTACCCCAAAACCATGTGCAAAATCATGCACAAAACATGTGTGGGTCTGCCTATGAGTGGGTCCGCACACCAAAAAAAATTTCGCCGGGGCGCTGCCCTGGACCCCAAAAGTGGGGGCTACCTCCTCCCTTGTGACCCCCCTGTTGCGCCCGATGCAACGTACAACGCGTGGGGCTAGTCGTGGAAAGAATGTAACACATACCCAACAATTGATAATTTTCTTGTTTGATCGTTAACTATGTTATATAATGATCGATATCAAGGAAATATCTTTCTTATTATTCTTTGAATGAGTCTCACTTGGTCCTTGATTCATTAGGATCACCTTATCCTTCTCATTCATGTTCATCTCATATTTCGAATTGAATCTAATGGGGTTGTAATTATTTATTGATCGATTGTAAGATATTTTCAATTGGAAATATAGGAAAATATGCACAAATATCAACCAAATTTAATTGAAAGATTTTAAATATAGCTTTGATTTTTCATTTCCAACTTCCATAATGTTATGTATAGGGATTCATTTCCAAATTTCATAAATTTATGTATAGGGATTCATTTCTTTAAATATAGCTTGGATGTTTCATTTCCAACTTCCATAATGTTAATTCTAGGCGTTCTTGGTGCAATATGATTTGAATTAACAATCTTATCAAATTATATTTGGTTCATGAATTGCACAAAAATTGATAAACTTATGTCTTACAATTTCATTATCCAGGATCTTCCTTTTCATTTATTTTCTAGACCTTGCCTCCCCCCTGCCCACCCTTTTCTCATCCCAATTATTAGTATATATCATATAATATTTATTTAATATAATTGGAAATACCATGCTAACCACTTGCTTCACTACTAATATACGATATAAAGATCAATATTTAATGAAATGAGTAGAAACCGTTTTTGTACATTATGACAATTTGGATATCTTCCAATTGAAATATGATCAAGTCCACTTTAGTAATTTTATTTCTTCTTTACCCCAATGAAATACCATGAAAAATAGCTCATGTAATCGACATGATCCTCTTGAGTGGACATGAATATAATTTAAAAAGTAAAAAATATGTGATTGAAGGGCTTAACATTGGGTTTAGACTAATCAAACTTGAAATGATGACTTCCACCATGTTAAGGTGATACTCCAATACTGAGTTATATCCCTTGCATACCCTCATCCAGAAGGAGAATTGACTTATGAATAATAAATTACCAAAGGGTTGAGAGAATCAACAACTATCTCACTATTTTTCTCTCAAACAATTTGAAGCCATTTACCTTCCTTCTTTTCACATTACTATGAAACGAAAGAATAAGAAAGAAAAGTTCAGAGACTATTCTAAGTGAAACTCCTATTGAAGATACTATTTCTCACTGATTCAAACCATAACATATTATCTTATAATATCAATAATATTTTATCTATCTTGATCAAGCAAATTTTATATGAATATGAAACTAATATAATCTAACACTAATGCATGTGGAAAAGACTGAATATTGTTTGGAAGAATAAGGAGAACAAGATCGAGTAAGGATCATATATAGATGAAAAATATCGAAGTGTTCATCTTGCACGTAATGAATAAAATAATATAAAGAATGATTAATTAGTTAATTAGTAATTAGGTTGAAGAGGCATGTCTAATGGGACATGACTTCCGTGAAGAGGCACCTGCCTAGGTATATAAGCAGGCCTCATTTGTAACATTCAATAAATTCATTTTTTCATAAATTTTAATATAATATTTGTATCCTCATAGATATTTTCATATTCCAAGTCTTCTGGAGTATTTAACTTCAGAAGGAAAAATTTTCACTTCATTTGGTATTAGGGCAGTTCGATCTTCTAGCCGCTCACCGCTGCACATATCCACACTCTCTAATCCAGGTCCTTGACCATCAAATTCATCAACGTTGTTGTCGTTGAAGCGTTTCACTATAAGAGTTTGGAGGTTCTCCATGTTAACGGCAGGCCTTTGGCCATTAAAAAAAGAAGAAGAAGAAGAAGAAGAAGAAGAAAATAAAATAAAGAGAGAATATATGTTATAAGAAAAGAAAGATATTAAAAAGAAAAGACAATATATATATATATATATATATATATATATATATATATATATATATATATATATATATATATATATATATATATATATATATATATATATATATATATATATATATATATATATATATATATATATCTAAAGGAAATAAAAGAGTTAAAAAAAGAGAGTATAATATATAATAAAAAAAAAAGAGAGTATAGTATAAAAAAAAAAGTTAATTTATTAAAAAGAAAAAGAAAAAAAGTCAATATATAAAAAAAAAATTATATTGAAGAAAAAAAAAAGAAAAATCATCTTAAAGAAAAAAACTATAGCCACTATTTGGGCCAGCGACGCCAAGACATACCCAAAACCGTGGGTTGTCATTTTCTATTGACATCGCCACTTCCTTTTCCACGCATCTGCTAGACATCGTGTTCGTGAAAAACAATTCGTCTGTGCCAGTGCTTCTACCATCCCGCATCCATTTCCAGCCATCACCGCCATAAAGTTTGTCCCAATCCGTCATCTCAGGAATCACCATTCCTCTCTATAGCTGCATTCTTCTCTGTAGCATATCCAAAACGAGCCACCTCTCCCATTCCTCTCCACTTGGACCGGAGCTCCACCTTGTCAGTTCCACAACGACAACCCAACCTACAACCATGGTTCCACAATAACCGTCGGCTCAACCTATAACCATAACAACTTGCACCATGATTCCGCATTGGCCATTTGCAAATGTGACATTTTCTTCATCCACCATTTCTCCTCGTCCTCACCATAGGCCCAGGTCAACTTCCACCATCGACGACTCTTCTCTCATCCTTTCGCTGACAAAGTTAGTGGAATCTGCCATGCCAATTGTGATTGTTTGACCTTGTTCCATTTGGTGAATTCAAGTGACTCAGTAATAAATAAATAAAAATAAAATAAAAAAATTGAACCAACGGTTTCCTTTTCCGCTTCAGTGGACACAACGAGCTTTCCACCATGTAGCATGTTTTCCAACCATCATCCCATACTTCCATATTTCACATTATCAAATGGAATAACCTTTTTGTCAAATTGGTATATCTCTATTTCAGTTCACATATCAAAAGTCAAAAATCGTGACTATTGGATTTAAAACCCATCCATAGAATTGTTTTTATCAATTATTAAAAGGGTTATATAGTTAAAAAGATATATTACAATTTAAAAACTTTAAAATTTATAAAGGGAAGTTGTTTAGAATTTATATATATCAAAGTTATATATAAGGGAAATTATATTTATAAAGTAAATTATAGTTATAAATAAAGAGAAACAAACGTGGATGATAAAGAGAGACTAAGTGGTTTGTAAATTGATCTCTCACGAAAAGAAGATTAAGAAGATCATTATTTTCAAAAGCTTCAGTAAAAGATATATTAAAGGGTGTATTTGAAGAATATTTTCATAAATAATAAAGTTCATTTCAAAAAAACAAAAAAATGAATAATATGGAAATGAAGAATAGGAGATTCTTAGAAACCTTACCTATCGACACTAAAGTGCTATTGAAATTTAAAGGAACTCTCGCACGAAAATATGTCACTATTGCTATATCACCCGCCGAAGATAAAAATTATATAAACCAGGGGAAATTTCAAGGATGGAAAATTATTTTGAAGTTTAAAAAATTACCGAATCTCAGTAGTACCTAATATGAAAACTATAAAATTTTTATTGATGTATTTGTAAAATTATTGAAATTTATAATGATTTTATATATACTCTCTATATAATGTTGGCGATTTTTAATGTAAAATAATTTTATATTGCAAAATTTGGGCAAATCATTTTTATAAAAAATGAAAATTGGTGAATCTTTTTTTTGGAAAAATCATGGAAAATTAGCCCACCTGCGAATATTAGCCCCTAAAATTTTCCATGATATAAACCCTAAAATTTCCAACCAATTGGTGATTCCCGAGTCAAATATAATCGAAAAATTAGACTTTTTTTACCAAAAAAAATACGAAATAAAAAGTCTACAAGTAAATATTGGGGATTATACTTTTATCTCTCAATTTACTGTGAAAGCCTTGGTTTTTGACGTTAGTGACATTGTGTTGGGTTAACCATGGATGGAAACTCTAGGATCTTTTATCCTAAATACAAAAAATAATTTTTTGACAGAAAGAAAAAATAACGCTACAAGACATTAACTTGAATCCAAATTTAGTGACACCTGAAGACATACAAGAAATTTCAAAAGTAATTTTTCAATAAGGTAAAAAGGTGATACAAAATATGCAAATAGAAGTTGACAAAATCATTGTTGAAAAAAATGAATAAGTTTCGTGACTAAAAGACCGTAGCGAAAAATTACTAACACAAATAAAGAAGCTTAAGAAGGATAAGAAGTTTTTGGACAAAAAGGTGCAACAACTTGTCAAAAATGAAGCATTGAAATCTTCAAATATAGAAGTTTAAGTTGAAGAAAAAATGAAAATTGATCTAGTAAATGTCACAACCCAATATGAAGACAAGAAAGTTTCAAAAAATACAAACTTAGATGTTGCAGTTCAGATGAGGAACATTCTAAGTGAAGTTTCTGTAACCAAATCAACAATGTCCTCGCCAGAAGAAGATCAAAAAATTACCACACACCTAATAAGGGAAAGTCAAAGAAAAAAAATTCCATATCGGCATCTGAATCATGAAAATAGGAAACTTGATCAAGCTACGTATTTAGAACATAAACAACAAACAGATGTTCCAAAAAATATTGAAGTGCGCACAACTCAGTCCAGTGATAATTGTTCATCAAAATTTTCCAGTAATCAAAAGGTTCGATAGAAGATTAATTTAGGATGGTCTGATCCCTCATTCGTGCAACAATTTTATATATCACTCCAAGGATCAGATCATCTAGTATCAACGAAGATTTTGAGGCAAGGATCAAGCCTTTTTCATTAACAAGCTTTGAGGACAAATATTTTTGAGGAGGAAGGCAATGAAATGAATAAAATAATATAAATAATGATTAATTAGTTAATTATTAATTAGGTTCAAGATTTATGTCTAATGGGACATGACTTCCGTGAAAAGGCACCTGCCTAGGTATATAAGAAAACCTCATTTGTAAAATTCAATCAATTCATTTTTCATACATTTTAATATAATATTTGTATCCTCATGGATATTTTCATATTCCAAGTGTTAGGGTCCTATAATAATAGGATTCATAATTTTTTAATTGACTTTGATTAAGTCTTGTAAATATGTACATACCTTGCTTTCTGCAAGTTGTTTTCCCATATTTGAAAATAATAAAAAATGAAAAGAGGGTAAAAGTCCTAAAATAAAGATCAAAGGAGTTGAAAAGAAAAGATAAAAAAGAATAAAAAAATGAATCCAAAAAAAAAAACAGATAAGAATAAGACATAAAAGTGAGCAAGTCAAAATGCCACTACTATTTAATTTTACTGCAAAAATAATAATTATGTGCAGCTTGTCCAAATTGCCATAATCCATGATGAGTTAAATAGTTTAATATTAACTTTTCATGCTTTGAATTTCATGTTTTAGATAGAGAATAAAGATATTTCAAACAGTTTAAACTTGACAAATCAGTAGATAGTCATAGAATAAATGAGGAGCTCAATAGATTAATCTGAGCCCTCAGATGAAATAAGGTTAGAATTAGATAGTTTTATGCTTTAAAAGAAAAATGGATTTAGGGTTGCAAGCTTAAATGCACCCATGCAAATGAAGTAAAAAAAATGTTAGAATAATGATGGGTAGGTAGAAAGTAGTTGAGCAAGGCATGTAATAAAACATAATCTAGAAAATGACTAATTTCCCCCTCCCCCACAATGTTCCAGTATTCAAAACCTTCAGTTAAAGAGGCTCAGAGCATTTCTCTGACTTCTGTTGGGACCCGACCTAAGGCTTACTGACTGATTGGTAAAGTACTGGTTTTCCTTCATAAAAACCCAATTTCTCAACATATTCACCATTTACCAAAAATACAATCCCTTTCCTAAGTTAAAATACCTTTTTTGCTTAGAAAAGTAAAATCCCCCCTTAAATAACCTCATTTTGTGCTAAAACATTCAAAAACCCACAAAATACAATTTATCCTAAGTATTATGTGTAAATATCAAAATGGGATCATTATTATGTTCAAATTCCTATTTTACACTTTTCTTAGTTTATTTTATGTATTTTCATTCATTTTCATTTTAATTTAACATATTGTATTATAACCTTTTAAACTACCCCTTCCCGTATATATATTAATTCCTTTATTATAAATATCCCAAAAACCCATTATTTTAATGTTAACGTATGGTTCTAAATTCCCATGTGTTAAATATTTCCCTACCTATCCCCATAGGTTAAAAACATATTATATAATAAAACCTGCCCCATAGTTATAAAACACATGCTAAACCCTTATTTTCTATTTAAATATACTTCCCATCTATCATAATAATACATTGGTTTTACGTTAAAAACATATGTTTTAAATGTTAAAACTTAACCCCGACATATAAACATATCCGGGCCCTACGCCCCCATCCGCCGAGAAACTTCCTTAGTCAATCTCCGCCGTTCGCACATGTATCCCCAGATCTGACGACCAAGATGCGATATCGCATTTCTTAAAGCGCGATCATTAAACATTTTCAAATTTGTGAAATGGGCAGTTTTGTTCAATTATCTCTCCTCCACGCGACGCTTTATTATTGGATTGGATTTGATCCAAAGAAATTGTTTACCATTCTGAGCCTATGCGATAACCACTAGTAGTATTTCTCCTCCCAGCACAAAAACTACTCTTTGCTCTAATTTGACTTCCATTAAATGTCGATATTGTTTTAACCTAAAAATGTTATAAAAACTTCATATACGCGCAGTTAAGCCCTTTTTTCCATTCTCTGTGCACTTTTATCCATCTCCGACAGAAGAAACACTCTTTGTACACCATTTTCACCCAAGGAACCAAAGAAGCCATTGAAAATTGCTGCCAAGACCACTGGGAACGTCCATTTTTCTTCCAAAGACGTCAACAACCATTAGAAACCTCTCCGATGCTTCAGAAACCGTTTAAAGATCAAATACCTGCACAAACACGTATTCTTCGAAGAAAAGCAACCTTCCTGTCATTTAAAAAAAGTTTTCTGAGAAATTCGAACCTAGTGAAGCCTTTTTTGCCCACAGAAATACCTATTTTACCTACAATGAATGAATTCACTGTAAAAAATATGATAAAACCCCAGTCTTGATACTATACATGGTTTTTAAAGCAAAATTGAATATATATTTAACCTTTGCAGACCTTAGAAAGGCTTCTAATCTATCCAGAAACCCTTTGCAAATAATCTGAATCTTTCTATGCCTGATTTGAATCCTTTTTTAGTTTAGTTATCCAAAAACAGTAGAGAAACCCTCGTTGGAAATACTGAGAGGGGGGGTGAATCAGTATTTCTTTCAATTAGAGCATTAGTTAATCTTCAATTATTATCAGTGTTTGTACAATGATAGCAGCAAACAAGAGGAACACAAATGCGCACATTTTTTAAGGTGGAAACCCACTCCGGGACAAAAACCACCTAATGATTTTCTAATAATTCTTTAATATTCAACTCCAATTGAAAATAAAGCTCCAAATTTCTAGAATCTAGAAAATCATTCTTCTCCAGCTCCCACTGGATGGATGCTCCAACACCCAAGATTCTTCAGTAGTCAACTGAATGGATGCCTCAACACCCAATGAGTTACAAGTCACCCTAGCAACACCCTACCACCCTTTAGAAGAATAAAAGAAGAATGGACTCACGTACCACGGAAAATGGTCCACTTTACAATGATATAGAATGATGTAGAAGAATAATATATACTTGACCATAACCCCAACTTTGACACAACCACCTAATGATGATCCTAGACCTCCCAACACTTCCTCTTCAACCCTTGGCAGATAGACACTAGTACAATTTGTACAATAATGTATTTACAATGACTAAGTACAATGATACCTTTACAATGATTGTATGCAGTTCTGACCACTTGAAGACTTCATATGATGAAATTCTTACTACTTTTATGCACCTTGGTTGCTGCTCTTGTCATGCTACCCTCTGCTTCACCTTGCTTCACTTTTCTGCCGTAGAAAGTCTGGTCCTTTGCAACCCTTGACAACACATGATCTAGCTTTTTCTTTCCTTCTAGGAGCTCGATATTGAATCTGGTGTATCTCTGTTATTTCAGATCCTCAATATCTGATTTTCGGTCCTATAGTATTCCTCTGAGTTTTCTTTCGAATGCCACAGGTCTGACCCAATTTGGATTCTTTAAGAGAGAGTTATACCCAATCTCTCACAATGCCCTAATTATGGACTTTTTCAGCAGAGCGCAATTGTACGGCGTGCCACATGTCACTGTTTCTTCATTTGGATCTAAACTTGATAGAGAACAAAATACAGAATATGCACTATCTGCCACTTTTTATAAAATTCCAATCTGATGCTCAGAGAGAGAGTTATGACGAATTTACCAAGGTCACTTCTTTGAGATCAATTTCAGGAGACTGCAAAAACTTTGACTTCCACAGATCATATCTCCAAAAATATTGCATGCCTTGATCTGAAATTTTTACTGCAGCTTCCTAAATATTTTGGCTTCCCCTCATAAAAATTTCAGCTTTTGAACCTTCGTAGAAAAACATGTAGAGTGAAAATTCCATGATGACCTATTTCAGATGGCCGAATCCCTTTCATAAGGAGGAAATGAATATCACAATTTATATGAATGCTTAAGTTGAGAGGGGCTTCAAAAAGTGAACGTGGGAGGGAATTTAGGAGCTAAAAAAATATTAATTATGACTTTTCAATGACCCATGCCCCAACCCCATGGGGTTTTAGCCCACTAACTGGGGGTACAAACTTAAAACATGAATATCTCTCAAACTGTGAAGAATTACATGGCGTGCCATATATCAACGGAAACATCTCAACAAATAGAAACCATCAAAAGCATTATTGACCCAGAATATATTAATTTGGTAGGTCAAAATTTCCATGAAATATTGGGTTATCCCCTTGTGCTGCTTGGGTTGACTTCAATGACAACTGTTGATCAAAAATCTCCCCCTTTAGCATTGATGGCAACACAAGTACTCCCCCTGCGATCATGACAACTCTTCCTACAACATTCTCTCCCCCTTTGAAATCAATGGCAAAGGGTAACTCCACCTGAAACACAACCATCCTGCGGACCTATACACACTTCCACTCCCCCTGATACACAACCGTCCTGCAGACCTGTAATCTACTTCCACTCCCCCTTTATATTCTGAAAAAGGAAAATCTAATGAGAACTTGGGAGAATCCCAAGGTTCTGGCGAAGATATTCCAATGCTGGCAAATATTTAATATGCGATTCTTTTGGTGCTGCTTGGAATCTTTCTACTTGTCCAACTGCTTGCATAACATCTGGTCGGGAGGCTGTTACATATAGAAGACTACTAATCATAGATCTGTACAACCTTTGATCCACATCCTTATATGAGTCGTCTGTGCTCAATTTGCAACCTGTTACCAATGGAGTAAGGATGGGTTTGCAATCTTCTATTTTAAATTTCTTGAGCACTTTCTTGATGTACTTCTTGACATATAAATATTCCTTTCTCTTGCTGAGATATTTGAAGCCCTAATAAGTATGTCAGCTCACCAAGTAAAGACATCTTGAAATCACTTTGCACCTTTGTAACAAAATTCTTACTTAGTCGATCATCATTGCTACCAATTATTGTATCATCCTCTTTAGCTATTAGACATGCTTTAGTTGCTTCATCCAGAACATATATGTCGTTTGGAGCTCGACTTGTTGTAGCCACAATTTCACCATACACGCCTTTCCCGATTTCACATTTCGTGGAGTTGAATAGTATTGTGTGTCCTTGATCACACATTTGTCCAACACTGAGCAGATTGTGATTCATGTTTTCAACCAATAGAACATTCTTGGCTAGAGAATATTTTCTTCCGAGAGTGACAGTACCTGATCCTATAACATTTGAAGATCCATCATTTCCAAAGGACACGGTTCCGTCCTTCTTCTCTTGCAGAGATAAAAATTTATTTCTATCTCCAGTCATATGCGTTGAGCAACCGCTATCAACATACGACACATCTTTGTTCTTTTGAGTCTTGAAAGAGAGAGCACAATTGTCATTCTTCTTCTTCTTCCATGTTTGTTCATTTTGTGGCTTCGAAGATTCTTCTAGAGGATTTTCAAGTTTGTAGTCTTTGGCTATATGTCCAAAGTTTCGACATTTGTAACATTCAATATTATTTCTTAAATGTTCAAATCTATTGATGTTTCGCTAAGCCCTGGGACGTTCATATTTGACAGATCTTCTGGAACTGTATTCGTTCCTAGGGTACGTGCGACATTCTATAGCTTTATGACCAAATTTTCCACATGAATAACAGTAGCCATAAAAAATATGTTGGTACTTGGATTGAAATTTTCGTCGAGGAATTGTCTTCCGAGGCTGTTCTTGCGAATCTTGTCCAATGAAGTCTACGTGCATGTCAGATCTCATAGGTTCATTGCATTTTGTTGTAGAAGGTCCTGCTTCTTCTTCTTTGTAACCGATGCTAGTTTTGTCGTTGTAAGATCGTTGATTGTTGATGAGTTCTTCCAATGCCCTTGAGCTGTTGGAATAGTTTTGGATATTTCTTCCTTTCTTCATTTCCTCATGCAACGAGACTACTTCAGCTTCTAATTCTTCCCTTTCTTGGTTGCTTTCTTCCAACTTCTTTTGAAGTGATTCTTCAATGCATTTGTGTTCTTCAACTTCAATTTTGAGACCTTGAACTTGTTCTTCAAGAGTTTTGGAACGAATCTTCTCCGCCTTGAGATCTTTTATAAGCTTTATTGCTTCCTCATAAAATTCTTCTATGGTCCATCCTTCTTCTTTGTTGTTTTATACCTCTTGTTTATTGTTCTTGGCCATAAACAATGCTCTTTCATTTGCATCTTCTTCACTGTCATTGTCTTCATGGGATGATGAGCTATCTTCTTTAGAGAGAAAGTTCCTTTTGGATCCTTTCTTGTTGAATTTATTAAAGCCTTTCTTTCCTTTTGAGTTTCCATTACTTATGTTTGGAAATTTTGCTGCAAAATGCCCAACCTCATTACAGTTGAAACATATCAATGGAAGTTTACCTTTGAATTGTCCCTTACCAATTTTTAGTTTTCTTGTGAAGTAAGCATATTCTTCATCTGAAAGACCTTCTTCATCATCTCCCTTTTCTTCACACTTGTAGGTGCATGTCTTTTCAATTGAAGGTTGTTTATCCTTATTGGTTTTCTTAGATGCAACGAATGCAGTTTCTAGATGCAAAGTACCCTCTTCTTCATCAAGTCTCATTTCATATGCTATGAGAACTCCATGTAATTCCTCTTTGCTGATTTTTTCTAGATTTGCACTGTATTCTAAGACTGATACCTTTGGGTTGAATCTCCCTGGTAACGTTCTAAGAATCTTTCATATAATAGTCTTCTCATCAATTGGCTCTCACAATGGTTATTTCATCAACGTATTGGAATTATGCAGCAATGTTGCAATCTTCTTTCATTCTGAGTTGCTCAAATTTTGCTCTATAAATTTGAAGCTTTTCTTCTTTGACATTTGATTCACCTGCATATATATTCTCAAGCTTGTCCCATACATTTTTGGTAGTTTTACAACCAAACACCTTATGATAAGAAGATTCAATAAGTCCACTGATAATAATATTCTTTTCTTTTGCATCATTTACCAAATTCTTCTTACCTTTTTCATCTGTAGTTGATGTAAATCCATTTTGAACAGTGTCGCATACTTCATAACCTTGCACCAAGAGATAGACCTCCATTCTTCCTTCCCAGAGTGCATAATTATTTTCATTGAATAGAGGTACACCATTCTTGGTATGCTCCATGACCTTCTTCTAGCTGTTAAACTTCTATTGAAGGAACCAAGCTCTGAAACCAATTGTTGGAAATACTGAGAGGGGGGGGTGAATCAGTATTTCTTTTAATTAGAGAATTAGTTAATATTCAATTATTATCAGTTTTTGTACAATGATAAAAGAAAACAAGAGGAACAAAAATGCGCACAGTTTTTAAGGTGGAAACCCACTCCAGGACAAAAACTACCTAATGCTTTTCTAACAATTGTTTAATATTCAACTCCAATTGAAAATAAAGCTCCAACTTCCTAGAATCTAGAAAATCATTTTTCTCCAGCTCCCACTGGATGGATGCTCCACTGCCCAAGATTCTTCAGTAGTCAACTGAACAGATGCCCCAACACCCAATGAGCTACAACTCACCCTAGCACCACCCTACCACCCTTTAGAAGAATAAAAGAAGAATGGAATCCCGTACCAAGGAAAATGGTCCACTTTACAATGATATAGAATGATGTAGAAGAAGAAGATATACTCGACCATAACCCCAAATTTGAAACAACCACCTAATGATGATCCTAGACCTCCCAACACTGCCTCTTCAACCCTTGGCAGATAGACACTAGTACAATTTGTATAATAATGTATTTACAATGACTAAGTACAATGATTGTATGCAGTGCTGCCCACTTGAAGACTTCATATGATGAACTTCTTGCTGCTGTTATGTACCTTGGTTGTTGCACTTGTCATGCTACCCTCTACTGCACCTTGCTTCGCTTTTCTACCGTAGAAAGTCTAGTCCTTTGCAACCCTTGACAACACATGATCTAGCTTTTTCTTTCCTTCTAGGAGCTCGATATTGAATTTGGTGTATCTCTGTTATTTCAGATCCTCAATATCTAATTTTCAGTATTGTGGTATTCCTCTGAGTCATCTTTCCAATGCCATAGGTCTGACCCAATTTGGATTCTTTAAGAGAGATTTATACCTAATCTCACAATGCCCTAATTATGGACTGTTTCAGCAGAGCACAATTGTACAACGTGCCACGTGTCACTGTTTCTTCATTTGGATCTGAACTTGATAGAGAACAAAATACAGGCTATGCACTATCTGCCAATTTTTACAAAATTCCAATCCGATGCTCAGAGAGAGAGTTATGACGAATTTACCAAGGTCACTTCTTTGAGATGAATTTCAGGAGCCTGCAAAAACCCTGACTTCGACAGATCATATCTCCAAAACTGTAGCACACCTTGATCTAAAATTTTTACTATAACTTCCTCAGGATTTCGGCTTTGCCTCATAAAAATTTCAATTTCGGAACCGTCGTAGAAAAAACGTTAGAGCGAAAATTCCACGATGACCTTTTTCAGATGGCCGAATCCCTTTCATAAGGAGGAAATGAAGATCACAATTTATATGAATTTTTAAGTTGAGAGGGGCTTCAACAAGTGAACGTGGGAGGAATTTTATGAGCTTAAAAAATATTAATTATGACTTTTCAATGATCCATGCCCCAACCTCATCGGGTTTTAGCCCACTAACTGGGGGTATAAACTTGAAACATGAATATCTCTCAAACTGTGAAGAATTACATGGTGTGCCATATATCAACAGAAACATCTCGACAAGTAGAAACCATCAAAAGAATTATTGACCTAGAATATATTAATTTGTTAGGTCAAAATTTCCATGAAATATTGGTTAGCCCCTTGTGCTGCTTGGGTTGACATCAATGACAACCGCTGATCAACAACCCTTGTATACCATTTTTTGAAACTGAGAAGAGTCTGAAGATAAGTTTTAAAACTAAATTTAAAGGTTTAAAACCAAAATAAAGCCAGTTCTACCTATTAATATTCAATAAACCTCTGTCACACCAAAAATACCTTCTATAAATATTTTAAGCTTATAGAAGAGTACAAAAAGTATAAATACAGATTTTTAAGCATACAGAAGGTCTAAAAATGTCAAAATCAAACCCAGCAATGACTGCCAAAGCCACTATTGTTGTAAACCCTCTACAACCTCATGTTTTAGATATTGAGCATACACCCTTAGTTGATGTGGATTACAAGATAGCCGATCTAGTGATAGAATTTAATCTTTTAGAAATCCACTGCTAGAATCTTGAAAAATCCTTAGATCAAGGAGATGAAGTTCAGATTTGGGAGTCAAATCTACCCAAGTATGAAGTTCCACATACTCATCAATGTCCATAAGTCATCAGGCTATGTCAATCTTATTATTCACCTGAACAAAGAGCCATGGTTAATGCTAATAAAGAAATATTGTTTACCATTACTGTAGAGTCTATTAACCTAATGCTTCAACTCAAACCAGATCCCAATGTAGTTCCCTTATCCATAGAAGCACTCACAAAGCTTTACATTAGTCTAGATTTTCCTAAAAGGTTTCAGATCTTCCAAAATTTCATGCGTGCCTAGGTTGAAATCCCAAAACTAAACCCTCCTTATTCTACTTCCAAATTTCCTTAAGGGTCAAGGCATGACATTTCTGTGTTATCCTTCATCCTAGGTTATTTTACTGATGAGCATACATATGAATCAATTCTAGGATTTCTATCCACTTTTGTGCCAGGTCAACCTCCTTCTGTTATCTACAATTATGTTGAATACATAGCTGATAATATCCATGATCAACTTGTGAAATTTCCAACTGAAGGAGTATTTAGGTATAATTCCTTTATTTTTCATATGTTTATATACTTCAAAGCAGAAAAATTCCCTATAAACCTTCATAAATTGGATGTATCCTCCATCAGTCATCTTTTGGACATCTTTAATCAGAAAAGAATCAACAGAATTCACTTATGTGGATTTTATAGATTTTTTTGTTCATCCTTTGATAAAAATGTTAACAAACAGTGTACAACCAAGAGTCAGTGATGAAGAAAATATTACCGCTGTCAGAACAAAATATAACTGGATATTAGTACTTATATCAGAACCATACAGAGATTAGAGTTTTTGGGTCAAATATTTTACCCTATAAACTACCGAAGTATGTGCCAATGAGAGTTTTTTCCTTGGAGTACATATGGAAAATTCTCAATCAGATTCAATCAACTTCTTAACTGCCAAAAAGAAGACCCAATTTAAGTTGAGAAACTAGGTAGGACCTTTTATTTACAATCACAGGGATGAAGGAATAGAGGCAGCAAAATAGTTGCTAGAATACAAATTTGAAGAAAGTTTCTTATGGAATTATGATCCTCAGGGAATTCTAAGTAAAATAAGGGTAAAATGCAAACTGACCCCTTATATTCATGATTAAAAGCTAGAGATTGAACAATTTTCCAAGCAAGCATAGTGGCTAGAAAATACATTGGTAGAAGCAGTTAAATAGGGTGATACTAGTCACACCTTGAAAACTGTAAATCAAGAAGATAAAGCTACTAAAAGAATCAGGGAAGAAGGTACTTACACTGCTAAAACAACAACGGGGACTAGGTTTAAACTCAGATATAACAAAAAGCCTAAGCTCAATCTAGTTGATAAAGAAAAAGAGACCATTGAAGTGGAAGATATAGATGTTCCAGAGACAAACAATGAGCCCATCACATAGATTATAAATGAAGAGCATCCTGCTACTTCAAACACACAGGTAATATAGAAGCAAAAAAGTATGGAGGCATCCTCCTCACAGCCAACAGAAGATAAAGATATTGACATCAGGGAGAAATATAAGCAGATAAAGGCCAAGAATGAAGAAACCAAGAATGATATTTATTCTCAATATTTAAAACAAACACCAGGGATCCATAATAGACTACTATCAGCTTTTGATTATTCAAACAAGAAGTTGATTATGTCAGTACTTCAAACAACAGACAAGACACCCAAAACAGTGGCAGATTACAAAAAATTTGACCTTGAAGTGCCTGTAGAAAGTATCCATGCATTAGGTCAAATTGAGTTTCATAGACAAACTTTTGAGATGCTTTATTCTACTATTCCTACAAAGGCAATGAGTGCCCAAAAGCTCCAGAACATAATAATAATTATGAGAGATCAAATGAAGGTTGAAAATGCTTCCTCATATGCTAAAGACCTTAGAATTAAGTCTTTAGAATAATTGGTTATTCAAGTAGGGTATGATCCTGCTAATGTGAAAGTTGCAGAAGAATAGGTGAAGAAAAAGAATGTTGATATTGCATAACTTAGAAAACAACTCAAGCTTCCACCAACAGAACATCCACAAGCCAAGGAAATTGTGTAAGAGGCCAGCCAAAAAGATGATATGATGAACTTGATTTTACAATTAACAACACATATTAAAGAGATGGAAACCCAAATGGAAAAGATTTTCCATGAAAGAGAAACTGCAAAAGCATAAGAAGTTTGTACAGTAATTCCCATGGCAACAACAGTTGTTCCTTCAACTCTGGCAGAAGAGTTGGCACCAAAAGTACCACTGGCCACAACAGTACTACTAACTTTCTCCACTACTTCAGCTACAAAATCCTCCACCACAACAACTCAACAGTTTGATGAAGCGAGTAAACTTATTAAGGCCATGGAGGAAATGTCAATTCAAACCAATGAAATCAATAGGTTGAAGAAAATGATTGAAAATCTGGAAGACACTGAGAAGCTAGCCCAAATTAATGCTAAAACTCAGGAACAAAGGGCTAACAGGTTAAATGTTGAGTTGAAGAAGTTAAAAAGGATTTAACCTTGAAATAACCTATGTCATATGTGAAGAATCAACTATGGACTAAAATCATTGAATCCATCAATGATGTTTGTCCATCAATACATGTAATTTATCAGCAAAAGGATGTATTAAAGGCAGCTCAAGAGGAGATTCAGAAAACAAAAGATGAACTAGGTTCCAAACCTAAAGAGGCCCTAGAAATAATCAAATTTCTCAATAGTAAGAACAAACAAGAATTGGATGAGATAGAAATTATTGATTGAATAGAGTCAATTCTTGAAATAAGAAAAGTAATTTCAAAGAAAAAATTGATGAAGCAGCTAGAAGAAAAGTGTGGAAACATGAACATAGCCATAACTAAATTTACGGTTAAATTTGAGATCTTAAGGAAAAAAGGTTTGCCAAATATTTTTGTTCTTAATGATAAACTTATGCCACAAGAAGACTACAACAAGAAGATTAGAGATCATGCAAAAGAGCAGGTAAATAAAACAGAAGGATAAGGAATTCCTGCAGGAAAGGTTTTACATACAAGTTTTGAAGACTTGTTTTATCTACAACATGAGATAAAACACATATTTGTATTCAAACCAAAATTTTCTAGATACACAGAGGCAGATGAGAGCTTCAAGAAGTTGAAAAATATCAAAATCCCTGATGAAGAATTTTGGGAATAACTCACTGACTTACTGTAAAAATCAAATTGCAGTGAAAAGGATGAAAAACAGTTTGTTGTTTTCACACAGTGAAAATGGAATTTACAGTAGTAAAATAGTCGAAACAGTGGTTAAAGAGTATCAGATGAGAAGATAACAGATTAAAAGATCTTTGCTAGCGTTAGAGACAACAAGGTAGCCGACTGCACCCAATCCAAAACAACATTTCTATTTTTTTTGGATAAATAGGACAAATTGCTAAGTTGTTAAGCAACTGTCACTATATTTTTGTAAAAGATATTCTATTTCCTTAGAAAAATCCTATGAGTATTCTAGGATATTTTGTAAACATTTTTATATAAATACTTCATCCTTTGAAGTATTAGTGTGGAATAAATTGCTAAAGATTTATACAGTCTTTTTTGTTGTATCTGAAGGATTTTTGTAGCAAGTTCAAGTAGCAGATTGGATCAAATCATAAAGCATCATATTACAGGATTTATTTGATGAGCCATTGAAATGAAGTACTTTACACTATCATTGTTTTTATTCTAATGTTTTACATGCATCCATATATGTGTTCTAAATTTGAATGATAAACTAGGAATATTATTACAGGATTTGTTAAAAGCACCCTCTCTGTCATTAGCCACTTCATTAACTACATCAACTAGTACTTCCAATTCTGCCCCAAGCACTTACAATCTACCTCCTAGCCAAGCTAGAATTGAAGCTATGGCTGCTAGGTGTGCTCCCTTGGCCCTTCCAGCACAGTTACATGACATGCCTCGGGATTATTAGAGTAAAATACCTCAATCTAATGCTACAACTCATTACATTGCCCAACAACACATTAATAAGATGACAGATTATTTTGAGCTTCATGAAATAGATGATTTTGATGTACAAACGAGACTCTTTTCTCAAACATTAACAAGGGACGTTAAAAAATGGTTTAAAGGTCTTAATCCTGGTAGTATAGCTGATTTAGCAGTCTTTCATAGATTATTTTTGAATAAATGGGAAAAGAAGAAAAATCCACTCCAAATATTATCTGAATTTGATGCAATGAAAAGAGATCCTAATGAAACAATCCAAGACCACTGCACTAAATACAACAATGTTTACAATTCAATCCCTGCTAATCTCAAACCCACTCTAGACTCTGTCTTACTCAAATTCCCTGATGGATTTGATACAGACACGGCATATGAATTAAGAGAGAGAAATGCTGATACTTTAGAAAGAATGCAAACAGATTTTGTTAGTGTAGAAGTAAATATTTTGGCTAGAAAAGCTAGATTAAAGAATGAGGGGAGAGTAACCATAAAAGAAGAGACATATAGTTTAGATGAAAAAATAGATCAATTAGCTAAAAATTTAGAGAGAATGATGGATAGATTAGACAATATAGAAAGAAGACCACAATGGGATAATCAACAGCAAATTAGAAATCCCAACTTCAGGAAAAATAAAAACACAGGAAAATCTAAAGAATTAGCCCCTGATCACACAATAAGACCTCCATTTCAAGAGAACTATGCTAAAAGTTCTCAACAGAATGATGATGATGAAGACACCATAAATATAATGGGTATAAAAGATGATAAAACTATATTTCTCACACAGGAAGATCAAGAGTTATTTGAAATGAAACAAATTCAATTAGATTTAGGTGAACCATTTGACTACAAAAAAGGTTATGATTTTTCTATAAACGAAGTACATAAACAATATAACCTTAGAAGTAAGAAAAACAATGACCCTTCTACTAAGAAATCTGCGCAAACATAAAATAAGAAAATAGTATAGGCTCCCACTATAAAAGTTCTGCAAATTCTCCCTAGGGAAAATAAGCAAAACTCTAATTCATCCCAAAAAAATTTCAGCCCCAAAATTTCACCCAGTCCCAAGGTTGTTGATATAACAGATGAGGCTGTCCCAACATCAACAGATTCAAAAAAATATGTTGTTGTAAAAACACCTATTTCTGCTAAAACAACAAACTTTGATTCCAAAATATCCACTGCTGATCCAAAATCAGCAGATCCAAAAGCTGCCACTACCAAAACAACTTCTGATAATTAAAAATATGAAAAAACATCTACTGTTTCTCAAACCATTCCTGAAAACAAAACTAAGAGAAGTAAGACACAAGAAACCCAAACTAAAAATGAAAATATAACTGTAGAGAAACAAGAAAAACCTACTGAAACTATAGTTACTGAAGAAGAGTTAATTCAACATAGTAAATCACAAACCTCATTCAATATACAAGCTGAAATTGCAAAATTAAAAATACCAATTCCTTTGAGAGAATCGATAAAACATTATTTGTACAAAACAACTATCACTGAAACCTTAAACATGAATGATGGAGAAGACTCAATAAAATTGAATTATGATCAACCAGAGTTGATTTTTGGTCCTGATGTTAATGGAAAACACCAAGATGGAGCAGTTCCACTGTTTTACATTAGCTTAATTGTTCATGACCAAATATTACACAATTCAATGTTAGATTCAAGGTCTTCACACAATCTAATGCCAAAAGCAATCATGGAAACCCTGAACTTAGACATCACAAGGCCTTACAAAGATCTCTTTTCATTTGATTCAAGCAAAGTTAAATGTTTAGGTTTGATTAAGAAATTGTGTGTCACTGTAACATTCCTAATTAGCAACAGCTAATTAGAATATTCGACTTTGTATAGTTTTTCCGTATATGCTTTGTGGATAAATAAAAAAAGTGAGTAAAGAGGGTCTAGCTCACTTTAGTAGAATAAGACATCCGCCTAGTAGCACAATGTTGTGACTCAAGGGGGGTCAAGGGGGGCCACACACCACGTAGAGGAGGGTGCCTACAAGCACTCTAGAAGCTTCTGCACAGATAAGGATGAGGATGTGGAGGAGAGAGAAGTTACGATGGGTTTTGGAGGGAAACCAATGCTATAAAAGATGGAGGAGCCTCCTCATTTGGATCATTATGGATTTGTTGATTTTGGAGTGAGACTTTGGTCTTCTTTCACACGTTGGCTCTTTAGCCTGTCTGCAACACTGTTTAGTGCACCAGTCTCCGTGCGGAGATCTCACCCTTAGCCTCGGGGGAATTCGAGTGCCTGCTCGGGAAAGGTTTGTTTTCTTGCATTTTGTGTGTCATTTCATTGTTTGGGTTTGTTGCAGAGTTGGAGCTTATAGATACTGTGCAATCACTGGGGGAGAGGATGCAGTCCATTCTGGAGGAGCTTCGGATTGGGGTTTCTGTAGGTGATTTCACTGGAATTTCGAGCAGAGGGTCAGCCCTTTCCTGTCAGAGGTTTTTGGCAGAGTTTCTGGCAGTATTTTAGCTGTTTCTATCCAGCTACTGCGCTATCCCTTGGAGGCTATCATAATTCACTGGGGAGGCAGTTTTTGGTGTGTTCGGGGGTCGGCCATTCTTGGAATGGTTTGTGGATCTTGTCGGGGTTGTCAAGGAGAGGATGTTTGTTGATTTTCATCTCATTCTGGCAAGGGGAGTAGCCCCTAATCTTTAGTCACTTCCAACAGTAGCAGCTACATGGCATTTTTCCAGCAGCTGGGACGCAGTTCTTATAGCAGCCATTTCCTGTCTTTTCTGAGAGTGTTTTCTCACTTGCCTTGTGCAAGAACGCCTCTTGTACTTCATTGCATTTCTCAGATTAATAAAATGGCTCAGCATTTTCTCTATATGTTTTCTGGTTGAATTGTCGTAGTTGTCGTGGTTGCCGTAGTTTTTGTATTCTATTTCTATTTCTATTATTGTGTTTGAGCGCTATAGTTCTATACCACTTGGTGTGTTCTTCTATCACTCTTAGAAAGAGTCTGGAAAGGGCCAGGTAGCCTCCGGATCTCATACTCTTTTGGAGGCAACATATTCGGTAAATTCCCTCCTAGTTAATCTATGGTTAGAGTTTGCTATGTTTTTGAGATATCCCCGAAACGGGATATTACAGTGGTATCAAAGCATAGTTCTGGCTCAGCCCGTGGTCTATGACATTAGGAAAGATACCTTACAGAGGCAGGAAGTATAGAGACTGTGAGCGTAGGTTGGAGGCCACCTACGAAGAGGAAGATTGTGCCTAGGTAGAAAACATAGATCGGGAGAGAGAGCCTATGAAGGACGCAAAGGAGGTAGAGCTTGTAGTATATTTGACGTAGAAAGCACCGATGGCAGATGACATAAAGGCCAAACAGTTTGGAGTGGCACTCCTCAAGTCGGTGCAGGACTTAGCCCGACAGATTGAGGTGATGGGCCAGAGGTTCACAACTGTGGAGGCTAGGTAGCGTGAGACTCCATGGGCTTTTGAGGTCAGAGAGGGATTAGGTGCATCCCACCATTTTCCAGAGCAGGGTGCTTCTCAGCATGATACTCCTTAGCCGACGGTTTCTTGTGCACATACCCGCTCCACTATGCCCACTTTCTTGGGAGCTGATATAGGGGCAGAAGCCCAGTAGGAGGCAGAGCCCGGGCACTTCGATGAGTACTTTGTAGAGTATTAGTCCTACGGGTAGGATTTCAGGGATGCCCTCACATTTAGAGAATTTTTGCAGCTCCAGTGGGATAGTAGACCCCACGACCATCATAGAGGGCACCGACATTACCATGATGGAGATTCCCACCGTGCCTCTAGTAAATTTCATTTTCCTATGTTTGATGGGTCGTCAAACAGTTCGGCAAAGTCTTGGGTGGAGAAGCTAGACATATATTTCCAGCTTAACCAGATGTCGGAGACGGAGGCCATCAAGGTGGAAAAATTACATTTAGATGGTGAGGCCCAGGACTGGTGGTTCCATGGGATGGTAACACTTGGGAATTCCACAGTGACGACATATGCTGAGTTCACCAGGATATTGATAGAGCGTTTTGACTGGAGGGATCTGGAACAACATTTTGTTGAGCTGACGAAGCTCAAATAGACAGGGAGCCCTGAGACATACATTACAGATTTCTTGAAGGTTTCGGTGATGGTGCCAGATCTATCCGCGACACGGATGATCTATATGTTTGTGGAGGGATTGGAAGAGCCACTTTGAGGTCTAGTCAGATTCACTAGACTAGCTACACTCCAGGATGCTATCCGCAGGACTAGAGACTTGTAGGATGCATTGCCCAGGACACGGACACCTTACCCCTAGAAACAGGGTACCCAACCCAAGGAGAAGGATGTGAGGGTTCCTCCTCCAAAGGGGAATCCAGGACAAGCACAGATAGATGATGAGGCCAGGAGGGAGTTGAGGAAGAAGCGGCTATGCTTCACATGTCAGGAGCCGTGGGCACCAGGGCATAGGTGTGTTGCTGGAAAAGCAAACTTCATTGAGTTCTTCTCCGATGACAGCAGGGAAGAGGATGAGGAGGATGATGAGGAGGCAGGAGATAGTCAGATGACCCAGGATCAGTTTCTGCCTCCACCTCCAGGGACAGGAGGTGCAGCCTTTGCACCCACAGGAGGGGCCCTTGTAGCTTTGCGAGGAGTTCCTAAGTATTTGACGCTGCGCGTACGTGGGACAGTACGTGGCCAGTGAGTTTTAGTCTTGGTTGACAGTGGGGAAACCCACAATTTCATTGATGCACAGATGGTTGAGCGGAGAGGTATACCGATCGAGAGTTTTGATGGGTTTTCAGTCTTGGTCCCAGGAGCCTAGACGATGCAGTGTGCCCAGTTTGTTCAAGAGTTAGCAGTAACAATGGGTACTTATAACGTGACTAATCACTTTTTCGTGGTCAACATACCAGATACCAATGTGGTACTGGGTGTTCAGTGGCTGATTATGCTGGGGAAGGTCACCACGGATTGGGAGGCCTTAGAGATGGAGTGGGATGACAAGAAGACCGGGAAGCATGAGAAGATCCGTGGGATGCATACTTACCCACCTCAGACAGTGTCGACACACCGGATGGAGGAAGAATTCTGGAAGGGTAACATAGAGTGGGTGGTTGAGTTGCGGGCATCAGAGGTAGTGACCATCAATTGAGCAGTTCATCCAGATATACAGGCCATCCTTGACAGGCATGAGGTAGTATTTGGTGCTATACCACTAGGTCAGCCACTAGATAGAGGGTTTGAGCATACCATCGAGCTAGAGCAGGGTATCTAGGTGGTGATCACTACACCCTATAGGCGTCCCAAAGCCTATCAGGATCAGATTGAGTGGGCCATCCAGGAGTTGTTGGCTCTTGGACACATCAGACTGAGCATGAGCTGGTTTGCTTCTTCTGTAGTGTTGGTGAAGAAGAAGGACGACACTTTGAGGATGTGCATTGACTACAGGGCCCTGAATAAGAAGACTATGAAGAATAGGTACCCTATACCCAGGATCGATGAGCTAATGGATGAGCTGAGAGGAGCTAAGTTCTTCTCAAAGATTGATTTGAGATCAGGGTACCACCAGATTCGCGTGAGGGAACAGGACATTCCCAAGACCGCCTTTAGGTGTCAATATGGGCACTTTGAGTTTTTGGTTATGCCTTTTGGGCTGACCAATGCACCAGCCACCTTTCAGTCCTGCATGAACCATATATTCCGCAGTAATCTGAGGAAGTTTGTATTGGTTTTATTTGATGACATACTCATATACAGCGGGACATGGGAGGAGCATCTCCAGCATATAGAGGCAGTACTATGCATCTTGGAAGAGCAACAGTTCTATGCTAAGCTCTCGAAGTGTGAGTTTGGGATGATAAAGATGTTGTATTTGGGTCACATCATTGGAGTGGACAGAGTGAGGGTCCACGAGGAGATGATTAGAGCCATCAGAGATTAGCTGGAGCCAAAGAATGTGATAGAACTTCGAGGGTTCATTGGGATATGTGCCTATTACAAGAATTTCGTCAAAGGGTTCTCACAGCTTGCTGCACCCCTTACAGATTTGACGAAGAAAGGGGAATTCGGTTGGACAGATATAGTGCAACAAGCCTTTGATAGGCTTAAGGAGGTGATGACTAGCTGCCCAGTGCTTGTGTTGCCGGATTTTACGTAGCCATTTGTCTTAGAGTGTGATGCGTCGGGAGAGGGGATCGGCGCAGTATTGATGTAGGGGGGACACCCTAGAGCTTTTGAGAGCCAGAAACTCCTTCCGCACGAGAGGTTGTATCCTATTTACGACAAGGAGATGTTGGCCATCATGCATGCATTGGCCAAATTCCGGCAGTATCTGGTAGGAAATAGATTTAGGGTGAGGACTAACCACAACAGCCTCAGGTTCTTTTTGGAGCAGAAACATCTACAGGAGAGGTAGCAGAAGTGGATCAGTAAGATCCAAGCATATGACTTTGACATTGAGTATGTCAAGGGTAAGAATAACGTAGTAGCAGATGCCCTTTCACGTAGACCAGCCACGTTATCTCTTATGAGCTTGGACGCAGATTGGAGAGCTCGACTTTTAGTTGAGTACTCCAAGGACAGGTTTTTATGTGAGGCGCTGGACGGGCAGGTGGTAGATGACCGGTACAAGGTGGTCAATGAGATCATCTATTACAGGGACAGGATCTTCTTGACTGAGGGATCTTAGCTTAAGAATAATATACTCCAGGCATCACATGATTCTCCATTAACAGGCCATCAGGGGTTTACCAAAACCTACAGGGCCATTAGAGAGAGGTTCTCATGGAGGGGCCTCAAGGAGGAAGTACTCCAGCACATCACGGAGTGCGATGTTTTTCAGAGGAACAAGGGTGAGATGAGCCATTCGGTAGGGTTATTGCAGCCTCTTCCCCTTCCAGAGGGGAAATGGGAGAGCATATCGATGGATTTCATCACCGGATTGCCCATGGTGCAGGGCAAGGATTGTATCTTTGTCATCGTTGATCGATTGACAAAGTATGCACACTTCTTCACCATATCTGCACATTACACAGCAGCGTAGGTGGTCGAGCTATTCTTCCAGGAGATTTTCAGGTTGCATGGTCTTCCCAAGACCATCATCAGTGACAGGGACAACCGCTTCATGGGCAGATTTTGGCAGGATATTTTCTGTCTAGTGGGGACGGAGTTGACACCGAGTACCAGTTACCACCCACAGACGGATTCACAGACAAAGATAGTTAACAAGTGGCTGGAGGGCTACTTGCGTAACTATTTCAGTGGGCAGTAGCGAGCATGGTTGAGATGGTTGCATTTGGGGGAGTACTACTACAACTCGACACATCACAAGTCTATTGGGATGTCACCTTTTTATGCTTTGTATGGGTACCATCCTTTATCATTTGCTAATGTGATGTTCGGTGCGAGTAAGGCTCCTAGAGCCAAGATGTGGATCCAAGAGAGTCAGGATATTCTCCGAGCTCTCAAGGACAACATGGCTACAGCACATAACCAGCAGAAGCTGTATGCCGACAGAGGTCGGGTGGAGCGACAGTTTGAGGTAGGGGACTTGGTCTACCTATGCTTACAGCCATACTGACAGTCATCACTAAAGCATAAGGGAGCTGAGAAGCTCAAGCCGTGTTTCTGCGGGCCATACAGGGTGATACGCAGGATTGGGCAAGTTGCATACGAGTTGGAGCTGCCCCAAGGCAACAAGATCCACAACATTTTCCATGTATCATGGCTGAAGAAGGCGTTGGGACAACAGGTGACAGTGACGGAGGAGCTACCGCTTACAGATGATGAGGGGCACTTGGTGTTCTAGCCGGAGGCCATTATTGATACCAGGGAGAGGCGGTTACGGAGTAGGACGGTTCAGGAATTCTTGGTGAGGTGGAAGAATTTTCTGGATGAGGATGCCACTTGGGAGAGCGAGGAAATTCTGCAGCATCCATCACTTTAGTTGCTTGAGGGAAAGAAAAATTTTTCCGGGGGGGACTGTAATATTCCTAATTAGCAACAACTAATTGGAATATTCGACTTTGTATACTTTTGCCATATATGGTTTGTAGATAAATAAAAAAAGTGAGTAAAGAGGGTCTAGCTCACTTTAGTAGAATAAGACATCTGCCTAGTAGCACAACATTGTGACTCAAGGGGGGTCAAGGGGGGCCACACACCACATAAAGGAAGGGTCCTACATGCACTCTAGAAGCTTCTGCACAGATAAGGATGAGGATGTGGAGGAGAGAGAAGTTACGACGGGTTTTGGAGGGAAACCAATGCTATAAAATATGGAGGAGCCTCCTCATTTGGATCATTCTGGATTTGTTGATTTTGGAGTGAGACTTTGGTCTTCTTTCGCACGCTGGCTATTTAGCCTGTCTATAGCACTGTTTAGTGCATCGAGTGTCTCTGTGCAGAGATCTCACCCTTAGCCCCGAGGGACTTCGAGTGCTTGCTCGGGCAAGGTTTGTTTTCTTTCATTTTGTGTGTCGTTTCATTGTTTGGGTTTGTTGTGGAGCTGGAGCTTATAGAGACTGCGTAGTCACTGGGGGAGAGGACGCAGTCCGTTGTGGAGGAGCTTCGAATTGGGTTTTCTGCAGGTGATTTCGCTGGAATTTCGAGCAGAGGGTTAGCCCTTTCCTGTCGGAGGTTTTTGGTGGAGTTTTTGGCAATATTTTAGCTGTTTCTATCCAGCTACTGCGTTGTCCCTTGGAGGCCAGCGTAATTCACTGGGGAGGCAGTTTTTGGTGTGTTCGGGGGTCGGCCATTCTTGGAATGGTTTGTGGATCTTGTCAGGGTTGTCAAGGAGAGGAGGTTTGTTGATTTTCATCTCATTTCGGCAAGGGGACCAGCCCCTAATCTTTAGTCGCTTCCAGCAGTAGCAGCTACACGACATTTTTCTAGCAGCTGGGATGTAGTTCTTATAGCAGCCATTTCCTGTCTTTTCTGAGAGTGTTTTCTCACTTTCCTTGCGCAAGAACGCCTCTTTTACTTCATTGCATTTCTCAGATTAATAAAATCTCTCAACATTTTCTCTATATGTTTTTTGGTTGAATTGTCGTAGTTGTCATGGTTGCCTTAGTTGCTGTATTCTCTTTCTATTTCTATTATTGTGTTTGAGCGCTATAGTTCTATACCACTTGGTGTGTTCTTCTAGCACTCTTAGATAGAGTCTGGAAAGGGCTAGGTAGCCTCCGGATCTCGTACTCTTTTTGAGGTGACATATCCGGTAAATGCCCTCCCAGTCAATCTCTGGTTGGAGTTTGCTGTGTTTTTGAGATATCCACGAAACGGGATATTACAGTCACATTAGTTCAATATCCTGGTAAAAGTATACTCATGGACATTGTAATAGTTGATATCCCACCCAAGTATGGAATGCTATTATCTCACTCATGGGGAGCAAAGTTACAGGGATCTCTACAATTGGATATGTCATATGCAACTATATCAGTTTTTGGCCAATCAAAGAAACTCTATAGGGAAACATTAATGAAATATATGGTGAGTAGTGAAGGAAGATCAATAAATTACGAAATTTACACTACACTTACTAACCTAGATTCATTCATCTTATGTAACTCTGAAACTGATAATGAAATCAAAACTGAACTAAAAGACAAAAAGAAAACACCAGAAAGTGAAAATATCTTTCATGAATCATTATGGAATTTATATTTTGATGGTTCTGTCAATAAACTAAGAGCAGGAGTAGGAGTTTGGATAACTAATATGGAAAATAATCATGTAGAAGGCCATGCTTTCAGACTTAATTTCAAATCTACCAATAACATGGTTGAATATGAAGCTCTCATTTTGGGACTGCAGATTATCAGAAATTTAGGAGGTAAGAGAGTATCAATTATGGCAGATTCAGAGTTCATTGTAAAAAAAATAAATGGATAATGTTCTATTTATAATCCTAGATTAGGCTGATAAAGAGAAAATGTGTTAGATTTGATAGATGAACTGTTAGAATGTAATTTTTCTGCAATACCAAGAAAACAGAACATACAGACTCACTCCTTAGCAACTTTTGCTAGTACCTATAATCTACCATTTCAGCCCAATCATAAGCATATTGCAGAAGTCAAACACAGACCAATAATTCCAGATAACCTCAAATATTGGCAAATTTTCTCACAAGATCAACAAATTTACCATTTTATGAATAATGAAGGTGAATTTCAGAATTGTAAAATAGATACAGACTATACATTAGATCAGGATTTAGATAATGAAATTGATTTGAATAATATAGATGAAAATAAAGTAAAGTTTGCAAAACCTACTAAATTTAGTCAATCAGATATAGATAACTTAGAAAAAGTAGAAATTGAAGAGATAGTTGATGATGAATCTGATATATTAAATCTCAAAGATAATTTCCGACCAAAAGGCTTAACTCCTTTAGAAGATTTATTTGAATCAAACGATGTAGCAAGAAAACCCAAAATGGAGCCACTTAGATTTGATATTGAGGAATGTAACATAGGCACAGAGTTAAAACCTAAGATGATTAAACTTTCCAAAGCTTTACCTAAGGAAAAAAAAGAAAAATATATTGCTCTTTTCAAGGAATTTCAAGATGTTTTTTCTTGGAGTTATGAGGACCTAAAATCCTATGACACCAATATAATACAACATAAAATCCCTATAAAATAAGACCAAAAAACCTTTTAAACAAACTTTAAGAAGGATCAACCCTGTTTTGATGCCTTTGATTGAAAAAGAGGTAAAAAGAATGTACGATGCATAGATAATTGCACCAATCAGATATTCTGAGTGGGTTTCTATTCTAGTTCCCACCAGAAAAAAGACAGGAGAAATTAGATTATGTGTTGATTTTAGGAACTTAAATAAGGTATCCTTAAAAGACAATTACCCTTTACCAAATATGGATCACATTTTACAAAGGGTAGTTGGTTCTTCTAGGATTTCACTTTTAGATGGATTTTCAGGGTACAACCAAATTTTAGTCCAACCAGAGGATCAAGCCAAAACAGCTTTTACTACTCCATGGGGCACTTTTATGTATGTAAAAATTCCTTTTGGGTTAATGAATGCAGGATCCACTTTTCAAAGAGCTATGGATATAGCCTTTTCAAAGTAAATTCATGAATTATTAGTGATTTATTTAGATGACATTACTATTTTCTCAAAGACTGATTATGAACACTTGGATCATCTCAGACAAGTCTTTATTAAATGCAGGAAATTTGGAATCTCTTTAAACCTTACGAAAAAATTATTTGGATTAGAAGAAGGTAAGTTACTAGGAAACATAATATCTAAAGAAGGAATTAGAAGAAATCCTGCCAGAATAGAATCCATCCTTAACATTAGTCCTCCTAGGAACATTAAAGAGTTACAAGCTTTTCTAGGTAAAATTAACTTTCTTAGAAGATTCATCTCCAATTTAGCTAAAATAATTAGAGAACTTAACAATATTCTTAAAAATGACTCAGTACGTAAATGGACTATTGAAGCCAAAAAATCTTTTGAATCAATTAAACAAGCTTTAACTAAAACTCCAGTCCTTATAAGTCTTGATTTTAAGAAGGATTTTATTATCTTTTCTTTTGCTTCAAAACACACCATTGCTGTAGTTTTAGTGCAGAAAAATGACTAGGGCTATGAGAAGCGATAGCTTTCTTTAGCAAAACACTTAGATATGTCACTTTAAAGTACAATATAATGGAGAAACATGCCTTCGTTTTGATAAAGGCCATGAAAGACTTTAGAGTGTACATTATTTATTCTCACATCATTGCCTATGTTCCAAATGCAGTAGTAAAAGACATTCTAACTCAAAATGGTCCTGATGGTAAAAGAGGCAAGTGGATTGCCACAATTTTTGAATATGACATAGAAATAAAACCCACTAAACTCATAAAAGGTCTAGGTTTAGCCAAACTCGTGGCTAAATCAAATTGTCATGCCCTAGACATAAATTTTATTGCCCAAGTAGATGATCAGGAAGAGATGGCAACTCCAGAGATCAGTGAAGCCTTTTCAGACTCACCATGGTATGCAGATATCATATTTGTATTACTGAATTTACAAGCTCCTCCTGGATTATCAAGAACAAAAGCTAAATTCTTAAAACTAAAAACAGTAAGATTTTGTATATTAGACAATGTAATTTTTTGGAAAGATCATAGTGGAATTTTATTAAATTGTTTTCTTAAAGAAGAAACTAACAAATTTTTAGAAGAATTTCATGCAAGTGACTGTGGAGGACATCTCTACTGGAAGACCATTGCAAACAAAATCCTGAGAACTGGATTTTACTGGCCTACTTTGTTTTTAGATGTAAAAAAGTATGTGACCTCCTGTCACAAGTGTCAAATATTTTAGGGAAAGAAAAAGCTCTTACCATTGCCCTTAAAACCTATCTCAACCGAAATGCCATTTCAACAATGGGGTCTTGACTTCATTGGTGAAATTCACCCTCCATCATCAGCCCAACATAAGTGGATTCTGACAGCCACTGATTATTTTACTAAGTGGATTGAAGCCATACCTTCTAGGCAAACCACTGACACTGTCATTATCTCCTTTTTAGAAAGCAACATACTTTCAAGATTTTGATGTCCTCAAAATATTATCACTGAAAATGCAGCTGCATTCAAATCTAAAAATATGATTGACTTTTGCCATAAATACCACAATACCCTTGGCCATTCTACTGCATATTATCCTCAAGGTAATGGCCTTGTTGAATCTTCCAATAAGAGCCTTGTGAACATTATCAAGAAATTACTAGAAGATAAAAAAAAATACTTGGAACAAGAGGTTAGTTAATGCCTTATGGGTAGATAGACTTACCACCAAAAAATATATTAGTACATCCCCTTACCAACTTGTTTATGGCAAGGATGTTTCTTTTCCATCTTCCTTAGGAGTACCAATAATGAAGATGATTCAAGAGTTACAAGTTGAGACCAATGACATTCAAAGAAGGATTAATAAAACCATTCACTTGTAGAAAACAAGAGAAGAGTTTTATCTTAAGTCTCAAGTTATCCAAGATAAGATAAAGAAAGCTTTTTGACAAAAAGAGTAAAGAAGATGATTTCTACATTGGATACAAAGTGTTAAATTGGGATTCAAGAAGAGAAGGAAAAGGTAAACATGGAAAATTTGATTTTCTATGGAAACGACCTTATGTTATTTATGGTTAGAGAGGTAACAATGCTTTCTTTTTGAAAGAAATGGATGGATCAGAATATTTAGGTGGACCAGTCAATGGCAGAATGCTGAAGCACTATTACTCTTCAGAAATAACCAATAGTTAATTTTTACTTTATCCATTGTACATAACATTGTAGATTTTAGATTGGATTGGATATTTTCCTAAAAAATTTGAAGCTCAGAGATAAGGCCCTAAGCTTTTAGAGGTAAAATGTCATAAGTATGAGCAATTGCAAAGATCAGATAACATATACAAGGTCATCTCAGTCAAAATTCAAACGCTAATAGTCTCAAAGTTCTTGACATTTCACCAGGAAATGCCATCCCCATGTGGAGACACTGTTAGGGTCCTATAATAATAGGATTCTATTAGAAAATTAAATATTACAGAGCAATGCAACGTATAGAATCTGCGGAAAACACAAGAACACAAAACACATAAAACCAAAGAGACACAGATATACGTGGTTGACCGATTTTGGGCTACGTCCGCCCCGAACAGCCAATCCTTCCTTTCTATTATCCAGCAAAAATGAAGAGACACAACCTACAACAGATCCGTTGTAATATCCTCCGTTCTCTCTCACAGTCTCCCTATCTGTTTCTTGCTCTGAGAATACACGTACCATCCATAGCCGTGATACAATACCCTCATAAAAGCGAGGGGTTGCCTTGTAGGGAAAAAACCCTAAACTGAACATAACTTCTATCGTCAAATCATCTGCCTAAAGAATGGCCCAAATTGACTAGAAATTACTATACTTTTACAAGGAAATCTTACATCTGTTCTTAGCTTCGGGGGCGCTGCCCTTGAAACCCCCCGTCAGGGGGGCCTCCATAAAGTCACAACCGCGCCCCCCCTGGACCCCCCAGGCAACGTTTAATTACAGGCGAAGTTGCTGCCCCATTAAGGTATAGGGTTCAAACGCTGTGATACAAAATAAACAAGATAATCAAGCTCCACACCCAACAATCTCCCACTTGGAGACTGATTGTAGCAACTACACCGCTGCTTCATTTGCTGGACAATAACTCCTCTTTGGACCTGTTTTTTTCTCATCTTCATTGTCATCCTTGAAGAAAAATTGAAACTGAGCATAATTTCAGTTTCTCCTTGGTTACAACTTTTGTTAGCATATCTGCAGGATTCTAGCTAGTGTGTATCTTTTCCAGCTTCAACTGTCCATCTTCCAATACTGACCGTATGAAATGGTACTTGAGCTGTATGTGTTTAGTCCTGGAATGAAATGTTGAGTTCTTTGCAAGATGAATGGAACTTTGGCTATCACTGTATAACGTGCCCATATTATGCTTCTTACCCAATTCATCCATAAACCTTTGTAACCAAATAATTTCTTTACTAGCCTCTGTAGCAGCAACATACTCTGCTTCTGTTGTTGAAAGTGCAACAACACTTTGGATTTTTGAAACCCAACTGATAGTTGTTCCACCTACAGTAAATACATATCATGTAGTGCTCCTCCTGTTATCTCTGTCACCTGCCATATCTGCATCAACATATCCCTGTAGAGCAATGTTTGAACCACCAAAGCATAATGCTTGATTTGTGATACCTCTCAAATATCTGAGAATCCATTTTACTGCCATCCAATGTTCTTTTCTTGGATTGTTCATGTACCTGCTTACAACTCCCACTGCATGTGCAATATCAGGCCTTGTGCAGACCATTGCATACATTAAGCTTCCAACTGTTGATGCATGTGGAACTTTAGACATATAATCCATGTCTTCTTGGGTCTTTGGGCACATCTCCTTACTAAGTTTGAAATGGCTAGCAAAAGGTGTACTAACTGGTTTTGCATTCTGCATATTAAATCTTTTCAACACCTTTTCTATGTACTCATTCTGAGACAGTGTTAATTTGCGATTTTTTCTGTCTCTAGTTATCCTCATACCAAGGATTTGTTTTGCAGCTCCCAAATCCTTCATTGCAAATGAATTTGCCAATTTTCTTTTGAGAACATTTATTTCCTGCATGTTAGACCCTGCAACAAGCATGTCATCTACATACAATAACAATATAATATAGCTGCCATCATTTTTCCTTTTTAGATAAACACAATGATCAGAGTGACATCTAGTATAACCTTGTTCAGACATAAACTTGTCAAATTTTAGATACCACTGCCTTGGAGCCTATTTTAATCCATACAAGCTCTTCTTTAACCTGCACACCAATTTTTCTTTCCCTTTGACCTCATATCCTTCTGGTTGCTGCATGTATATCTCTTCCTCCAAATCTCCATGGAGAAATGTTGTCTTTACATCTAATTGTTCAAGATGTAAATCTTCCGCTGCTACAAGACTTAAGATAGTTCTAATTGAAGTCATCTTAACAACAGGAGAAAATATTTCATCAAAATCAATACCTTTCTTCTGTGCAAACCCCTTCACCACAATTCTAGCTTTGTACCTCTGTTTTCCTCCATCTTCTTCCTTCAGCCTGTAAACCCATTTATTCTGCAATGTAGTTTTACCTGCAGGCAACCTGACTAAGTCCCAAGTATGGTTATGCATTAAGGAGTCCATCTCTTCTTCCATGGCTAGCTCCCACTTCTTCATGCTTTCAACCTGCATTGCTTCTTCATAACATTCAGGTTCACCAGAATCAGTCAACAATAAATAATATAATGAAGGAGAGTATCGTTCAGGGGGTCTACTTATCCTAGTAGATCTTCTAACACCACTTTCAGGTGTTTGAGGTGCCTGTTGCTGTTGTGGTGGTTGTTGTTGTTGTGGCTCTTGATTATTATTATTTTCAGGCACCTTTACCTTTTCTGTGATCTCATCAAGAACTGTGTATTCTTTGTTTTCTTTTTCTTGTTTCTTTTCCTGCAACTGATTCTTATACAATACCTTTTCATTGAATATTACATCTTTGCTCCTAATGATTTTGTGATTTTCATAATCATATAAGCGATAACCAAAATCATTAACACCATATCCAATAAAGGTACATTTCTTTGATTTTGCCTCAAGCTTTGTTCTGTTTTCTTTATTAATATGGACAAAGGCCTCACAGCCAAAAGGCTTTAAAAAAGAGTAGATTACCTTTTTACCTGTCCATGCTTCCTCTAGAATACCACCATCCAAGGAACTTGAAGGCCCTCTATTTATTAGATAAACAACGGTATCTATAGCATCTGCCCAAAATTGTAAAGGCAATCCTGCATGTAATCTCATGCACCTTGCATGCTCCATGATTGTTTTGTTCATTCTTTCTGACACACCATTTTCTTGTGGTGTTCTTGGAACTGTCTTCTCTCTACGAATTCCATGCTCTGAACAGTACCTATCAAACTCTTTGCTGTAATATTCACCTCCATTTTCTGATTTGAGACACTTAAACTTCTTTCCTATCTCAATCTCAACCAAGACTTTCCATTTCTTGAAAATATCAGATACATCAGATTTATTCTGAATACAATAAATCCATATTTTTCTAGTTGCATCATCAATAAAAGTAACATGATAACTAGAGTCACCAAGAGATGATACATGAGCAGGTCCCCATACATCTGTATGCACAAGCTCTAATTTTTCACTCTTCTTTTCTTTACCAACTCTTAGAAATCTGACTCTCTTATGTTTTCCATAAATGCGGTCCTCACAGAAATCCAAATCAACATTATTCAAACTTGGCAACAAATTTCTTGAGTGAAGAATCTTCATCCCCTTCTCACTCATGTGTCTGAGCCTATGATGCCATAATGCTGCATCTACTCCTTTGGAAGTTAAAGCATTAACAGAGTTAGAAATACCATTGCATAAATACAATGTACCAACCTTTTTGCCTTTTGCTATTACTAGGGCTCATTTGGTGACCCTCCAATTTTTATCTGTGAAAGTTGTCACACAACCTTCACTACCTAATTGCCCTATTGAAATCATATTTTTCTTCAGATCTGGAACATGCCTTACCTCCTTTAATAGCCATTGGTTTCCATTCTGTTGTTTTACAAGAACCTTACCCATTCCAAAAATTTTACAGGGTTTATCATCACCCAAATGGACTTGTCCAAAATCTCCTTGAACATAGTCAGGAAAATATTTCTTATCAGGTGTGGTATGGAATGAGGCCCCTAAATCTACAACCCAAGAATCAGTAACATTTTCAAAAGAAAGAATCAAAGCATCCTGTAACACATCACCTGTCACATTTGCTTCATGATTATTTTCTTGCTGTGTGTCTTCTTCTTTTCCCTTCCGAGATCTACAGTCTTTCTTTAAGTGTTCTTTATTTCCGCATTTCCAGCACACTATCCCCGATCTGGACTTGGATCTACCTTTCCTTGATTTACTGTGATATACTGAGCTCTTTCCTATTTCCATTTTTCTTCCCCTAGACTTTGCACTCAAAGCATTACCCGATGTCTCACCGGAGCTTTTTCGTCGCATTTCCTAACTAAGGATAGCATCGACAACATCATCAAATTTTAAAGTACTAGATCCAAAGACAGAGTTACTAATGGCCATAACTAAACCATTCCAGCTTTCTGGCAATGAGCATAGAAATAAAAGAGCCCTAACTTCATCATCAAAGTTTACCCCTATAGAACTTAACTGACTGGTAACTGTATTAAAATCATTTAAATGGTTTGCAACAGATCCACCTTCCGACATCTTCATATTAAATAAACGTTTCATAAGAAATACCTTGTTTGAGGCCGAGGGTTTTTCATATAGTTTTGCCAATGCCTTAATCAAACCCTCTGTTGTTGTTTCCTTCGAAATATTGAAGGCTACCGATGCCACGAGGCACCATACTGTTGCAAGTGCCTTTCTATCGAGAATATCCTGTTGAATTTTGCAACAAGAAACAGTGAAGCAGGCATCCTGAAACATCATCCTTGATCCTAGTTGGAAAATAATCACCTAAACTAGGTGGGGCCTACACATGCTATTTTTTAGGTGTATGTCTATTTTTAGACATGTCGATCATATTCTATGAGTTGAAGGATGCTATTTGTGGATGGTTGTTCAAGTTGGAAAAATAGATGGATTTCTATTTTTAACATATTAGGCAGAGTCTATTTTTAGACTGCCAGTCTAAATATAGATATGTCGAATATTATTAGCTCTTAATAATATTTGGACTCTAAACATTATATTATTCTCTTGGAGCACTTAGTTAAGTGCACAGATGTGGCACAAAAATTGACAGAAGGAATTACGCTATTCCTGAGGGTTTACTGGAGCTATTGCACGAAGGACTTCAGTTAGAACTCATGTGACAGAGTTTGGTGGAGTTGTAGAAGTAGTTATGGAGTTGTATTCAGTTTAACTCAGTTAGACTCAGTTGAGCTAGTTGTATCTAGTCTAACTGATTGATACACTAGTGAGAGTGGAGTGAATTAATTAGTTAATTAATTCACAAATAATAACTCATTAATCAACTGAACAATACAACAGTTAACTACAGTGCATGTTAGATCCAGTGGAGACCCAGTGCAGAGATAGGTGAAAGGGTGAGACAAACTATCTGTCATGACCATAGTGATGCACGTATTGAATCTACATATAAATTGGAGTTGCCAATGATAATAACGTATTCAAGGAGAGTGGGATTGCATCGAATTGGTCTTTGTAATTAGCTTGGATTGCGCAGTGGAGGCAGGCTAGCAGGAGGGCAGAGATTGGTGCATGGTTACAAGATTGGTCACGGATTAGTGTGTGGCAACGATTGTACTCTCTTAAGAGCATGATAAGCTTTGTATGTTTGTATGAGATTGTCATATGATCTCCATGATACATAATATGATAGTTGGGGTTTTAGGTTTTAGGATTTCTGTTAAACAACCATATTGTGTGTGTTTTTATTGCTTCATGCGTTTTGCGATTGTTGATTAAATTTAAGAATTATAGTACAGACGAGATTTCATATTTTGTAAGAATATAAATATTGTGAGATGGGAGAATGGGATATATACATGCATATTGTATATAATTTCTACATGTTATCGGAGCTGTGTTATAGATTTTCTACATGGAATGAGAGCAGGAATTTTTGGGTGCGCGAGTTTGCAGAGAATATCTAGAATTTTTGGTAAAATATTTTCAGAAAAAATAGCATATTTTGATTCCTTGTGAAAAAATACCCAAATTGAAAAAAAAAATCGGTTGAATCGGAGCTCGGATGAGGGAGATATCGTCGATTTAAAATCAGCTCTTTTGTTAGAAAATTTTGCGATGACGGGACAATTGCAATGTGCGTGAGCCAAGAATCTACATGCACTGAGGTACAAGATGCATGAAAAGCTTTGGGGAGAAAAGCAGAGGTTAGTGACTTGGTGTTTGAGAGGGAGCCTCTTAACATGCAGCATGAGAAGCAGTCTCAGAAGGTTGTGGAGCAGCCACAGCTGGAGATGCAGAAGAATATTTATAGATTTGATGTAGATGGGATTTCTACGGAGCTTTCTACTGTTGGGAAGTGTGAGAAAGCCATGAAATTGAAGCTTGAGAGGGAGAAAGATTTGCATGCAGGTAAGAGTGAACCTATGGATGTGGAGAAGCCACAAGATGAGGATCATGGAGTGGAAGAAACCACTCATGCAGATAAATTTCGTGCCAGATGGGCAGAGGGAGTTCATGCAACTATACCACCAGGTGAGAGGTGGGGCGACATGCATGAGTAATCAAAAGAATATATTTCTGGGTAGGATTCATTGGGATGGTTTGTATCTCATGAATTGAACCTGGATACGAGGAGGCTACAAAGCAACAATACCATGCTCAGTTGGATTGATGTAGTTAGATCAAAAGGACAGTGTCGGATACTAGAGCATGGATTAGAGTTGACAACAAGTGTAGAGTGCATGGGTGTAGAGTTCAACATCGTAGTGGTTCCTGAAGACATGTGCGGTTGGTGCCGGTGATCGAAGACTTTGATGATAGATGCTGATGGGCGGTTAGGTTGTTTGGAGCCTTTTAGTTTTTGAAGGGTATTTGCGGCAAGAGTTGCAGAGCAGATGCATGGAGTTGCATGGCGCTTATGAAGGTTGCAGGGCGAATGCATGCAGTTGCATGTTGCATGCAAAGAAATTCCTTTCTTGTTGAGAGGGAGTCTTGAAGATTGCAACAAGAAATAGTGAAGGAGGCATCCTGAAACATCATTCCTGATCCTAGTTGGAAAGTGATCACCAAAACTAGGTGGGGGCCACACAGGTGATTTTTTTCACAAAGTCTATTTTTAGACATATGGATCATGTTCTATAAGTTGCAAGATTCTATTTATGGATGGTTTGGTCAAGTTGGAAAAATAGATGGATTTCTGTTTTTAGACATATTGGGCGGAATCTATTTTTAGATTGTCAGTCTAAAAATAGATATGTCAAATATTATTAGCTCTTAATAATATTTGGACTCTAAACATTATCTTATTCTCTTGGAGCACTTAGGTTATATTGATAGATGTGGCACAACAATAAACGGAAGGAATTATGTATTCTTCGAGGGGTTTTTACTAGAGCTGTTGCATGGAGGGACTTCGATTTAGAACTCATGTGAGAGTTTGGTGGATTTGGTGGGTTGTAGAAGTAGTTGGTGGAGTTGTGTTCGATTTAACTAGGTTAGACTCAGATGAGCTAGTTGTATCTAGTCTAGCTGAATGATACACTAGTGAGAGTGGTGTGAATTAATTAGTTAATTAATTCACTAAATAATAACTCATTAATCAACTGAAGAATACATCAGTTAACTATAGTGCATGGAAGTTTCAGTGGAGACCAGTGGAGTGATAGGTGAAAGGGCAAGATCGACTATTTGTTGTGACTATAGTGATGCATGAATTGCATCTACATATAAATTGGATTTTCCAATGATAATAACGCATTCAAGGAGAGTGGGATTACATCGAATTGGTCTTTTAATCAGCTTGGATTGCATAGTGGAGGTAGGCTAGCAAGAGGAAAAGATCGGTGCATGGATTTGCAAGATTGGTCCTGATTAGTGTGTGACGATTGTACTATCCTGAGAGCTTAGGATAAGCTTTGTATGTTTGTATGAGATTGTCATATGATCTCCATGATACATAATATGATAGTTGGGGTTTTCAGCTTCAGGCTTTCCCATTAAACAACTGTGTTATGTGTGTTTTTATTGCTTCATGTGTTTTGCAATTGTTGATTAAATTTCCGCAAGAATTATAGTGGAAGGATTATGTATTTTGTAAGAAGATAAATATTGTGAGATCAGAAGAATCTAGATATATACATGCATATTGTATATAATTTCTACATATCCCATTCTACGTCTGTCATAGTCGTCGACTTCTTTATTTTTCCACTCAATGGTAGGTACAGATCTTTCTGATACAGATAATCTTCCATCTGCATCTTCCATAGCAGGAAGTTTTGGCCATTAAATTTCTCGACCCTAAACTTACCATCTTTCGCCATTGCTCCCACTCGAACCAGGAACCCTTCTTTCTTGTGAGTTTATCAGCCAAATAGACCTTCGACTCTCATACCAGTTGTTAGAAAATTAAATATTACAGAGCAATGCAACATATAAAATATGCGGAAAACACAAGCACACAAAACACATAAAACCAAAGAGACACAAATATACGTGGCTCGCCTAGTTTGGGCTACGTCCACCCTGAACAGCCAGTCCTTCCTTTCTATTATCCAGCAAAAATGAAGAGACACAACCTACAGCAGATCTACTGTAATATCCTATGTTCTCTCTCACAGTCTCCCTATCTATTTCTCGCTCTAAGAATACACATACCATCCATAGCCACAATACAATACCCTCATAAAAGCGAGGGGTTGCCTTCTAGGGAAAAAAACCCTAAACTAAACATAACTTCTACGCCCATATTGACTAGAAATTACTATACTTTTACAAGGCAATTTTAAATCTGTTATTAGCTTCGGGGGCATTGCCCCCAAAAACCCTGCCAAGGGGGGGCTCCATAAAGTCGCAGCCGCCCCCCCTGGACCCCCCAGGCAGCGTTGTCGCCCCATTAAGGTACAGGGGTCCAACGCTGTGATACAAAATAAACAAGATAATCAGGCTCCACACCCAACAGATTCATAATTTTTGAATTGACTTTGATTGAGTTTTGTAAATATGTACATACCTTGCTTTTTGCAAGCTATTTTCCCATATTTGAAAATAATAAAAAATGAAAAGAGGGTAAAATTTCTAAAAGAAAGATCAAAGGACTTGAAAAGAAAAGATAAAAAAGAATAAAAAAATGGACCCTAAAAGAAAAAAGAGATAAGAATAAGACATGAAAGTGAGAAAGTCAAAATACCACTACTATTTACTTTTACTGCAAAAATAATGATTATGTGCAGCTTGTCCAAATTTCCATAATCCATGATGAGTTAAATAGTTTAATCTTAACTTTTCATGTTTTGAATTTTATGTTTTAGATAGAGAATAAAGATCTTTCAAATAGTTTAAACTTGACAAATTAGTAGATAGTTAGAGAATAAATGAGGAGCTCAATAATTTAATCTGAGCCCTCAGATGAAATAAGGTTAGAATTAGATAGTTTTATGCTTTAAAAGAAAAATGGATTTAGGGTTGCAAGCTTAAATGCACCCATGCAAATGAAGTAAAAAAAATGTTAGAATAATGATGGATAGGTAGAAAGCAGTTGAGCAAGGCATGTAATAAAATATCATCTGGAAAATGACTAATTTCCCCCTCCCCCACAATGTTCCAGTATTCAAAACCTTCAGTTAAAGAGGCTCAGAGCATTTCTCTGACTTCTATCGGGACCGGACCCAAGGCTTAATGACTAATTGGTAAAAGTATTGGTTTTCCTTCATAAAAACCCAATTCCTCAACATATTCACCATTTACCAAAAATACAATCCCTTTCCTAAGTTACAATGCCTTTTTTGCTTAGAAAAGTAAAATCCCCCCTTAAATAACCTCATTTCGTGCTAAAACATTCAAAAACCCACAAAATACAATTTATCCTAAGTATTATGTGTAAATATCAAAATGGGGTCATTATTATGTTCAAATGCCTATTTTACACTTTTCTTAGTTTATTTTTTGTATTTTCATTCATTTCATATTAATTTTAACATATTGTATTAAAACATTTTAAACTACCCCTACCCGTATATATATTAATTCCTTTATTATAAATATCCCAAAAACCCATTATTTTAATGTTAACCTATGGTTCTAAATACCCATGTGTTAAATATTTTCCCACCTATCCCCATAGGTTAAAAACATATTATGTAATAAAACCCGCCCCATAGTTATAAAACACATGCTAAACCCTTATTTTCTATGTAAATATACTTCTCGCCTATCATAATAATACATTGGTTTTACGTTAAAAAAATACGTTTTAAATGTTAAAACCTAACCCCAACTCAAATAACATATTTGGGCCCCATGCCCCCATCCATCGAGCAACTTCCTTAGTCAATCTCCGTTGTTCGCACATCTATCCCCAGATCTGATGACCCAGTTGCGATATCGCATTTCATAAAGCACGATCATTAAAAATTTTCAAATTTGTGAAATGGGCAATTTTGTTCCCTTATCTCTCCTCCACGTGACGCTTTATTACTGGATCGTATTCGATCTAAAGAAACCATTTACCGCTTTGAGCCTATGCGATAACCACTAGTAGTATTTCTCCTCACAGCGCCAAAACTACTCTCTGCTCTAATTTGACTACCATTAAATGTTGATACTATTTTAACCTAAAAATGTTATAAAAATTTCATATACATGTAGTTGAGCCCTTTTTTCCATTCTCTGTGCATTTTTATCCTTCTTCGACTGAAGAAACACTCTTTGTACACCATTTTCACCCAAGGAACCAGAGAAGCCATTGAAAATTGCTGCCAAGACCACTGGAAACGTCCATTTTGATTCCAAATACTTCAACAACCATCAGAAACCTCTCCGACACTTCAAAAACCATTTGAAGATCAAATACTTAGACAAACACGTATTCTTCGAAGAAAAGAAACTTTCCTTCCATTTAAAAAAAAGTCTTATGAGAAATTCGAACCTAGTGAAGCCTATTTTTCCCACAAAAATACCTATTTTACCTGCAAAGAACGATTTCACTGTAAAAACTCTGATAAAACACCAGTCTTGATACTATATTTGGTTTTTAAAGAAAATTGAATATATTTAGCCTTTGCAGACATTAAAAAGGCTTCTAATCTATCCAGAAAACATTTGCAAATAATCCTAATCTTTCTGTGCCTGATTTGAATCATTTTTTAGTCAAGTTATCCAAAAAAGCAGAGAAACCCTTGTATACCATTTCCTGAAACTGAGAAGAGTCTGAAGATCAGTTTTAAATCTATATTTAAAGGTTTAAAACCAAAAGAAAGCCAGCTTTTGTATATTACTATTCAAGAAACCTCTGTCACACCAAAAATACCTTCTGTAAACAGTTTAAGCTTATAGAAGAGTACAAAAAGTCGAAATACAGAGTTTTAAGCATCCAGAAGGTTTAAAAATGTCAAAATCAAACTCAACAATGACTTCCAAAACCACTATTGTATTAAACCCTATAAAAACTTCTGTTGTAGATATTGAGCATACACCCTTAGCTGATGTGGATTACAAAATAGCTGATCCAGTGATAGAATTTAATCTTTTAGAACTCCACTGCTGGAGTCTTGAAAAAACATTAGATCAAGGAGATGAAGTTCAGATTTGGGAGTCAAATCTACCCAAGTATGTAGTTCTGCATACTCATCAATGTCCAAAAGTCATTAGGCTGTGTCAATAATATTATTCACCTGAACAAAGAGCCGTGGTTAATGCTAATAAAGAAATATTGTTTACCATTACTGCAGAGTCTATTAACCTAATGCTTCAACTAAAACCAGATCCAAATGCATTTCCCTTATCCATAGAAGCACTCACAAATCTTTACATTACTCTGGATTTTCCTAAAAGGTTTCAGATCTTCCAAAATTTCATGCCTGCCTAGGTTGAAATCCAAAAACTAAACCCTCCTTATTCTACTTCCAAATTTCCTGAAAGGGCATTCCATCTCTATGTTATCCTTCATCCTAGGTTATTTTACTAATGAACATATAGATGAGTCAATTCTAGGCTTTCTATCCACTTTTGGGCCAGGTCAACCTCCTTCTGTTATTTACAATTATGCTGAATACATAGCTGATAATATCCATGATCAACTTGTGAAATTTCCAACTGAAGGAGTATTTAGGTATACTTCCTTTATTTTTCATGTGTTCATATACTTCCAAGCATAAAAATTCCCTATAAACCTTCATAAATTGGATGTAGAAGGGAATCCTCTATCAATCATCTTTTGGACATCTTTAATCAAAAAAGAATCAACAGAATTCACTTATGTGGATTTTATAGATTGTTTGGTTCATCCTTTGATAAACATGTTGAAAAACAGTGTACAACCAAGATTCAGTGATGAGATAAAGAAAATATTACAACTGTTAGAACAAAGTAGAACTAGAGATTGGTACTTATATCATAACCATACGGAGATCAGAGTTTTTGGTGAAATCTTTTACCCATAAACTACCTAAGTATGTGCCAATGAGAGTTTTTTCCTTGGAGTACATAAGGCAAATTCTTAATTCAGATTTAATCAACTTCTTACTTGCCAAAAAGAAGACCCAATTTAAGTTGAAGAACCAGGGAGGACCTTTTATTTACAATCATAGGGATGCAGGAATAGAGGCTGCGAAACAATTGTTGGAATACAAATTTGAAATTTTTTTTCTTATGGAATTATGATCCTTAGGGAATTATAACTAAAATAAGGGTAAAATTTTGACCCCTTCTATTCATGATAAAAAGCTAGAGATTGAACAATTTGCTAATCAAGCAGAGTGGCTAGAAAATACATTGATAGAAGCAGTTAAAGAGGGTGATACTAGTCACACCTTGAAAACTGTAAATCAAGAAGATAAAGATACTAATAGAATCAGGGAAGAAGGTACCTAAACTGCAAAAAAAAGAATAGAGACTAGGTTTAAACTAAGATATAACAAAAAGCCTAAGTTCAATCTAGTTGATAAAGAAAAAGAGACCATAGAAGTGGAGTATACAGATGTTCCAGAGACAAACAATGAGCTAGTCACAGAGATTATAAATGAAGAGCATCCTGCTACTTCAAACACACAGGTAATAGAGAAGAAGCAAAGTATAGAGGCATCCTCCTCATAGCCAGTAGAAGATAAAGATATTGACATCAGGGAGAAATATAAGCAGATAAAGGCCAATAATGAAGAAATCAAGAATGATATTTATTCTCAGTATTTAAAACAAACACTATGGATCCATAATAAACTTATGCTAGCTTTTGATTATTCAAACAAGAAGTTGATTATTTCAGTACTTCAACCAATAGTCAAGACACCCAAAAAAGTGGCAGATTACAAAAAAGTTGACCTTGAAGTGCCTGCAGAAAGTATCCATGCATTAGATCAAATTGAGTTTCACAGACAAACTTCTGAGATGCTTTATTCTACCATGACTACAAAGGAAATGAGTTCCCAAAAGCTCCGGAACACAATAATAAATATGAGAGATCAAATGAAGGTTGAAAAGGTTTCCTCATATGTTAAAGACCTTAGAATTAAGTCTTTAGAAGAATTGGTTATTCAAGAAGCGTATGATCCTGCTAATGTGAAGGTTGTAGAAGAATTGGTGAAGAAAAATAATGTTGATATTGCAGCACTTAGAAAACAACTCAAGCTTCCACCAACAGAACATCCACAAGCCAAGGAAATTGTGCAAGAGGCAAGCCAAAAAGATGATATGATGAACTTGATTTTACAATTAACATCACAGATTAAAGAGATGGAAATCCAAATGGACAAGATTGTCCATGAAAGAGAAACTACAAAAGCACAAGAAGTTCCCACAATAATTCCCATGGCAACAATAGTTTTTCCTTCAACTCTGGCAGAAGAGTTGGCACTAAAAGTACCACTGGCCACAATAGTACTAGTTACTTCCTTCACTATTTCAGATACAGAATCCTCTACCACAACATCTCAACAGTCTGATGAAGCCAGTAAACTTATTAAGGCCATGGAGAAAATGTCAATTCAAACCAATGAAATCAAGAGGTTGAAGAAAATGATTGAACATCTAGAAGACACTAAGAAGCTAGCCCAAATTAATGCTAAAACTCAAGAACAAAGGGATAACAGGTTAAATGTTGAGTTGAAGAACCTACAAAAGGATTTAACCTTGAAAGAACCTATTTCATATGTGAAGAATCAACTATGGACTAAAATCATTGAATCCATCAATGATGTTTGGCCATCAATACAGGTAATTTATGAGAAAAAGGATTTACTAAAGGCAGCTCAAGAAGAGATTTAGAAAACAAAAAATGAACTAGGTGCCAAACTTGAAGAGGCCCTAGAAATAATCAAATTTCTCAACAGTAAGAACAAACAAGAATTGGATGAGATAGAAATTACTACCAGAACAGAGACAATTCTTGAAATAAGAAAAGTAATTTCAAAGAAAAATTTGATGAAGTAGCTATAATAAAAGTGTGGAAGCATGAACATAGCCATAAACTAAATTTATGGTTAAATTTGAGGTCTTAAGGCAAAAAGGTTTTCCAAATATTCTTGTTCTTAATGATAAACTTATGCCACAAGAAGACTACAACAAGAATATCGGAGATCATGCAAAAGGGCAAGTAAATAAAACAGAAGGACAAGGAATTCCTACAGGAAAGGTTTTACATAAAAGTTTTGAAGACTTCTTTTATCTATAGCATGAGATAAAACACATGTTTGTAGTCAAACCAACATTTTCTAGATACACAGAAGCAGATGAGAACTTCAGGAAGTTGAAAAAGATCAAAATCCCTGATGAAGAATTTTGGGAAAAACTAACTGACTTACTGTAAAAATCAAATTGCAGTGAAAAGGATGAAAAACAGTTTGTTGTTTTTACACAATGAAAATAGAATTTACAGTAGTAAAACAATTGAAACAGTGGTTAACGAGTATCATATGAAAGAGTATCAAATGAGAAGATAACACTTCAAAACATATTAAAATATCTTTGCCAGCGTTAGAGACAACAAGGCAGTCAGCTGCACCCAATCCAAAACAACATTTTTATTTTATTTGGATAAATAGGAGAGCTTGCTAAGTTGTTAAGCAGCTGTCACTATATTTTTGTAAAATATATTTTATTTCCTTAGAAAAATCCTATGAGTATTCTAGGATATTTTGTAAACATTTTTGTATAAATACTTCATCCTTTGAAGTATTAATGTGGAATAAATTGTTGAATATTTCTATAGTCATTTTTGTTGTATTTGAAGGCTTTTTGTAGCAAGTTCAAGTAGCAGACTGGATCAAATCATAAAGCATCATATTTCAGGATTCATGTGATGAGCCATTGTGATGTAGGAAAATTAGAACTTTCCTACTCTTAACAAAATTTTCCTCTTTTCATAATCCCAGAATCACTGTCTTGACTAATTGGATGTATACAACTAACATATATGCCTCAATCAAGATGTATTAGCAGCTTAAATAATTAAAGCTCAATTCTGTTCAAGAACAAACGCCCCACCAAACACTTTGAACTCCCATTCATATAACTCAATACAGCCATGCCCACGATGTATCCAAAAAGCGTGTGAAACAATTCAAATTCGATTAAAAAATTATGCAGCGCACAGTAGAAACACAGTCATGATTGAAATGTTGATGGCAATGAGGTATCGATGGCATCACTCATAGTTTCAGCATTACATATAACTGATCATCACCGCCAACACCCAAATGTTCATATTGACCGATCCAGCAGCACTCAAGATTTGTATCAACTATTTATGCAAGAGAAATCGATATTCAGATCTATTGTCCTATCAGTAGAACCCAACTCCACTCGATTATTACACACTCCAATCAATTATCTCAGGAAACTGATAACTATATATACCAAACGCAGCACCCAATCCACATTCAAATTAACCATATCACAGCAGAATTTGAAAGCTGTAACATTTACATCGACCTCACAGTAACAATCGATGGGAATTTTAATCGATTACTTCTGTACACAACGATTCAACTCGATTTGCAATTTAAACAACATCGATCACAGATTTTGGACAAACTTTACCTTCAAGCGCGCAGCTTCTGACAAATTTGCCTCTGCTTAACGCTGGGTTTAGCGCCATTTAACACTGATACGACCTTGCTAACACAATCTTCAGATAACCCACGCTTCTGTTCTTTATGGATAACATATGGATCGAATTCACGCACAGTTCTGCTTTGCATGTGCTTCAACTTAACACAGAAACTAACCAGTGTATGCTCCACTCCACGTGACTACAAAACCGTGGCTTCTTTGCGCCCACGAACTCATAATAATACCACGATATAGAATCACACATGAACAGTCATAAATTTGACCCTGCGCCCTTTACCTGCATTACGCTAGTACATAGAAATCGACTCTTATTCAAAACAGAAATGGATGCTTGAACATTTCAATCAACAGAGAATTGCATGGGCAAATAGGCATTAGCTGCCCGTCTGCAATTTCAATATATAATCCATATTCTCACACACACACTCACGCCCTTCACACCTTCAGCCTTTCTCTAATTTATACAAATATGATAAACTATTCCTCTCAGAATAGATTTCTTCTAGAGTTTCTCAACAAACTAATACCCCCCTATTATTTAGCATTTATCCCTATTTTGGTTCTATTCCATGCAGGGAAAGAAACCAACTCTATTATTATGCCATATTTAATTAAATATAAAACAAACTAACAATTCTCCTAAAATAAATAACAAATTTAATAAAATATATTATTTAAACTATTTCTAAGTCTAATTTATTTTTAACTAGCCACAACATGTGACCAAGATGTCACATTGCTGGCTAGGTGCTTGATGCTCCTGCGTCACATTGAAGTGAAGTACTTTCAACTGTCATTGTTTATCTTCTTATGTTTTACATGCATCCATACATGTGTTCTAAATTTGAATGATAAACAAGGAATATTATTACAGGATTTGTTAAAAGCAACCTGTCTTTAACTATTTATCATTTCTATCTTTTCTGCTGATTTCCAGAGTAGGGAACCCTTAATTGCTCCCTCTTTCGAATGACCTTTGTCTTATCCTTCCTTATCCGGATGAAAGAATCCTTGATTTCTCTTTATCCTGATTAAACCACTTCACCAATCAGCCTTCCAAGATCTTCAATGACTTGTCTATCTTGCCCTGAAAATATTTGACTTTTTCACCTTGATCGTAGTCCTGTTTGCTTGACATTTGACTCCTTTTCCCAATGGATAAATATATCTATCAGTGTCCATCTCATTAAGTGATTTTTCCCACCAAACCAAACCAAACCAATTTACACATCATAACTAGCCTACTATCATACAATTAAAACAAATTTAAATCTTATAGAGGGATCCCTCTTTGAACCCTAGGAAGGCTAGATCCTAGAGTTTAAAAAGTTGGTATGTGGTTACCTCTAATGTTCTTATACCTATAAATCAAAATCTCTCAACTTTGAGAATTATTAGAGTGATAACACCAAGTCTTCTAGAGTATTTAACTTGAGAAGGAACTTTGTTCACTTCATTTCACAAAGGATATTACTGTTTTTGAAAAACAAGATCTACTTCTATATATTTTTCCATTTAAAAGTTATGATGTGTTTCCACTTTTAGACCCAAAATTCAACAAATTTATTTTCTTAGGAATAATTTAGGCTGATATGGTGGTGCCAGGGTAGTTTGGACCCTACATAGGGAATTTGAGCACCAGTCCAGTTGTAGCTGCTAAACAGGGTGTTGGATCATCCTTCAGGTTAGAGCCTGTAACCCAGGGTATTGGAGTGTACTCCTAGTTGTAGTTGGTAAATAGGGTGTTGGAAAATCCTACAAGTTGGATCCTAAAAACAATTTATGGTGACAGGGTGGTGTTAGGGAAGTTTGGAGCCTACATAAGGAATTGGAGCATTCATCCAGTTGTATATGGTAAACAGGGTGTTGGAGCATCCTTTAGGTTAGATCCAATAAACCAGGGCATTGGAGCATCCTCCTAGTTGTAGTTGGTAAAATGGTGTTGGAGCCACTTAAAGGTTGGAGCCTGTAAATCAGGGCGTTGGAGCCTCCTTCAGTTGGAGCTGAAAAATTTATGTAAATCTTTGAACAATAAATAGTAAGAAGTGTTAAGTAGTTTTTTCCCTGAAGGGGTTTTCACCTAAAATATATGTTGTCCACTATATTGATGTTTGCAAATTGTTGAATGGTGTTGCTTACTGCTGATTTATGTTACTTCTGATGAAAATGTTGATTAAAGATTTGTAAAGTTAAAAATATACTAATTGAAGAGAAATATTTATTGACCCCCTCTTATTAGTTCTAACAAATGGTATCAAAGCAGGTTCCTTCACTAGCAAATTGAAAACTGGAAGGTAGATCTCAGAGTGCAGAGATGGGAAAATCAAAGAAGAAAGCTACCAATAATTCAAAGGAATCAAAGGAAGTTCCAAGTATTAAAATAGTTTTATATCCTATTACAACCGATGAAGATAAACAAGTTGGTCCAATTCCTCTGTTCACTAAATCAAATGTTTCATTTTGGAAAGCTAAAATGGAAGCCTATTTGCAAGCCATTAGATATAATGTATGGTTTTTAGTTGTTTATGGAGATACATCCACCGATGAATCAAGAAAGTACAATTCAAAGGCCATGAGTATCATTTTAAGTTCCTTGCCATATTTCTTGAAATCCAATATAGGTCCATGCTCATTTTCCAAACATCTTTGGGAGAAAATCCAAAATTTTCATGCTGGTCAAGATCATTTTGATAATAACCATGTTTCAAATCAAGCAATTTCTCAGGCTTAATAATCTAACAATAATGATGAAGAAGAAGCATAAGAGGACATGGAGAAATAATTAATTAGTACATTCAAGGAATGGAAAAACATAAATAAGGAAAATAATGCACTCAAATAAGAATTTTCTCTCTTAAAACTTCAAGTGAAGGGAGCAAAAAAGAAAGAGAAATACCTAAAAATTCAATTAAAGGAATATGATCATAGGTATGTATCTGAAGTAGATAAAAAGGAAAAGGAACAAGGTGCATCTTTAAAAGAAATTAGCAGGCTTAGAAAGGAAAATGAAAAGCAGAATGAAAAAATACAAGTTCTTAACAGAGTAATAGAAAATGTGAATCTTCTAAAGCTACAAGTAGAAGTACAAAAACAAAGGAGGAAAGTATTGAAAATATAGTTTCAAGAAGATATCGATAAAAGAAAAAATTAACTTGACATGGCCCTCACTAAAATAGACAAATTTAAGAAGGAGAACTTGTTGAATGATGAAAAGAAGAATAATGACATGACTAAATTGGAGATGATGAAAAAGAAGTAGGTGAATCTCCATGTGTTTCAGGCACAAGATCTAAGTTCCCACCAAGAAAAATTGATGAGAATACTGATAGCAAGATCCATCAAATGCCAAATGAAAATGAACGACATGAGAAGTTAAGAAATGTTTCCACTCCAAGAAGTAATCAACAAAAGGATGCACCTCCTTCAAATAAGGATGAATAGAGAAGATCATTAAGAGAATTAATCTCATCCAGGTACCTTAACATGTTTATGTTGAGGTATAAAAGGTATCTTTTTAACACCTATTTATCTCACATTAATTATCAATCCAGGAATGACTTTTTATTTCAAGAGTGTACTCAGTCTGAGGCAGAAATTTATCCAAGAGTAATGCTCTTCAATATGTAGTATAGTGTTCTAAATACAAGACTAAATGGATGTTTGGATAATAAATCTAACTACAATAACATAAACTCAATTTCTCTTGAAATCTATCTATTCACTCAAAATCCATCAATTGAGGATACAGTAGCAATAACTCGTTCCTCTAGAATTTGATGCAATTTAAATCAAACTGAAACAAGACAATCAATCTGGGAATGTGGAAGCAATAACCAATATTCTCTACAGTTGATAGTCCTGCGTTAAAGCAATTAAGGAGAAAAAGCAATTGAACTAAAGCTGCTATTGAAAGTAAACTAAGAAAGCTCTTCGAAAGAAAACTCTTTGCAATCTATTAACTAATGAATTGGAAATGAATAGCACACTGAAATCAAACAGTAATGTAAATGAATAACCAACTGAAACTAGAAGAATCGAACAACAAATATTAACTAATGAATCTGAACAACAGATCTTTAACTTAATGAAATCAAACAACAATTCTATTAAACACCAAACCCCTGTTGACATCAAACATTTTTAAATAATAATCGACATGAAAAACAATCCAACGGAACAACAATTAATTGGAGTAGGACATCTAATTCTGAACAAGAATTCTCTATAAGGTTTACCAAGATGATTAATACAGGAATTAAAGTCCTTACTGAAACGTAACAGCAATGCGATTCATTAACATAATGAAATCAATCAATAATTCAACGAAAAACTAATTAACTTTCAAATGTAATGAGAACAACCACAAAATATCACACGACAATAATTGAAAGGTAATGATACAACCAGCAGATTGATCCACCAGGGTCGGGCCCTCAACCACCGGTGAAACGCCGTTGGGCTTTACTCCAGTGTTAAGAAATTAAACGGCAACGAACTCTTGTATTAATCAAGCATGAATAATGTTTACAAATAGTTCGTACTCTCTTAACAAGAGTCGATGCACAATTCTAAAAATTACAAGAAGGAAAGTCTCCCCATCTCTGATCATTCTCCAATACATAATACATGCTCTCCTTTTATAATGAGAAAGAGGAGAAATTAAATAGTAAATATGATCTCTCATAACAATATTGGATTATTCCCAACAACTTGATCAACCAGAAAATATATTTCCATCAATATTTCAACAAGAGCAAGTCGAATTTCAATTTGTAGCTGAGATAATTTGGAGGACGGTCGCAACAGTAAATCTGAGAAAATTATGCTCAAAGAACCCTGCATTTCTCTCAATACAGGCCGAATTTGGGCAAACCATTTTTTGAAAAGTTAATTTGGTCCGTTCTGGACAAAACCCATGTTCCGAATTTTCCAGATTCATCTCCATTTGCCCAGAATCTCAACTACAAAACTATCACTTCTTATTCTAGCGAATTTCTGAGTTGGAATATTTGATGATGATCTAGAGATCAAATCTACAATCTGGCAAATATATTGGAGGCTAAAATGGTGAGTGATGTTACAAAATATATTAATAAACCATCATTGATAAAATTATGCATAATAATCATCAATTTATTAAAAATAAAGGAGAAGAAATAATATTTATCCATAAGAGCATAAATAATTATAAAATGGATTTATATGATAAATTATGATAAATTACATGATAAAGAAAAGTAGAAATGGATGAAACAATTGTTAAAAAGTGGTCGTATTCACGGCCCAAAAGTTTAATGGTTACTATTTTTCATGTTCTAACTTTGGGCATATGGATAGCGATTTCGGAATGTATGACGTGGATTACTATCAAAGGAATTATCAAAACCCTAGAAGCAAGTTAGCAGTATTGCAAGACAATTTTCACAATGATTTTTACAACAAAAAGTATATCTCACTAAGTCAATAATTCATGCCCAACATTGAATGTTACAAGTGCCATAAATATGGGCATATATCTTGCGATTGCAGGTACAAGATAGAACCTTCCATGAATGAAAACCCTAACATCAGGGATAAGAAGGTCTAGAGATGAAAACCAATGAAATGATACTAATAAAATGAGAAAGTCTTAGTAGTAATACTTTCAAGTTTTATAAGGGAAAAAGGTCATGATGAATTAACATTTACATTAGACGATGACAAGATTCAGGATGCTGGTAGGTCCCTATAATACTAGTGTATCCCCTTATTGTTATTGATAGTGTAGCCCCATTATTATTGTTGGTGTGCCCATGTATCCCCCATATTGTTATTATTGTGCCCCATAAAAGCCCACTATTGTTTTTTTGTGGACTTACATTATTTTTTCTTATGTCATCTAGGATTATATTGTGACCCCTTGGATTCCTATATATAGAAATGAGGTTTTCTCATTTGTATCATCCAATAATTTTTCATTTATGTAATGTAAAGGAGGTTTCCCTTACGAAGAGGCAGATTTATAAGTCAATGAACTATCTTTTCTTCTATTTTGTGAGCTGGTTTCATAACATTTGGTATCATAGCTTTGGATTATAGGGTTTCGCTGCTGCAAAGAGGGCATCTTGGAATTTTCGCTATAATTTTTTTCTACGAAGGTTCAAAAGCTGAAAAAAACCCTTTTATGCTGAAATCCCAAGGAACTTCATGTAAAAATTCCAGATCTTGGTTTGCTATATTTTGGGAGATATGATATGAGGAGGTTAGGGTTTTTGTAGGCTCTAGAATTTCATCTTAAATAAGTATCTCAGGGAAAATCATCATAAGTTTTGTTTCAAACTTAAAATTGGAATTTTGTAAAAAGTGACCAAAATTGCACACATTGTAGTTTGTTGTGTATCGATTTCAGATCCAAAGGTCAAAACAGTGACACGTGGAACACTGTACAAGTTCGCTCTCATGAACCAACCCATAATTACGCCATTGTGGGAGATTGGGCATAACTTGAAGAATCCAAATTAGGTCTGATCTATGGCATTGGAAAGAAGACTAAAGGGATACTATAGGATTGAAGATCAAATCTTGGGGATCCGAAATTACAAATATACAGTAGTTTCAATATCTAGCTCCTCAAAAGCAAGAAAAATGCATGTATATATTTTTTTTCATTGCATAAGTCTCATTTGAAAAATCAATTTGAAGTGATTACAAGGGTGTATTGAAGCATAGATATCACTATTGGGTTATAAAATGACCCCCAAAAATAATTCCACACCCATTAATCCCTCAGAAGGATCTACTATTACTCATGAAGAGGAAGAATTGTAACATGATATATCAAAATTACGAGACCATGTGCAACAAATTTCACTCTCACAAAAGAGTAACAAAAAATGAAATGGAAGCTAAGATGGATATTTTGAAGAAATACATGGATGAATTGAAGAAAGGATTGGAAGCAAATATGGATGGTTTGAATAATGGTGGGGAAGCTAAGATCGATGGTATAGAAGAAGAACTTAAAGCAAACATGGAAAGTTTGAAGAAAGGTTTGACAAAACTGCTACTAGAAATGATTCCTAATGGAAAAATGGTAGTAGATGAAAGTCATGATGAGAACAAAATAAATTTTAATCATGATTTCATAGACTCTAATGTTGGATTTAAGACCCACTATATTCCAAAGATCGATATGAGGAAGTTTGATGGCAAGGATCTGATAACATGGATACTACAGATGGAGCAATATTTTGATCTCCATAATGTGAAAAACACACAAAAGGTATGCATTACAACTTTATATTTAGAACAAAATAAATTTGTATGGTATCGATGGATTTTTTCTCATAAAAAAATTGTCACTTGGTCAAATTTTACGGAGGAAATGATAACACATTATGAGTATACAAAGAGCAACATCTTATTTAGCCAATTTATAAATCTAAAACAAAATCGTTCAATAGTGGAGCACAATGAGGACTTCCAAAAATTGAGTATAAGGGTAATTGATATTCCATAGGAACACAATATTGATGTCTTCATAGGGAATTTAAAGGATAACATCCAACATGAGGTTCACCTTTAGGAACCTAATTCATTGGAGAAGGAATTCAGGTTGGTAAGAAAAATTGAAAGCAAAATTATGGTGACAAGGAAGCCTACCACTCACAACTATAAATATGGAAATGTTGCTACTCCTAGACCTCCACAACCTACAAGGTTGACACCACAACAATTGGAAGAATAAAGGGAAAAATGGATTTTCTACAGTTGTGATAGAAAATACACTAAAGGTCAGAAGTGTGCTGAGAAGAAATTATTTTACATATATTGTGAAGAGGAGGAATAAAAGGAACAAGAAACTTTAAAATTTTAGGGTATACACCATGAACCAACCCTAGAGGGAGAAGAAATGAATCCGATCATATTGTAATGTCCCAAATGAGGGATTTTCTACTCCATTGGGAACATCTTAAGATGTTCCATTCTTCCTTCTTCAGTGAGATACTACAAGTCCATTTCAGAGATTGACTGATGGGGAATTTATAGGATATGACTCCTTCCAAAGAAGGGAGAAATCCTGAGGCTATCTGGCGCTTCTCAGACTCTGCTTATGGATATGCAATATTCCACCTCGAGAATTTCTGCCACAGGGTCCTTGAGGACGCTGTATAAGGAAGCTGCTGGATAAATAAGGAAAACCACCACTGAGATGCCCTAGAAAATGTATAATATAACTCCCCTGCAGAAAATGAGCCCAAAGAAATAACACTAGATGGGTTATTCAGATCTCCGCAATCTAGGTCTCTATAACAATGCTCAATGAAAGAGCCTATAGCAATATGCAAAACATAAATATGGAACTCTGCAAATCTGAATATATCATGAGAGGGTAAATATCACAGCCATAATATTATTATTATATCAGCAATAATATATAGAAATATCATGAGGAACAAAGCCCTCAAGCATTAGAAGCAATCTCCAATGAATAGACAATATAATGCCAGAGTAGCTGCAGTTACACAGAAATTCCGGAAAACCATAACTGCATAGTCTCTATGAGAGATGTAGCTTCTGAATACATATAAAATGATGATAGAGCTGAAGGAATACAAATAAATTCCCATATAGGATTTCTAGCCAATCTCAAGGAGATTGCTAGAAATGTCAGACAAAATACAATAGTGAAAAATAAATTGTCACTGCAGTTGGAACCAATGATCATGAGGCTGTGGTTGATCTGAAATACTGATGCCCTCCTCTGATTTAAGTCCTCAAGAGAAAAGGGGTTGAGCCCCTTTCACTCAAAGCACTCCTCCTGATGAGCACAAAAATCTCCCTCAACACTGCCCTCATAAAATAACACAGTTTCTCCTAGTGACTGCGTAATGGGAGATGGTGAATGAGTGGCATGATGCCACAAATCTGAAATGAAGTCCAAGAGCCCTCTCTATAGCTCTTCCCATGAATAATCCCTCCTCCACTGAAAATCAAGTAGTGAAAGACTCAATGAGTTCCTCTACTGCTTCCCTAGCTACACAGCACCATTCTGCTACAGAAATAACGTTGCAACTGAAAGAGTGAGCTTGGCCAAATGCTGGAATGAGGAAATGAATCTCAAATCCTCTCCTCCCATGAGGAAGAGGTGGGGGATCCCCACCGGGAACACCCCCAGTGCTCAAGAGCACTGCAATCCTGCTAAACAGCTTGGATGTGCAAGTCCTTGACCTCACTACAAAATTTCTGAATCAAAGAATGAATCAAATGAGCTGCTCCTTCGTTCTTATAAGGCAAACGAACTCACTTTCACCATAGGCCCCACAATTAGGGTTTCCATTCACTTTTGAATGATTTCCCTCCAAAAGCTGTGTTATCTTCTCAAGCAAGCCAACCCTCTAAGGCAGCACTATTGACTTGGTCAAAATGGCCAACTCAAGGTGATCCTCATCATGTTCACACCATTAAGTGTTTATTTCAGCTGCTTATTTATCTGCCTTTTCACATTAGGAGTGTTATTTCTCTATCACCAAGGGGTTAAGGGATCTCCTTACCCATTTTATTAATCAAAATAAAAATATGCCACTACAATGTTCCATTTTAGCTTGAGGCTAAAATTGGGAACATTACAATCCTCCCCTCCCACATGTTGCTTTTCCCCAAGAAACTGCATAGAGAGAACAAAATTTCTCCCCCTTCTTCTCTTGTGGCCTCCTCATCAACAATCTCCACCACTGCTCAAAATATACTGCAATAAAATTGTCCTCCAATGCCTCCTCCCAAGTATGCAAACTGGAATGGTGCACCTTACAAAAAGATGGAAGGTGTAGGTGGAAATATCCCTGCTAAACCATGGCCTCCTCAAGGTAGGAGTGATGACATGCATGGAGAAATATACTCCCACTGATGATCTCCTCAACCATGCTATCATCCAAATGAAAAACCTTGCCCCCGGTTCTGTGCAATGTTGTGGGGTTGAATGGAGAGTTTTGTTGCTTCATCCCAATAAGCTCCTCTCTCCCTTTGTAGTACATATGGGGCTGCTAATGTCCTTGGGCTGAAATGGTGTGGCCTCCAAGAGTGGCCCAAGCTACCCCATCAAAATATTCATCCATGAAATTCCTCTCCAAATTCTCCAAGTGGTTTGCCCCACAAGAAGAGAAAAGTAATAGTATGGCAATCATGGTTTTCCCATGGTATCTCTTGCAATATAGAGCATGTGTAATGGGGAGAATAGTGCTCCTTATGGGCTGTCCCAACATATAATTCACTCTCCAAATAGTGCTCCCTATGAATACATAAGCATCAGCAATACAAGGTAGCATAGTACAATGAAACAAGTTGTCACAAGACGACTAGAGAGTGGGTCACTGCTTCTCTTATGGGACCAATGCAGTGCACCTCTTTTCTTCATCAAAACAACAAGTGCTTTCCTAGCCACTTGTTTTCTGCCACACACACCTCAAAAGATATGAGCATGAAAATATAAATTGGTGCCAATGGTGCACACCAAAGAGCATGTTGCTCCCTCCACAAACCACCATAAGAATGACCCATTATTCTGCTACCAAATTTTACAAATACATCCTTGTACATCATGCAAGAAGGAATAAACTCTCCTTGACTCATCATGCTACTCAAACAAGGAAGGAAAGTACAATATAGAATGTGAGATTATACCTTCTCCAATTTGTATTCGAGCTCTTGAGCTTGAAATGGCCCAACTAAAAATTTCCCTCTACCCTCAATGAGTAGGGAAGTGGCTGTGAGGTTCTCTCCACCATAATCAAGAGGGCTATGCATCTCCCAATGCTGATAGGTGCCATGATGAATGCCCTCCAAGTGAACTCCTCTAGCTAATCAAAGTGTGCATCCAAGTGCATATCATGTAAAAATTTCTCCTTGAGACTAGAAGCTCTAGTCAAGAAGAGTCTACCATGATGATAGATGCTCATATCATCCACTAAGTGTCCTCCATATCCATCAAGGCAATCCAATAATAACGCATGCACCAAGATCCTGGGACCTGTCAACCAGAAGCTGAGTCCTCCAACACGGATCAATCCTCCACATAGACAGTGCTGGTGTTCTACAATGTGGTGCTCCTTCACGCTGCTGCCTACTACCTTGACATCCCCTCATGCCAAAGTCATCCTCCAATTTTTTGCCATGCCATCATGTAGCTGCTCATGCTCAAAGAAATGATGATCTCTGAAAATAAGCCTCCCATGAAAGACTATCACCTCCAAAGAATCTCCCGATCCTGGGAAATGTAAGCATGAGTGGCCTCCCTCTACTCCAACACATGAAAAGAATCCTTCCTCAAAGGAATTAACCTCTCCCTCACCAAATCCATGGAGCAGCCATCCTGCATCATGAATATGCTATCCTCCATCCATGCAGAAACTCTATCTATGCAGTCAAACTGATGAGAATGGATGGTACTGAAAATGAGAGTGTAACCCTCCTCCTTGTGCTCATTCCCCAAACTCACTGTGCTGTGCTGGACTCCTCAAATGTCTCCACCCCTCCGGAATCCAATGAGTGGTGAACCCAAAAAAAACATGATGCCTCTCATCATTACTAGATCATGTGGCCTCCCAAGTGGAAAACCACCAAAAAGTGAGACATCAAGATCTGAAAATAGACTGCATGTATGAGTGGACTGATTTGTCCCTCTCTCCTCTGTGCAGTGCAGTCTATTTTCTTTGTGTAGAAACTTTCTGAAATAGATAAGCGAGAATGCTCTTCATCCCTCCATGTTGATCCTGCTATTCTTCTCTATCCATCTCACAATCCCCAACAAAAGCTACATATGACTCTGGAATTATGTCTTGGTACCCACATGAAAAACATTTGGAACTCCTTGCAAAGACACAATGGCTCCTCTAGTGGAAGCATTGGCTCCCCTTTCACCTCCATGTGGTGATGGATCTCCTCCAAAAGTGACAGCGTTGTTGGTTCCCTCCAATGCATGCAAAGTGTTTGTATTTATGACACAAGGAGTTTCACCAAGTTTTCTCTATCAAACCCTTAGTGAATTCATCACATGTTTTTGCATTTGCACGACAATGAAAAATTAAACCCTCAAACCAACAATCATGTGCCATACCTTGAGTTGCAGTGCTGCTCCTCCCATGGCCTCTTTTCTTCCTCCATTCCTTTGCAAAGCAAGTGAACAAGGACTGCGCTGTGGATCTGCATGTGTGGCTGAATGCCCACACCCTTCATGAAGTAGCTAGGATTTGTCTCATCCACAAACCCTTCTCAGAAAATTTCTCCAAATTTCCCTTTCATCAAGATCTTCAATAATCTTCTCAACGGTCTGGAAAAGAAGAAGGGAAACCTCCTCTTCCTTGATTCCTCTTTCCTTGTCTCCTTGTAAATCTCCTCTCCTTGGGGAGAAGCTCCTCTTTTTGATAGGTCTAGATCTTGGGCACAGGCTGAGCCAAGATCATGCTTTGATACCACTGTAATGTCCCAAATGAGGTATTTTCTGCTCCATCAGGGACATCTTAAGATGTTCCATTCTTCCTTATTTAGTGAGCTACTGCAAGCCCATTTCAAAGATTGAATGATGGGACATTTACAGGATATGAATCCTTCCAAATAAGGGAGAAATACTGACGCTAGTTGGCCCTTCTCAAACACTGCCTATGGATATGCAATATTCCACCTCGGGAATTTCTGCTATAGGGTCCTTGAGGACACTGTATAAGGAAGCTACTGCATAAATAAAGCAAACCACCACTAGGATGCCCTAGAAAATGTATAATATAACTCCCCTGCATAAAATGAGCCCAAAGAAATAACACTAGATGGGTTATTCAGATCTCCCCAATCTAGGTCTCTATAACAATGCTCAATGAATGAGCCTACATAAATATGCAAAACATAAATCTGGAACTCTGCAAATCTGAATATATCATGAGAGGGTAAATATCACAGCCATCATCTTATTATTATATCAACAATATTATACAGAAATATCATGAGGAACAAAGCCCTCGAAAATTAGAACCAATCTCCAATGAATAGACAATGTAATCTTGGAGTAGCTACAGCTACATAGAAATTCCGGAAAACCATAAATGTGCAGTCTCTATGAGAGATGCAGCTGATGAATACATAAAAAATGATTATAGAGCTGAATGAATACAAAGAAATTCCCATACATGAGAAAATGGGCTGAATATAGGATTTCTAGCCAATCTCAAGGAGATTGCTAGAAATGTTGGACAAAATACAATAGTGATAATTAAATTGTCACTGCAGCTGGAACCAATGATCATGAGGCTATGGATGATCTGAAATACTGATTCCCTTATTTTATTGAAGTCCTCAAGAGAAAAGGGGTTGATCCCCTTTCACTCAAAGCACTCCTCCTGATGAGCACAAAAATCTCCCTCAACACTGCCCTCATAAAATAGCGTAGTTTCTCCTAGTGACTGTGTAGTGGGAGATGGTGAATGAGTGGCCTGATGCCAAAAATCTGAAATGAAGTCCAAGGACCCTCTCTACAGCTCTTCCCATGAATAATCCCTCCTCCACTGAAAAGAAAGTAGTGAAAGACTCTGTGAGTTCCTCTGCTGCTTCGCCAGCTACACAACACCATTCTGCTACAGAAATAATGCTGCAACTGAAAGAGTGAGCTTGGCCAAATGCCTGAATGATGAAATGCATCTCAAATTCTCTCCTTGCATGAGGAAGAGGTGGGGGATCCCCACCAGGAACACCCCCAGTGCTCAAGAGCACTGCAATCCTGCTAAATAGCCCGGATGTGCAAGTCCTTGACCTCACTACAAAATTTTTGAATCAAAGAATGAATAAAATGAGCTGCTTCTTCGTTCTTATAAGGAAAATGAACTCACTTTCACCATAGGCCCCACAATTAGGGTTTCCATTCACTTTTGAATGCTTTCCCTCCAAAAGCTGCGTTATCTTCTCAAGCAAGCCAACCCTCTAAGGCAGCACTATTGACTTGGTCAAAATGACCAACTCAAGGTGATCCTCATCATGTTCACACCATTAGGTGTTTATTTCAACTGCTTATTTATCCTCCTTTTCACATTAGGAGTGTTATTTCTCTATCACCAAGGGGTTAAGGGATATCCTTACCCATTTTATTAATCAAAATAAAAATATGCCACTATAATGTTCCATTTTAGCTTGAGGCTAAAATTGGGAACATTACACATATCGTGTAATGCATTGGCATGAATTACCACTCCTCAAACTCTCAAGATAGGACATATCAAGAAGAAAAAGGTAATAGCGTTGATTGATTCGGGTATTACCCATAATTTTATTCATTGTAGGGTATCCAAGGAATTGAATTTCTTCCTAAACCTAGCAAGAGAGTGCTAAGTGATGGTTGCAAATGGAGGAACTATAAATTTCTCTAAAAAGTGCCATAATATCAAACTAACAATGGGGGAATATTTTTTGAATAGTCCAACGCTCTCCATCCCAATGGGTGGTGTTGATGTTGTACTAGGAGTAAAATGGTTACAGTCTTTGGGGATAGTAGCATTTAATTTTCAAGAACTTTTCTTGAAAACTTTTTCAGAAGGAAAGGACATTGAATTATGGGGTATCACAGGAAATATTGGAAAGATAATTAGCTCTAATGTTATCACAAATATTCTGAAGAAAGAAAAACGAGGCGTAATTTCACAATTATGCTCACTACTAGTTCTAACATCAAAATCCTCTATTTCTCCATATCTCCAAAAAGTATTGGACAATCATTCCAAGGTATTTGAGACTCCCAAAGGACTCACACCTATTCATGGTCATGGTCATGATATTCATTTGATTCCAAGAAGTGTTCCTCCAAACATCAAGCCTTATATATATCCTTATGCTCAAAAGAGTGAGATTGAACGAATAGTTGCAGAAATGCTATAGGCTGGTATAATTCAACATCGTCAAAGTTATTTCTCTGCTCCAATAGTATTGGTGCAAATGAAGGATGGATCATGGTGTATGTGTTCGAATTATAGGGAGCTCAACAAGCTCACTATTAAAGATAAATTTCCCATCCTTGTCATTGATGAATTATTGGATCAATTACATGGATAAATTTACTTCACCAAGATGGATCTTAGTTTTGGATATCATCAAATTAGAATGAATACTTAAGACATTCCAAAAAAAACATTCAGAACTCTTGAGGTTAATTACGAATTTTTGGTCATGCCTTTTGGCCTTACTAATGCACCTTCCACATTTCAAGGTTTGATGAATTCCATTTTCAAACCCTTCCTTAGAAAATTTGTGTTAGTATTTTTTGATGATATACTAATCTACAGCAAGTCTTGGAAGGATCATGTTCAACATGTTGACATGGTGCTCAAACTATTGGAGGAGAAACAATTATATGAAAAAACCTCCAAATATTTCTTTGGAGTACAAGAGGTGGAATATTTGGGTCATATTATATCTCATGAGGGTGTTAAGGTAGACCCTAACAAAATTAAATCCCTACAATCCCTACAAGCAAAAAGCATCTTCGAGGATTTATGGGGTTAACAAGGTATTATTGCAAGTTTGTTAAGAATTATGGGAAAATATAGACACCTTTAACATATTTACTGAAGAAAGATGAATTTTCTTGGACTCCAGAAGAAACTAAGGCCTTTGAACATATTAAAGAGGAAATGTTCCAATCACCGGACTTAGGTACACCATACTTCACAAAAAAATTATTGTGGAATGTGATGCCTCAAGAAATGGAACTGGTGTGGTTTTAATGCAAGAAGGAAGATCCATTGATTTTGAAAGTCATCCAATCAAAGGAAAGTATTTAATGAAACTTATTTATGAGAAGGAAATTGTTTGAAATACTACATGCACTAAAGAAATGACGAAATTACCTAATGGGAAGACACTTCAAGGTAAAAACATATCATGATAGTCTTAAATACATTTTGGAACAAAGATTGTCTTCAGAAGAATAGAAAAAATGGGTCAAAAATATGTTTGGTTATGACTTTGAAATCATCTACAAAAAAGGGAAGCAAAATGTTGTTGCAGATGCACTCTCAAGAAAGTATGAGGATGTGGAATCATTTCTTTGTGCCATTTCTATTATCCAACCTAAGTGGATAACCGAAGCAAGGGATGAATGGAAGAATGATGAAGAGGCGTGGACACTCATTCAAAATTTGCAGCAAGATCCTAGTACATCCGAAACATTTAGCTGGAAAAATGATTAATTATGGTACAAAGATCGCTTATATCTTTGTAAGAATTCCCAACTCAAACAAAATATTCTTTTGGAATTTCGCACCTCTCCCTTAGGAGGGAACTAAGGATTTTTTAAAAACTACCATAGGGTCAAGAAGGATTTTTTTTGGGATGGCCTTAAATCTGATATTCAAAAGTTTGCGTCATAATGTTTGTTTTTCTAAAAAAATAAAGTTGAGACAATTAAGACCCCAGATCTGTTACAACCTTTATCAATTCCAAGCGAATGTTGGGAGGAAGTTTCAATGGATTTTATCACAGGTTTAACTAAGTTGGAAGGAAAGGCTGTCGTCATGGTGGTAGTTGATAGACTTACCAACTATGCACACTTTTTTGCATTATCTCATCCATTTAAAGCTAATACAGTTGCTACTGCATTTATGGAAATAATTCAAAAGCTACATGGAAACCCAAATATTATAGTAAGTGACATAGTGAAGCAAGAAAACTGATAGCTTGTTGAATTTTAATGTAAAAATACACAAGAGGTATTTTGTAATAATAATTTATATATAAAATGCACAAGTGATGATGAAAGTTACAATTATGCCCAGCTTATATACTTAGGCAGGTGGCCTTTCATGACTGGGCATGTCTTTTAGACGTGCCTTTTCACCAAATTAATGACTACTTAACGTAATCCTTATTTTGATTATTTAATATTTACATTTATTTATTTGTTATGAATTATATTCATAACATTGCTTCACTCCTCTAAAATATTTTTCCTCAAAGATTTTTCGCTAATAATTTGATCTAGGAGGATCTTGCATAGTCCAAGATTGACAAGGAAGTCCAGTATAATCTTCAGTTCTTCAGTGATCTGGATGAGAAAGAAATCTTCAATTGGTTCATGGTGCAAGTTTTGCATTCAAATGATGTGTCAAATGGGTATTAAACCTATGGTTAAAAATCGTAAGTTATAAACTATATGGTGAACCTAAGCTAAGATGAAAATATCATGGTGTAATGTGAAAGGACCTAAGTGGAAATACTACATGGTGTGTAAACGTAAAGTTCTAAACCTAGTGCATACCATCCAATTTAAAAACTATGTAATAAACTATATTGTATATCAGTCTAACTGCATCGAAGTTTGACCGTGCATAAGGAGCTGACTACAGGTGACATGTGAACAATCAAAATGTTAGAGCACAATTTAAGACCTGACAGTCGGGAATACCGCAAGCAGTTTAACTTTGGGAGACCACAGTCAGAGCAACTGTCACATGGATAGTCGACCGCCCAAAACTGCTATACCTAAGCGGTAATGTGGTAGTCTGCCATTAGACCGCAAGGGAAGGAGAACCTGTCACATGCCAACCGTTCCTCCACGGCACCATTTGCAGTTCACTGCCGGGCTTATTTTAGCCTAAATTTTATTGTGTGTTTTTAAATGGCTATGCACATATGTTATTTTAACCACCATGTAACCTTATCCTAGGTGTTGGAACATTATTGCACTAAGAGCACATCCAATCCACCTAATGAAAAATAATATACCATTTTTTGTCCAAGGGGTTCGACCTAAACCTGAATTGAATTATAAAATTACACCATTGCTCCATCGATGAGGGAGAGAGTGCTTTTGAGCCTTGTTCAAAATTTTGCGAAGAGAGGAGGCAGTTTTCTTTCAAGTGTATCTTGGTCATCCGGAGGTGGAATTGGGCACTGAGATAGGCGTTGGAAAGCTAGGAGGTAGATATTTCTGTTGAGAGAGACCAGAGGTGCCTGTGAGCACATTCAGTCTGGTGAATTTCTATGTAAACAATTCCTTGGATCATTAATTAATCAAGCGGATGCCCATCTTGAAAGCGGACCAAGAGACATAGTCCCCTAGCGATGAAATCCATAATCAATGTTTGTTGTTTCTTATCTCTTTTCTTTGTTGTGAATTCATGTTTAATTGTGCTTCCTAAGTTCTATATTAAGTCATAAAATAAATTTCTTTCCTTCAATATTCCACACTAAGCGATAAAGTTAACAATAAATTCACTTTGGCAAATATTCCATCCTATTTTAAATCTATTTTAGATCATATATTTTGGTATCAGATTAGGTTGTGTTTTGTAGGATTTTTTCCAGTGAATGTTAACCATGTCCAGGTTGCGATATGGAGAAGGAACGCTCAAGGAGATCGACTCAGAAGTTGGAAAGTGGAAAGTTTCTCAATGATCGATAATGGGAGGATCCAATGCAAGTGAAACTCCTGAAGTGAAGGTCATGGGAGAGGAACATATTCATCGAATGTTTTTGAACATGCAACAGATGTTGGGAGAACTCTCTGACGATAAGAAGGTGAGAGATGCAGCTTCATCTTCAAAAGCAACAAAGAAGGAAAAGGGGAAAGGAAAATTTGCTAAACCTCCTTCTCCTCCATAATCTTCATCATCATCATCATATTCTTCTTCAGTTTAGATTCTGAAACAGAAAAGAAACCTCTGAAATCATTGTTACACCATTTTTTGGTCATATAACCTATTATCATTAGATGGACCCAAGTACATCATGTAAGACCAATTTTACTCCAAGTAAAATTGCTTTCACTTTGAAAAAAACTTAGTAAATCACCTTTATTAAGTTTCTTATGGTCTAAACAGGAAACCCCATAAGGAAATATTAAATAAATATACATTTGTTTGATTTTCTTCAAGAAATAATTAATTAAAAAGTAGTTTAATTAATATTTCTAGTTATATTTAACCCAAGACAAGGAAAATATTTAGATAAATCATTATTTATGTTATTATTTTCTAATATTAATTGTTTAAATCTTATTTAAATAATATTCTTTGTTAAATATGACTAATTCACCCTTAAATAATTAACTAAATCATTATTTATTTGATTATTACTCAACAATATCCTTAAAATGATAAATAAATCATTTATTTATTTATTATTACTTAATCACATCCTTAAAATGGTAAATATATCATTTATTTATTTATTATTTACAAAAAAGGGGATTTGACTCAAGTCAAATTCCTTTTCCCTCCAACAAATATAATAAAAATATTCCATAAAAGTTGGATCTAGATTTGGTTAATAATATTTTAATTATGCACCAATCTCTAGACTAACTCAATATTTTGTTATAAATAGAAGGGTTTTCCCATTCATTTGTCACCTTTTGTTGCCTAAAGATCACTCTGGATCTCAACAGTTGGTCTGGCTATTGATCCATGATCATAGCCATACTTTTCCATTTTTGTCTGGGTTTTCTACACCATCAAGAGAGAGAAGTTCTAAATCTGAAGTGCTGAGGACTCATAAGAACCCATCCCATTGAGGAGAATAGGGAACACCCTCTTGTGTTTTCCTCCCAGGTGCTATTAATAAAATTATTCATTGGATATATTCTTGTCTTGTCTATTGGATCTATGGAGTAAATCTTATTTTTCTACTGTTTAATGTCTTCTAATGCATAGATCTAGATTTTTGCAACATTTGTCTTGATCATCTAATTGCAGATATGAAGATATTAGCAGTAATTTCTACTGTTAGGGCTATAATTTATGCGTAGCGAAAGTGGTATTTTTTCGTACACTTCGAATAAATATTCATACTAACAACTAGCAACTCCACACGGGTTTACCATTACGACCACTGTCATTTTTCTGATCCTTGCATATCCAGCTGCTTCAAACTCTAGGATTTCTTTTTAGCCCCTTGTTTTTCTTATTCTTGATGTTGTTTTTAACCCATAAAACCCTAAAACGATAAAAATGCTAACTTCTGTGTGTTTTCGGACCCATTTCGTAGGTGAACGACATCAGCCGCAGCTGAGACGACAAATTTTTCTGAAACCTGCCGCCGAGAGTGCCAGAAGTGCAGGTCGCACTTTTCTTCCCAAAACCTATGACCTGGACCTCCAGGGTGAACTTTACAACCCAAAAAGTGTGACCTCTATTGAAAACAAGCCAAAAACTGCGACCTAGACGTTTTGCAGGGATTTTTCTTGAAGTTTTCTGGGTTTTGCTGAGCCTCTGTTCAGGGTTGTCTGACCTCCGTCTTTGCCTTTTTTGGACTTGTAATTGTTCTGTTTCACTCAAATAAGGGGAACCTAGCCCCCTAGGGCTTCAGTACCCTCCACTTGTTATGGAAGAGTGTTTGTTGTTGCAGGTTGTTTGAAATTTCAGAGTGTTCAGCCATTTTTTTAGATCTGATACCTCATCTTCAGATCCACTTCAGATCGGCTTGTTATCCATCCAAATATTCCCATTTAGCTTTGTTTGGGTTTTCCATTAGGGGGCACTCCATTTCCCTCCTGGAGATAGCCTTTCGCCACCTCTTTTTACAACAAATTTCCTCCGATTTGTTGTTGTTTTCTGCACCACTTTCCAGCAGATTTTGTCTTTCAGATCTCTGTCCCTCTTGAACCAAGATCTATTAGCCTTTTTTTTAGTGTGTTTAAATTATTTTTTTGCTCACCTATAGAATATTTTTTGAGAGACCCGCCTCCTTGGGTTTATATTATTGCATTGTTAGTTGTTTTTTTTCTATTTTGCAGATCTATTTACTGTCATTTACAGGTTTATTCACAGTTCTACAACACATTTTTTCTTTTCTCTATAAATTTCTGGGTTTAAAAATTAAAAATTACACATTGTTACACACACACCCAAAGTGAAAAAGCGCTTGGTTAACACCACCATTAAAAGACTATAAAACATTGAAATCAATTGATCCTGACCTCTCTTCCCTTGTTTCAACATTATAATCAGTTGATCTTACACCTCCTTGCCCTTGTCAGTCTCTTTTTCCATTGTTCTATGTTTGTGTCATCACCATTTCACCACCAAGGCGTTCATCCCGGAGACTTATTGGCTTTCATCTTCAATTTCCGCTAGGGAGAATTACTCCTCCGCATAGGATTCGAGTTAGTCCTCAACCATGTCCACACTCCGACTCTTCTTCTGGTCCTTTGGGTTCTCCTTCTCCTTATACCTTTGGTTCTCCCCCTGTCACCTTCACCATGTCTGGTGTAGGACCTAATACTGGGGGTAACCCCGGCCCTCCCGCCAGGAATACCACCAGTCGGACCGCAACTAACACTACCTAGGTTTCTCCCTTGCTCCCTTTCATAGCAAGCCTCAACCTCCCTAACTTTGACCAGTTGATAAACGACCCTATATACCATGACGCTAGGTGGTCCGCTATGCCAAAAAAGCTCCCTTCAGACATCCCAAATTTTGAAGGTCTTGCTGGAGAAGATCCTTCAAATCATATTCAATATTTCCACATGTGGTGTTCGTATAATTCCATTACCGATGACTCTGTTCATCTTCAGTTGTTCCAATGAACACTTATAGGTCAAGCTTCTAAGTGGTATGTTGATCAGGCCCCTTCTTCTCATACCACCTTTGTGACTCTGGCTTGGGCTTTTTTGTCTTATTTCCAGCTTCCCCTTCGTTACAACACTAGTACTGAGCTCTTGACTTCTTTCCGTCAGTCATCTGCGACCTGCCTATCCGAACATGTTTAGGAATGACATAGAAGAAGGAGCCTATGTCGAGCCCCTAGCTTTTGTATACCGTGTCTACATGGACTGGTTCCTTAGGAATCTCTTGCCGCCTATCAGGAAAGACGTCGCATCGCAATTTCCTTAAACCGAAGAATCCGCTCTCCAAATTGCGTTAAAATATGACCTGATCTATGCTCAGTCAGGTTATGTTTATACCGTCCTACCTGATCTTCCCAGACCTGGTGGTGCCAACGCACCAGGGGCATCTCACGCCGCCGACGGTATCGTTGGAGCTCTCTTTAATCCGTATGCTCAACCTCCCATGAGCTATGGTTTCTCTCAGGGAGGGAGTAGCTCCTCCGACACTTTTCCCCCTCCTGGTAGCACGTATTCAGGATACGGCATGCCTCCTAATTTTTCCCAATATCTTGTTTACCACACTACTACCCAACCTCCTTATTATCCATATCCACATCCTGGTGCTCCAGCTCCTACAACATTAGCACCTCCTCCTCCCTTGCCTTCTGTTGTACGGTACAACAACCCTCCCCATTTCAAAATTTTAGAATAAATTTCATTTAGAAATAGGTCCCCTTTCTTTTTAAAATAGGAATAAAAGACTTAGAGGAAATCCGATCATTTTGAATAAAACAATAAAAATTTCATTGATTAGAAAAGCATATATCGCATATCGCAAAACACAAGTGCATATAAACAAATGCAACATTGAAAATATCTGATCTGATGAAATATAAAGTCTCTTATCGCATCAACATAATATATAAAATTATTCATATTGAATAAGTCCGATGTGATAAAAGTAATCGCAATCGCAAATCGGCGGTTTCTTAAAGTTTCACATTTGTTTTGCAAAACTCTGATGCGATAAAGTAATCGCAATCGCAAATTAGATGGACCTTAAAGTTTCACATTATGTTTCATAAACTTCGATGTGATGCAATTTATCGTAAATCAAATTTCGAAGGAGCGATATCACATGTACTTGTTTTATAAACTCCGATGCGATGTAACTCATCGCAAATCGCAAAACGAAAAGAAAACTCCACATTCGGTCAGTTGCAAAACTTCGATACGATGTGATTTATTGCAATCACATTTCGGAGAAAACAACATCATATTCACTCATGTTATAAAATCCCGATGCGATGGACCCCACGATCATCACAATTGCAAATCAGCGGATATCATTTGTAACTTATTTCCTTCGAAAAATCCCAATGTGATACGCCATCATCGCAATCGCAAATCGGTGAAGATCATGAAATGTTATTTGTTGTCCCTTTTGAAAACCCTCGATGTGATGGATACTTAGTCTCTATTTTATCGTTATTTTACATTGCACATATATTATTTATTCATCGCAATTGGAAAATTCAAAAGGAAAGTTTTATATTCACATTTTAAGATTGCCGATCTCCGATTGTACATTCACTATTAAATAGAAAATAAAATGAATTATGGTGATTGATTCTATTTTGAATGCGTGAGTGTGACTCTCATAGAGGGCATTTAAGATTAAACACGGAGTTAATAAATTGAAATCATCGAATAAATATTTTCATATAGCTGTTCTCCTTACTTCATTTTTACCGCGTCTAAAAGCTTTTCCCATTTGCAAAACCATAGAATACCCAATCCTCTCATTTTCCAAGCAAGTGAAACGTTACCAGACGACAAAATGTCTAAGAGATCTAAGAAAGAAAAATCCACTGCCGCTCCAAAGACCACTGCTATTACCATGGTACCAAAAGAAAAACCAGCCAAAATTAAGTTGGTTACAGACACATCATGTCAGGGTCTTGGAAACAACTCTTGGGAAGATGTATATAACTTTATTGAAAGAGAAAACCCTAAGGTCACTGAAGGGAAGGCGACAATACCAGATGAAGAAGACTCAGATTCTGATTCTGAGGCTCCTGCTAAAGTACTTGCAAATTCATTCCTTCACAGAATTGCAGCTCAGGCAAACATTTTCCCCTATTATGATGTAATTCGGTGGGTAATAGACAATGTCACCATAAAAAACAGGACATTTTTTTCAGCTGCGGGAAAAATATTTGAGTCTTTCAGAGCAGAGGACATAACGGCAATGTGCCATCTTCTAGACCCTCAGAAATTCTACAACAAAGACTTCATTAAGGATTTTTCTGCAAGCAATGAGACTCAGTCGGAACCAATCAGAGAATGGAGAAGAGCTCTAGAGAAACATAAAAATGAATCATCAGGTATGTACTCCATATAGTCTCTTTCACCCCCATATTGTTATGCTGTCGCGATGATGTGTAGGCTTTTCGGAAATAATAATTCTGTGAGATTTTTAATCCAAATGGTACCCTTAATTCATTCTGCTGTGAATTTTGAAATCATGGACTGGTCATTTATCCTTTCAGACAAGATAGCCAATAGAATCCTAGAGTATAGAAAGGATAAAGATACAGGAAATACGACCCCGTTTCACTTTTGTGCCTACATTTTAGATGCCCTATGTCTCAATTCATATTTTCCAATTCTAGGTTGGAAATGGACCCCCCAAGATCTGGTTCATATACAAAATTTACCATAAGAACTTGTGGAAGGTTCATTTTAAAAATCATGTATATAGAATTTGTGACGGTTTTCTGATTCCTATCTATCAAACCATTTTTGACCAATTTCCGCCCTGGCTCTCTAAAAAGGAAAAGATTGATATATCCCATATTGGTGACTAGTTTGGAGAAGAGAAATTTACCTATGTCAAAATTTTTGGAAGCATTGTGGAGCCCCATATTTTACCCCTATATGTTTTTGACAAACTGTTAGCACAAGAAATTTCTTATCAGTTAATAGTAGAAGGTATGCCAAGGTGTCTAAAGAATAATAAGAAATTGATGTGGCCTACTTTTCCCTTTCACTGTGGAAATTATACTCTTAATGACTTCAGACATGCTGAGAAGGAAGTCATCAAAATAAGGGATCTTAAGCTCGCAACGGTCCCAGGCAGGCAGTATGACCTGAAAAAAGTAGCATTTGATTTCACAACTTTAGTTTCAATCGCTCGGTTTGAACATGAGCCCGATGTATTTGATGATTTATTTGTTTCTGTTGATAAATTTTCCCAAGTTTATAACTTGGCTAAATCCAAGTTTCAGACAGAAGACATGAATAAATTCATGTTGTTTAGAAGTCAGAGACTACTAAAAGCTCCTCTTGACCAATTAAGAATTTCTTTGCAAGAATCTGAAAATATAGAAACACAGCAGAAGGAAAAAGAAGATGTAGCTAACAAAGCAGGAAAAGAACCATCTACCAGCAAGGGTAATGTACAGACTAAAAAGGTAAGCATAAGTGGCAAGCCTAATGTGCAAAAGGAGAATACTGGCAGAAAAATAGATGAACCTATTGAGAAAGAAACTACAGTTCAAATAGAAAAGGAAAACACAGGTATTAAGACCAATGTGCATACTAAGAAAGAAAACACAGGCAGTAAAGCTAATGTACAGACAGAAAAAGAAGATATTGGTAATAAGCCAAATAATCAACTTGAAAGAGAAAATACCACTGAGAAAGTGGTGGATTCTGCAGAAGTAATTGTTTCTTCAAATTTGATAATTCAATATGAACAATTTGCTCAGCAAATAGGATCACAAAATAATCCTCAAGTTGACACTTTGAAAGATCAAGATATGGAGATTATTCCTGAGCATCCTACAGAAGAAATTGTGTTGAAAGTAGAAGAAATCCCTCCTCTAGATATCTTTTATAGTCCTAAACATAGGGTTGTTGTCAGGAAGCAGAGGAAGAGAAGAAGAACAGATCAGGAATCATTTTCAACCTCACAATTTGAATTTATGAACATTGTCTGGAAGAATACTGAGGTGAATCCCTCAGAGGATCTCACCAAATTGTCACAATATGTAGGTGCCTATAGTGCAGCCACTATAGAAAAATCTTTTGAAGTCACCCAAATGATGAAACAAAAGGACTTACACATAGCTATGCTGGAGGAACAAGCAACAGGAAATCAACAAAAGATTATGCAGTTGGAACAACAGTTGCAAGATGAAGAGCTCAAATCTAAACAATTGGAAGAGCAACTTGGAATTGAAAAGAAAAGGATTGATCAACAAGCTTTGAACAAGCAACAAAATTTAATTCAAGAGGTGGCAAAGTTACAAACCCTTCTGCAAAATGAGAAAAATGCTAAGGTTGAGCAAGAAAAAAATATTCCAAGCAAGATTGGACAAATTTGGGGATTATCCTAAATTGGATCAATTTAAAACTGAAGCTCTTGAAATAAATAAACTATTGTCTCAGCAGTTGAATGAAATCTGTCAAAATATGGCACAAGCCGAGCCCTTGTGTGAAATGACATCATCTTTAATAGATGAAGCAGTCAGCCCCAGGCTTGAATTTGATGATGTAGATGAGAATATTTATGAATTTATTTCATGGAAAGACTCAGAGCAAGGAAGGAATGCAAACCTTCCCAGGATTGAGGAAAGGAACAAAGAAATTATGTTTGCTGAATGGGAAAAGTAGTTCATAAAAGGAGAAAGAGCCACATCAAGAGCCAGAACTATGATGAATAATATAAAACAGTTGGTTAATGATAGCTTATATGCCACCAATTTAATTTTAGATTGTATCCCAGGTAAATTACCAAAGGTAAAAGAAACTGATTCTAAGTGGAAGAAAGAATTAGTCAATAAGAATCAACGAATCAACAAACTTCAAGGAATTTCATAGGATATCATGTGGACATATCTAATCAAACCACACAGTCAACAAATGGCAATCAAATTCCTTTCCAATGCCATTAATTGCATCATTCTAGAGTTTTCTGATGCCAAGTATACTGGTCAGTTACATTCGAAGCTAAGTCATCCAGCAGAGGTCAAAAATATGCTCAAAATTTGCCACCTTGGAACATTGAATGCAGGAGAAAATCAATGAATCTATTTCATTTTAATATTGCAAGTCTATTTCTAGATTTCTGATGATAGATTGTAGCAATAGTTTTAGTTATTTTGTTTTATTAATTTCCTATTTAAACCCCTTCCGTGCATTGGAGAGGGGGTCCTGAGTTTGTAATATTTTGGCTTGAATATTACATTTTTGTACTCCATCGACTACTTTATTTTTATAAAGGATCACATCTTGTGGTTTATGGCAAATTATCTCTAAGAATTTCATTTCTGTACCTTAGAGTTTGTTTTACATTGAAGCACTGGATATAAATATTGAATTGCAACAGGAAAAGTATCAAGATGAATCTGGTATTTCTATCAATTTATTGTTATTTTTCTTATGTTATGATATATTCTTTTTAAATTGCTATCATTTATATATACTTGCTTTACAAATATTTCTTTATACATATCATTTCTGCATGTATGCAAATATTTATCTCTCACAGTATGTGCAAATGATATATAAAATAATGAATGCAATGTGTTACTATAACTCTGTTTAATTTCTTAAATAGAGTTATCATTATTTGATACTACATATTTCAATTAAATTATAATACATTTTCATGGTTATTGGTTTGATTGAAACAATCTTAAAGTTGTATTTATATTTGACACCCGTGTTAGTTTTAGAATTATTTATAAGTTATAGATTAAATTAGATAGATTATTTCAATAATTGTAGTTCCATCATCCACTCATACAATCATTCCATCACCAACCCATTAGTTATTAGGAAACTGGTCCTATAAATCCAGTCGCAGCCACCACACCAAATGGAAAAGGAGCTATCCTAAGGTCCCAACTCGGTGGTTTTCCCCCAATGTTTGAAGTAGCGATTTTCAAGGCTTCAACATTTTTGGTGCTAGAATGAGGGCCTAAGCTATGAATGGAAAGTAAATCTCAATCCATAGGCCATTCTAAGACCAATTCATCCTCATCACCCTCTTCAATTTCTTCTACATCTCAAATCACTAGGGAAGAAATTGACAAGAATATTCAAACACCCACTACAAAAGTTTCAAATCAATCAAACAATCAACCTCCTGAGTCCCCTGAAGTACAAGCTTTAATTCACAAATTAAAAGTGTTCTCATTATCTTTAGAAGAGTCTAAATTATCTAAAGGTAGTGTAACTTCACAATTCATCTCTTCCAAACCTCTTACTAGGTTACATAGTGAAAAACTTGGTATTCCTCCAAAGGAATTTCCTTTACCTATTAGAGTTAAAACAAGAAAAAACACATTGGAATAAGAGAGTGATATTAGTTCTTCATCGCAAATTCAATCATCTGTTTCCCAAACCTCAAATCAGAAAAGTGCAGTTGTTTCAACATCGGCCATTCAAACATCAGTTGCCTAAACATCATCTATTCCAATATCATATGCTCCAACAACATCTGTTCAAACACCTGTTGTCTCTTCTAGTCCTTTAATTGTTATCACAACAATGGCACAGAGACCATGGACTAGTCCAGGAGCTGTTACAATGGCTGCACCTTTACATGATTTACCAAATCATCTTGAAAAATGGCTACCAAAATTCAGTCTTGACCTGAACATACAAGCTGGAGAACACATCAATAATTTTATGCTTGCTGTAAATTTGAATGGAGTTGAACATGAAGATGTTGTAGTCAGGTTATTCCCCTATACTTTGCAAGGGGCAGTAGGATCCTGGTATTTTTCATTACCTTCAGGATCAATTACAAGTTGGGATAGTTTCTCAGATAATTTCTTGACCAAATTTGGAGATGACAGATCAATAGCTACCCTAATCAATGATCTCTCCAATCTGAGGACAGAACCCAAGGAACCCATTAAATATTTTAACTCTCAATTCAACAAACTTTTGAATAAAATCCCTATAGATTCAAAGCCTAATGAGCAGGTTAGAAGTGAATGGTATATAACTGCTTTGCCCTCAAACATAGCAATTTTTGTAGATAGAGCCGCGAAAACTACTTTAGCTAAGAATATGAAAGAAGCTATTACAGTTGAAAAACGAATTATTGCTCTATATAAGAAAAATGCTATTGAGGAAAGAAAATCCAAGAAAGTTCGCTTTAAAGATGATTCAAAGAAGAAGACACCTAGAGACCCATATGACATGGAAGGTTTACAAAAATTTCTCAAAACCATGTCTAATGTGATGGTTGAGATTAAAAAGCAAGTGGTAGAGACTTCTACCAAAAGACCATTCAGGAGCTTCAAAAGAAATCAAGATGAATCTAAACCTCCTAATTCAATCTCCAATGTAGAATCAGAAGAGGAAGAAGAAGAAGATACTTCTCCAGTATCAGATGAAGAGAAGAAAGAGAGGAAATAATTGAATTACATAGGATGCAGGATTTCATTCTCCCTAACTCGGACAGTGAACAAGAAGTCATGCTTGTAAGTACAAGGAGTAAATCTACACCAGAAACTGCTCAACCTGTTCGCAAGAAGAAAAGTACAAATCCAATTACCAAAGACAAATCCTCTGTAAAGAAAGCTTCTCCCTTACCCACTCAAAATCAACCATCATCTTCTAATCCTCCTACATCAACATCTAAGACTTTGGTGGTATCAAATCCTATGGATTATAGCATTGTTGAAGACATGAAGAAGACTAGAGCGAACATTTATTTACATGAACTCAACAAACTTAAACATCAACAGAAGCTACTATTGAAAGAATTAAATGTGACACCTATTGCTCCTCTACCAAGTGGTTGTAGTTGCCAAAGTAGCTAAAGGAATAGGTAAGACACCAAATAAAGTAGATGCCACTGATACTGTTCTTATTGGAGAAAGATCAAATTCTCACACACCTCCTTTTCTTTTGACTTATGAAATCTACAACAAGAATTTGCATAGTTGTTTGATAGATTCGGGAGCATCCTCTAATATAATGCCTACTTCAGTCTGTGCAAAATTGAATATTGAACCACAAAATTCTGCAGTTCACATTGTACAATTGGATCACTCTAAAGTCCAAGTTGTAGGAGAAATCAATTCAGTTACTATTCGATTAGCTTCTGATCCTAGAATTGTCCAAAGAATTGATATTCTGATTGCAGATATTCCTGAATTCTATAGACTAGTCTTAAGCAAGGATTGGTCTGCAAAGATTAATGGTTATATCGCAACTGATTATTCACATATGTGGCTTCCCTACAAAGGGAAACCAAATAAAATCAAAGTTGAGCGAGAAAAACACATGATGCATACTGTAACAGAATTTGAACAAGCAAATGAACCTATAGCTTTTAATAACAATATCCTTGGAGGTTATTCTGCTGAATCATTCCTTGGGAATTTCATAGCACCACAATTACCCTTTTCTGTAAATAATTTTATTTCGCAAGTTGAAAATTTTTCAAAATCTGATTCTTCTAGAATTGTTAATGTTTTTGATACATCTATAGATAAACCTGTAGATAAGTCTTTATTTTGGTCATTATATTTCGATGGATCAAAATATCTTAATTGATCCAAAAGGAGAGAAAACTATGCTATCGTGTAGACTAGAATTTGAGTGCACAAACAATACTGCAGAATATGAAGCCTTGATCCAAGGGCTTTATAAAGAAATAGGGTTAAATGTCAAATACCTGAAAGTATATGGTGATTCTGAAATTGTCATAAGACAAGTAAGGAATACCATCCATTGTCTTTCAGGTCATCTCAAACATTATCAAACCCTTATGCAAGACCTTACCACTCAATTTTTAGCATTTAATATCTCTTCTATTCTTATAACTCAAAATACATCAGCTGATTTGTTAGCTAATGTTGCATCCAAACTCCTCCCTGCTGAAGATTACAGTCCTAATAGATTTTCAATTGAATTAATATTTCGACTATCTGTTCCCGATAATATCACAAACTGGAGAGTATTATATCATGATGAAGATATATTGAATTTCTTGACTTCAGAGAAATCCTATGATGAACAAATTATTGATGAAAATTATCATGATCTTCAAAATACCTCAAAAAGTAATGAAAATCCTATTCCTAAATCTATAGTTAAACTTGAGGACCTATATGATATAAAAGACAGATTCAAGAAAGTTACTAATGCTAAACTTCAAAGTTCCACTTTGAAGTTTGAATTAGTAAATCTTGGCTCTGAGTCTAAACTTCAAAATGTTAATTTAGGACTCTAGTTAACTTCAGAATAAAGAACTGCTTTCATCAAACTTTTGAGTAGGTATAAAGATATTTTTGATTGGAATTATGAAGACTTGAAAACTTATGATACTTCTGTTATTCAACATACAATTCCAATTCTTTCTAATGTCAAACCTGTTCAACAGAAGTTAATAAAAACTCATCCAAATCTTGAAAGTCAAATCAAGGCAGAACTTAATAAAATTTTAAAGGCCAAAATCATTTTTCCTGTAAGACATTCTAATTGGGTTTCCAACATGGTACCTGCCAGGAAGAATAATGGAGATATTAGAATCTGCACTGATTTTAGAAATTTAAACAAGGCATGTCAAAAAGATAACTTCCCATTCCCAACGATGGAACAAATACTTCAAAAATTAGTTGGTTCTGAACTCATGTCCTTTCTTGATGGTTTTTCAGGCTATAACCAAATATTGGTACATCCAGATGATAGGCTGAAAACTACTTTTAGAACCAAATGGGGAACCTATGCTTACCATAAAATGCCTTTTGGTTTAATAAATGCAGGAGATACTTTCCAGAGAGCCATGGATATAGCATTTGAGGGTCTGATTAATAGATTAGTTGTTATCTATCTTGATGACATAACAATATTTTCAAAGAAAAGAGCCAATCATCTGCATGATCTGAAACAGATATTTGAAAGATGTAGAAGATTTGGTATTTCTTTAAATCCAAAGAAATCCTTCTTTGCTCTCAATGAAGGAAAACTATTAGGGTTTTTTGTGTCAAAAGATGGTATATATATTGACCCTACCAGAGTGAATCAAATTTCTAATATTTCTTTACCTCATAACAAAAAATCCATGCAGTCCTTTCTAGGGCAAATCAATTTTGTAAAAATATTCATTCCTTATTTTTCTCAAATTGTTTTACTTATGCAGAATATGATTAAGAAAAATTCAGTATTCAAATGGGGGTATAAAGAGAAGGAAGCCTTTGATACAATCAAACAGGCAATCATTAATGCACCTACATTGAATACTCTTGATTTTTCTAAAGATTTTATTCTGTATACCTTGGCTACTGAAATATCCTATGCTGTTGTTTTAACACAACTCAATGATCAACAAATATAAGCACCAATTTCTTTCTTTAGCTCAAATATGCAAGGAGCTGAGCTTAATTATTCTGATGTAGAAAAACAAGCCTCCGCTGTGTTTAAATCAATTAAACATTTTAGACCTTTTCTACTAAAGACACACATAAAAATTATTATCCCATTCTCTGTAGTGAGACAATTGTTAATTCAAAAAGAAGTAGGAGAAAAGAGAGCTAACTGGGTAACAACTTTGCAAGAGTATGATATTGATATTAAACCAGCCAAGATTGTTAGAGGACAAGATTTTTGCAGATTGTTAGCAGGAGCTCACAACATACCAGAGCATCAAGATCAAGCTAATATCGTCCAAGCAAATCAGATAAGTGTTATAGATTCTGAATCTCAATATGTTGATCTGATCTTTTACTTGAAAAATGGGTATGCTCCTTCTAATATTAGCTATAAGAACAAATATGCTCTGAGATTAAAATATAAACATTATGAAATCATTTATGATGTGTTATTCAGAAGAAATTATGATTCAATTCTATTAAGATGTCTTGAAAATACTGAAGCAAAAAAGGTATTGCATGAATTACATGATGGACCAGCAAGTGGAAATTTTGGAGGTGATACCACAGCTCACAAAATAATCCATGTTGGATATTATTGGCCTACCCTTTTCAAAGATACACATGATTATGTGAGGAAGTGCGAAATTTGTCAAACTGCTTGTGGAAGACAAAGGAAGCCAGCTTCTCCTTTGCAACTAGTAAGCATTGAGCAACCATTTGAGCAATGGGGGCTTGATGTTATTGGTGAAATAGTACCTCATTCTTCCAAACAACACAGATACATCCTTACATCAACAGATTACTTCACAAAGTGGGTAGAAGCAATTCCTTTAAAGGTAGCCAATTCTGATGCAATTATTGATTTCATCGATCAATTCATCATTACCAGGTTTGGTGTACCTAACGCTCTTGTCTTTGACAATGCATCTTATTTTTCTGGAAATAGTATAATGGAATTTGCAATCAAAAGAGTTTTAAATTGAAATATTCAACAAATTATTATCCACAAGGTAATGGTTTAGCAAAATCTACTAACAAAAATCTCATCAAAATCATTAAAAATACCATTGATCAGAATCAAATGAATTGGCACAAGTCTTTAATCTTTGCACTATAGGCTGATCATATTACTCATAAAGCTTCAATAGGAACTTCACCTTTCAATCTAGTTTATGGAAAAGAAGCTCCGATACCATCAAATTTAGTTCTCCCATCATTAGCCCTAGTGCAATTTATTGAAGAGAATCCTTCATCATCTATTCAGTTGAGTTTTGATCAAATTCTTAAATTAGAAGAAGATAGAGAGAAAGCAAAAATTGTTTATGAAAAACATCAACAACTTGTAAAATCTTGTTTTGATTCAAGTTCCACCGGATCCAAAACTTTGAAAATTGGTGATCTTGTTCTAAAATGGGATAAAGCACATGAAGATAAAGGTAAGCATATCAAATTTCAAAAGATGTGGCTTGGACCATTTCAGATTGATGAAAATATAGGCTCATATACATTGATTCTGTAAGATTCAATAGGAAAGAGAGAATCTCTTCCTGTCAATGGGCTTATATTAAAGAAATCTTTTCTTAAGGAGGTAACCCCTTCTTACCTGTACATATTCCTTTCTGCAATTTGTTTTTGTTTTGTAAATAAGGTTGTTAATAAGTCTTTAATTGACTTTTTACTATTTGAAAATATTTTCGAAAAATACTATAAATACTTATTTTATGTAAATAAGAATTTTTATAGAAATGATTACAGCTTTGGATAGTTTAAAATAAAATGTTAAACTTTGAAAATTTGTTCAAAATATTTGCATGATCTTTTGAAACCTTGAGAAAAATGTAAATCATTATAAGTTTATTAAGCAGAGAAAGGTTATCCATAAAAATTAAAGACTTTTCCAAGCTTTGGCATTCAAAAAAAAACTCTGAAAATTGTCATCCATTGATTCTTAAGGATAAAATCATTTCACCCCATCCATTAAGGTTGATATTTTTTAGAATGTAATTCTAAGAAATTATATGTCAAAATTAAGAGATAAGAGGTCGCATCACGAGCCTGCTTACCATGATCATAAGAAGTAATAAAACTGACATTACCAACACTGCATACGAAAACAGGGTAATGGCTTATAATTATAAGACAAGGGGTCTCATCATGAGCCAGCTTGTTCAGTTTGATTACAACTAGTGAATGGAATTGTTATCAACTGGCTACCAAACCATAACAATGGCTTTTAAATTAAAATAAAAAGAAGAAAAACATAGGATACAATGTCTTATGAATTTATCTTTTAAAGAATTATGATCTTAGTTGGATGGGACAATGAATGGTTAATGGTTAAAAGGTAACCCTGTCAAGACTATGAACGTTTGCAGGCAACAGAGGCAATGCTTATGACAATAGAGTAAAACAAAAAAGCTAAAATTGGAGGAGCCCCCTACTTTATTATTATCAACCAACCAAGGCTTAAGAAAACCCAAAAATGTTTTTCTTTTTGAGGAATTAGAAAGAAATTATAAGTGATTTTTATTCTTTTTCGGAGTTAGATTTTATTTAAAATTTCTCTAAGATAGTTTTCATTATCTTTAAAAAATTTTACTTACTAGAAATGTAGTATTCATTTTATTTTTTAGAGATAATTGATTCTTCCAGTGAATCGTCAATTTTTGTACGATATAACAACCCTCCCCATTTCAAAATTTTAGAATAAATTTCATTTAGAAATAGGTCCCCTTTCTTTTTAAAATGGGAATAAAAGACTTAGAGGAAATCCGATCATTTTGAATAAAACAACAAAAAGTTCATTGAGTAGAAAATCATATATCGCATATTTCAAAACACAAGTGCATATAAACAAATGCAACATTGAAAATCTCTGATCCGATGAAATATGAAGTCTTTTATCGCATCAAAATAATAAATAAAAGTATTCATATTGAATAAGTCTGATGTGATAAAAGTAATCACAATCACAAATTGGTGGTTTCTTAAAGTTTCACATTTGTTTTGCAAAACTCCGATGCGATAAAGTAATCGCAATTACAAATCGGATGGACCTTAAAGTTTCACATTCTGTTTCATAAACTACGATGCGATGCGATTTATCACAAATTTCATTTTGAAGGAGCGATATCACATGTACTTGTTTTATAAACTACGATGTGATGTAACTCATCGCAAATCGCAAAACGAAAAGAAAACCCCTCATTCGGTCAATTTCAAAACTCCGATGCGATGCGATTTATTGCAATCGCATTTCGGAGAAAACAATATCATATTCACTCATGTTATAAAATCCCGATGCGATGGACCCCACCATCATCGCAATCAAAAATCGGCAGATATCATTTGTAACTTATTTCCTTTGGAAAATCCCAATGTGATATGCCATCATCGCAATTGCAAATCGACGAAGATCATGAAATGTTATTTGTTGTCCCTTTTTAAAACCCCCAATGCAATGGATACTTAGTCTCTATTTTATCGTTATTTTACATTGCGCATATATTATTTATTCATTGCAATTAGAAAATTCAAAAGGAAAGTTTTATATTCACATTTTAAGATTGCCGATCTCCGATTGTACGTTCACTATTAAATAGAAAATCAAATGAATTATGGTGATTGATTCTATTTTGAATGCATGAGTGTGACTCTCATAGAGGGCATTTAAGTTTAAACATGGAGTTAATAAATTGAAATCATTGAATAAATATTTTCATATAGCTGTTCTCCTTACTTCATTTTTACCGCGTCTGAAAGATTTTCCCATTTGCAGAACCATAGAATACCCAATCCCCTCGTTTTTCGAGCAAGTGAAATGTTACCAGATGAAAAAATGTCTAAGATATCTAAGAAATCAAAGGCTAGTGCCGCTCCAAAAACCGCTGCTATTACCATGGTACCAAAAGAAAAACCAGCCAAAATTAAGCTGGTTATAGACACATCATGCCAGGGTCTTGGAAAAATCTCTTGGGAAGATGTATATAACTTGATTAAAAGAGAAAACCCTAAGGTCACTAAAGTGAAGGCGATAGTACCAAACGAAGAAGACTCAGATTCTGATTTTGATACTCCTCTTAAAGCACTTGCAAATTCATTCCTTCACAAAATTGCAGCTCGTGAAAAATTTTTCCCCTATTATGATGTAATTCAATGGGTAATAGACAATGTCACCATAAAAAACAGGACATTTGTTTCAGCTGCGGGAAAAATATTTGGGTCTTTCATAGCAGAGGACATAAAGGCAATGTACCATCTTCAAGAAACTCATAAATTCTACAACAAAGCCTTCATTAAGGATTTTTCCGCAAGCAATGAGACTCAGTCAGAACTAATTAGAGAATGGAGAAGAGCTCCAGAGAAACATAAAAATGAATCATTAGGTATGTACTCCATAGAGTCTCTTTCGCCCCCATATTGTTATGCTGCTCCAATGATGTGTAGGATTTTCGGAAACAATAATTCTGCGAGATTTTCAATCCAAATGGTACCCTTAATTCATTCTGCTATGAATTCTGAAATCATGGACTAGTCAGTTATCCTTTCAGACAAGATAGCCAATACAATCCTAGAGTATAGAAAGGAAAGATACAGAAAATACAACATCGTTTCACTTCTGTGCCTACATTTTATATGCCCTATGTTTCAATTCAGATTTTCCCATTCTAGGTTGGAAATGGACCCCCCAAGATCTGGTTCCTATACATATTTACCATAAGAACTTATGGAAGGTTCATTTTAAAAATCATGTATATAGAATTTGTCATGGTTTTCTGATTCCTGTCTATCAAACCATTTTTGACCAATTTCCTCCCCGGCTCTCTAAAAAGGAAAAGACTGATATATCCTAGACTGGTGACTGGTTTGGAGAAGAGAAATTTACCTATGTCAGAGTTTTTGGAAGCATTGTGGAGCCCCATATTTTACCCCTATATGTTCCTGACAAACTGTTAGCACACGAAATTTCTTATCAGTTAATAGTAGAAGGTATGTCAAGGTGTCTAAAGAATAATAAGAAATTGATGTGGCCTACTGTTCCCTTTCACTGTGGAAATTATACTCTTAATGAATTCAGACATGATGAGAAGGAAGTCATCAAAATAAGGGATCTTAAGCTCGCAAGAGTCCCAGGAAGTCAGTATGACCAGAAAAAAGTAGCATTTGATTTCACAACTTCAGTTTCAATCACTCGGTTTGAACATGGGCCCGATGTATTTGATGATTTATTTGTTTCTGTTGATAAATTTTCCCAAGTTTATAACTTGGCTAAATCCAAGTTTCAGACAGAAGACATGAATAAATTCATGTGGTTTAGAAGTCAGAGACTACTAAAAGCTCCTCTTTACCAATTAAGAATTTATTTGCAAGAATTTGAAAATATAGAAACACAGCAGAAGGAAAAAGAAGATGCAGCTAACAAAGCAGGAAAAGAACCATCTACCAGAAAGGGTAATGTACAGACTGAAAAGGTAAGCACAAGTGGCAAGCCTGATGTGCAAAATGAGAATACTGGCAGCAAAATAGATGAACCTATTGAGAAAGAAACTACAGTTCAGACAGAAAAGGAAAGCACAGGTATTAAGACCAATGTGCATACTAAGAAAGAAAACACAGGAAGTAAAGCTAATGTACAGAAAGAAAAATAAGATATTGGTAATAAGCCAAATAATCAACTTGAAAGAGAAAATACCACTGAGAAAGTGGTGGATTCTACCGAAGTTATTGTTTCTTTCCTTTTGCTAAGTCAATATGAACAATTTGCTCAGCAAATAGGATCACAAAATAATCCTCAAGTTGACATTCTGAAAGATCAAGATATGGATATTATTCCTGAGCATCCTACAGAAGAAATTGTGTTGAAATTAGAAGAAATCCCTCCTCTAGATATCTTTTATAGTCCTAAACATAGGGTTGTTGTCAGAAGCAGAGGAAGAGAAGAAGAATAGATCAGGAATCAATTTCAACCTCACAAGTTGAATTTATGAACTTGTTTGGAAGAATACTGAGGTGAGTCCCTCAGAGGATCTCACCAAATTGTCACAATATGCAGGTGCCTATAGTGCAGCCACTATAGACAAAGCTTCTGAAGTCACCCAAATGATGAAACAAAAGGACTTACAGATAGTTATGCTAGAGGAACAAGCAATAGGAAATCAGCAAAATATTATGCAATTGGAACAACAGTTGCAAGATGAAGAGCTCAAATCTAAACAATTGCAAGAGCAACTTGGCATTGAAAAGAAAAATATTTATCAACAAGATTTGAACAAGCAACAACAGTTAAGTCAAGAGGTGGAAAAGTTACAAACCCTACTGCAAAATGAGAAAATTGCTAAGGTTGAGCAAGAAAAAATATTCCAAGCAAGATTGGACAAATTTGGGGATTATCCTAAATTGGATCAATTTAAAATTGAAGCTCTTGAAATAAATAAACTACTATCTCAGCAGTTGAATGAACTATGTCTAAAGATCGCACAAGCCGAGCCCTTGTGTGAAATAACATCATCTTTAATAGATGAAGCAGTCAGCCTCAGGCTTGAATTTGATGATGCAGATGAGAAAATTTTCTAAATTTCTTTCATGGCAAGACTAAGAGAAAGAAAGGAATGCAAACCTTCCCAAGATTGAGGAAAGGCACAAAGAAATTATGTTTGCTGAATGGGAAAAGTAGTTGATAAAAGGAGAAAGAGCCACATCAAGAGCCAGAACTATGATGAATAATATAACACAGTTGGTTAATGATAGTTTATATGCCACCAATTTAATTTCAGATTGTATCCCAGGTAAATTACCAAAGGTAAAAGAAACTGATTCTAAGTGGAAGTAATAATTAGTTAATAAGAATCAGCAAATTAGCAAAATTCAAGGAATTTCATGGGATATCATGTGGACATATCTAATCAAGCCACACAGTCAAAAAATGGCAATCAAATTCCTTTCCAATGCCATTAATTGCATCATTCCAGAGTTTCCTGATGCCACATATACTAGTCAGTTACATTTGAAGCTAAGTCATCCAACAGAGGTCAAAGATATGCTCAAAATTTTCCACCTTGGAACATTGAATGTAGGAGAAAATCAATGAATCTCTTTCATTTTAATATCGCAAGTCTATTTCTAGATTTCCGATGATAGATTGTAGCAATAGTTTTAGTTATTTTGTTTTATTAATTTCCTATTTAAACCCCTTCTGTGCATTGGAGAGGGGGTCCTGAGTTTGTAATATTTTGGCTTGGATGTCACATTTTTGTACTCCATCGACTACTTTATTTTTATAAAGGATCACATCCTCTAGTTTATGGCAAATTATCTCTATGAATTTCATTTCTATACCTTGGAGTTTGTTTTACATTGAAGCACTGGATCTAAATATTGAATTGAAATAGGAAAAGTATCAAGATGAATCTGGTATTTCTAACAATTTACTGTTATTTTTCTTATGTTATGATATATTCTCTTTAAATTGCTATCATTTATATATACTTGCTTTACAAATATTTCTTTATACATATCATTTCTGCATGTATGCAAATATTTATTTCTCATAGTATGTGCAAATGATATATAAAATAATGAATGAAATGTGTTACTATAACTCTGTTTAATTTCTTAAACAGAGTTATCATTATTTGATACTGCATATTTCAATTAAATTATAATACATTTTCATGGTTATTGGTTTGATTGAAACAATCTTAAAGTTATATTCATATTTGACATTTGGGTTAGTTTTAGAATTATTTATAAGTTATAGATTAAATTAGATAGATTATTTTAGTCATTTTAGTTCCACCATCCAATCATACAATCATTCCATCACCAACCCATTAGTTATTAGGAAATTGGTCCTATAAATCCAGTCGGAGCCACCACACCAAATGGAAAAGGAGCTGTCCTAAGTTCCCGACTGGTTGGTTTTCCCCCAATGTTTGAAGCAATGATTTTCAAGGCTTCAACACCTTCTCAACCCCCGCAACAACAACCACCACCCCCTCTGGGACAGGATTATGCACAACAGGGCACGACTAATCCTCCTACCTCAAAAAGGAAGATAAAAGGCAATCAAAATCAAGTTGCCTCTGGAAATCCTGGACCTAATCAAGGTAATGCTCCTAACACTGCTCAACCCAAGCAGGATAGGCCTCTTCGTACGAACAAGCCCTGTTATTGTTGTGGTGTTTATGGTCATTATATGCATGATTGTCCTCTTATGCCACAAATGCGACAACTATGGGAATCTCAAGCAACATTGAGAGGACAACAAGCCATCCCTTCCGTTCCTCCCAGTCCTGCACCTAGTCAGCCAGTTGTGCTTACGGATCCTTTCCATCAACAAGGATTTGTGGCTACCCACCCACCTGAAGGATAGGTGGCCACTCAACCTCTTCCATCTGGTTCCCTCGATTACCATATTTTCATGATGTCCTCTGATCAGCCTTCTGAACCTCCTTCTCCTGGTCCTTTACCTTCAGCTATTACTCATGAGCACCTTTATTATCCGAGAACGATTCCTCCAAGCCTTAACCACCTTGGAGTCATCCCGCCTGGTCATTACCCCTCTGGTCAGATACTATTCCTAGCTCCCCCACCAGGAGTGTACACTGTACCTATTATGGCCACCCTCTCTCTTCCTAACCTGACTCTTGGGATTCTTGTCTGGTACCTCGATCCTCCAACCACCACCCCACCCAGTCAACCTAAACCTTATCTTTCTTTGACCTTGGTTAAACCGGTCCCTATGACTTCTCCTGCTGCAACAGTGCCTCATTCACCTCAATAGGAACCACCTCCCGTTGCGACTGCTTCGGGTAAGAAGGACAAAGCTCGCAAGAGGGCATCAAAGGACAAGGCCACCCCAACAAACCCTGCCCCTTCTCGGCCTCCATGGCATACCACCCAGTGTGCTTTGTGTGATGTTGTTGGTCACGCCACCCATACTTGTCTGGAGCTGCCTCACCTCAAGTCCATGGTCAACAAGACATTTCCGGAAACTGATATCCCAGAGGTATATGTCACTATACCTGAGTCAATCCCGTAACTCAAACCATTGCACACAAATCACCCCTGTGCTTTGTGTGATTTCCATGGCCACTACACTCACTTTTTCCCTCGCCTCAAAGAGTATAGTTCCTCTTTAGAAGCCTTACGCCAACTCAAGGTCGAGCACAATGAGTCAACCGATCCCTTATTCTCGCATCTTACTCCCATTCGCATTCCCCCTTATGATGTTGAGATCATGGGTCCTTGGTCAGAAGTCCCCCTTGATGTTTCCTCCGACCTCCCCTCGGCACCCTCCTTAGTCTCAACATTGGCAGATCCTTTTTCTGCTTCCTCTTTTGTCACCCCGAGTGACGATACGCATACAAACCTCTTCTCTCATGAGGAGTAAGGTCACCTCGCCACGTTAGGTGGTCTTTCTTCCATCAGTCACCCCATATTCTATTACGATGATGACATTATGGAAGTAGACACCACTCCTGACTTTATCTATTCCCCCTTACATCGAATTCATGCATTCGAATCACATGCACCTTGTGGCAATTACATTGACACCCAATTTTTGGGTAAGGGGGGCATTCATATTGGAGAGACCAGGAGAAGAAGTTCTTCAACACTCTCCTAGTGAATCTAGTCGTGACGACTCTAGTCCCATTATTCTTCCACATTTAGAAGAACCTCTAGAGTCTCATATCACTTCAAGATCACTATAGGGGTGATACCCCTCATCATTCCTTCATTTTTCATCAGCAACCCAGTCTCATAGACATTGTGGTTGACCAACCTATAGGTTTTCTCGGAGAACATCATTTCATTATCTCAAATACTATCTTTGGGATATTAGCACCATGTGTGCCAGTCTAGAAAATTAAAGTCCATTTGATTCATATATGCAGTGTCAAAAGAGATTGGTAATTGTCTATTTCCTTTCTCAAATTGCGCAACCATACCAGAAAAAAATGGCGCACCACATCATTAAACTGTGTTTAGATTTCCCTTTTTCTAAATACATTTTGGCATGTCCACAACATGCTTGGGGGCACCTATGCTCCTCAACCTTAAAAATCCCATATCTCAGCCAAAAACAGCACTGAAAACCCCTTTTTCTGACAGGTCGCACTATTTAGGTCATTTCCTAGGACAAGTCACATTTTTCCACCCAGGTCGCAGAACAAACCCCAAAAAGTGCGACCTGGCCTGTTCACGAGCTCTGGGTACCTAAACTGAACTTTCAATCCACTGAAATGAAAGAGTAGGATTAGGCCTCTTACCTACATCTGATAGATCTCAAATTCCAATGGTCGGTTTATCTGCTACAATTGTCGCAAGATTTAAGGCCTCCTCTCCTCACGACATTCACCACAACTCCATTGGAAAATAAATGAATCTGGAAGGAAAATGCCTTATTAAAAGAAAACCCCTGATTTTTCTTTCACTTAATGCGACCAAAACGTAGCTCAATTTCACAAACCATATATACCATTGGAAAGATCTCACCAAGCCCTCAAATGGGTATCTATTACCTTTTTTCATTTGATACTTCACCAGGACACATTTTTTCCAAGAAGCGCCACTTCACACTTCCTCAAAATCGCATTTCTTCACTTACAACACTCGTACTAGGGGCACCATGCTGCCTCCGTACTTTTCCATGCTCCTCTCGACTTTCATCATGAGTTACCATCTTGTACTCATGCTTTTATGGTCCCCATTGGACCCTTTACATATGTGGTAGCACCATCGAGTCACCCTTGTTTAGAGCATCCAAGTAGAGTCATCATTTCTACCATGGAGTCTATCATTCATTGCTTGGTCCCTCTCTCGTGTCACACATTATGACCTTCAGTCCCACTATCCCCTATCCCTCATGATATTGTGTCAGTCATTGCCAGGTCATCCATGCCATTTATGCTCTAACAAGGGAAGTCGTCCATTCGCTACTCAGTCCCCCCCATTTCATCATCATCATTGGTGTTAGTCTATCTGTCGCTCAACTATTTTCTCTTGTGCCTTAGTTGAGGATCCCTTTTTGCCTCACCTATGACGGACCTCCTTCTTTCGACATCAGCTCATTCATTCCAGAAGACAGGTCTAGAGGGTGATGTACCTAAGTTCTAGCTTCCACTCTTGTTCGGTGCCTTGGATCAGGTAAATGGACTCCTTATTGCCGTTTGACTTGATTGTTTCTCAACTCCATCTCCTTTTCGCATGATCGAGATCCATATACTCAATGGTTCAATGATGTAGTAACTGACATCGGTGATTCCATAGTGTGTGTGAGATGTCTCAGTCCTCATGAGGGGGTGGCCCTACAAGTAGCCCCCCACACACTCGGATGACATCTTCATTACAGCCTTCGATGCAGCTCCATACAGTTGATGATGTCGGCCTTAGCCACTTGCAGTGCCTTTTTGTTCGCATGTATCAGTTATATTTTTAGAGCCCTTTCATATTTTCAGGGGCATCTAGTTGTATTTATATCTCATGTACTCAGATATTATTGTACAAAGTCCTGGCTGTTATCCCAGGCACAATATGTATGTGGGATTCATTATCATGTTATTTATCTGGCTCATTTTTAGGCCAGCATATGCT